>OZ007507.1:0-358955 GCA_963931865.1 Axinella damicornis
AGTTGACTAATTAAGCAGTCTATGACTAATCATGAAGTTAGTTGACTAATCAAGCAGTAATTAAGCAGTTAATCGACTATCAAGAAGTTGGTTGACTGATTAAGCTGTCAATTGTCTAATCAAGCAGTTAGTTGACTAATCAGACGGTCAAATGACTAATCAAGCTATAAGTTGGCAAATTAAGCAGTTAATTGAGCAATCAAGCAGTCAGTTGACTAATCGAGCAGTTTGTTGACTAATTAAGCATTAAATTGACCAATCAAGCAGTCAGTTGACTAGGTAAGCAGTTAATCGACTAATCAAGAAGTTAGTTGACTGATTAAGCTGTCAATTGTCTAATCAAGCAGTTAGTTGACTAATTAGGCAGTCAATTGACTTATCAAGCAGTTAGTTGACTAATTAGGCAGTCAATTGACTTAGCAAGCAGTTAGTTAACTAATTAGGCAGTCAATTGACTAATCAAGCCGTTAGTTGACTAATTAGGCAGTGAATTGACTTATCAAGCAGTTACTTAACCCTTTAAACCCGATAGTACACTTTTGTGTACAATTTAGTAGTGCGAACTTCTAAGGCTTCTGTTTGTTGGGCAGCGATGTCAAACGGCTTTATACCGCTCCAGGTGATTGGTAAGTACTCTCCCGCTCTGTAACTACAGTAGTAAAGGCATGCTAAGATGTTGAGCGTTGTTGCGGGCAGCTGTTTGAGCAGCGCTGAGTCGGCCTTTGATGGCCGTTCAATGAGTACGAATAAAAAGGCTTATGCCGCCTTCGTTCTGTGGTTACCTGAAGTAGCGCTCGCGTCGTGAGTCACTATTGGTCTCCCCCATCCAGCAGCAGAGTAAGCAGCAGCAGACTTCAGCATCTTCCAAGAAAATGACAGCTTTTGTTCAGCATCTCGAACGTTGGCCCCGCACGCAACTCACTTAGTATTTCACCCCGCCCAGTTCAACCCACTCTTTCCTGTCTAGATAAACTGTGAAAGTGTCATTAGTAATGACCACCCGGGCATCCCCCCCGAGCTTAGCCTACCTGCAAGTAGTTCTAGTGTGGTTTTACTGCAGCCAAATAGACCACAGTGGTGAGTAGTGTCAACCTATAATCTATTTCAGGTGTTAAAGGGTTAACTAATTAAGCAGTTAATTGACCAATAAAGCCACTAGTTGAATGATTAAGCAATTCATTGACTGTTCAAGCAGTTAGCTGACTAATAAATTAAGCAGTTAATTGACTAATCAGGCAGGTAGCTGTATTATTAAGCACTTAATTGACTAATCAAGTATTTAGCTGACAAATTGAGCAGTTGATTGACTAATCAAGCAGTCAGTTGACTAATCAAGCAGTTGATTAATTAATCAAGCAGTCGATTAACTAATCGAGCAGTTAGTTGACTGATTAAGCACTCAATTGACCAATCAAGACGATAGTTGACTAATTTAGCAGTCAAGTGACTAATCAAGCCGTTAGTTGACTAATTACACAGTCCATTTACTAATCAAGAAGTTAGTTGACCGATTAAGCAGTCAATTGACTAATGAAGCAGTGATTAAGCAGTTAATTGACTAATAAAGAAGTTAGTTGACTAATTAAGCTGTCAATTTACTAATCAAGCAGTTAGTTGACTAATTAAGCGCTCAATTGACCAATCAAGCAGTTAGTCGACTAATTAACCAGTTAATTGACTAATCAAGAAGTTAGTTGACTAATTAAGCTGTCAATTGTCTAATCAAGCAGTTAGTTGACCAATCAGGCAGTCAATGGACTAATCAAGCAGTTGATTGAGTAATCAAGCTGTCAGTTGAGCAGTTGATTGACTAATCAAGCAACGAATTATCTAATCAAGCAGTTTGTTGACTAATTAAGCACTCAATCGACTAATCAAGCAGTTAACTGGCTAATTAAGCAATCATTTGACTAATCAAGAAGTTAGTTGACTAATGAAGCAGTCAATTGACTAATCAAGCAACGAATTATCTAATCAAGCAGTTTGTTGACTAATTAAGCACTCAATTGACTAATCAAGCAGTTAACTGGCTAATTAAGCAATCATTTGACTAATCAAGAAGTTAGTTGACTAATGAAGCAGTCAATTGCCTAATCAAGCAGTTAGTTTACTAATCATGCAGTTAATTGACTAATCAAGAAGTTAGTTGACAAAGTGACATTATAATGTGTATAAATTTCTCAGCTACTTGAAAAGGTGTGGTTGCTAAGGACTCTGCCGTTCAGCGGCGGTGCTATGACATTTCAAGTAAACGCTATTCAATTTTCTGCGTGAAACGCAAATTAATTTATCAGGGAAAGGGTTAAGAAGTTAGTTGACTAATTAAGCAGTCAATTGACTAATCAAGCAGTTAGGTGACTAATTACTCAGGCGAACTAAGGTTCGGGAATGGCATAATTTGAGTTCAGACATACAGGTACACTTTCATCAATATTTTGTAAACTACAAGGAATCAGATGGAGTATGATGATACCTGTATAATAGAAACCCCCAAGCTATATGCACGTTACCATGGAAACCCCATATGTGGACGTGGCTAGTAATTGCGGCCCACATCAATTGTCCAATAATTAAGAATAAATCACAAAAGGCAGAGGTGAAGACAACTTTTGTCCGTGACCAAACTTTCTGTACACGTTCAGCTCATGGTACTACACACGGAACCATCTACATGAATTGGCAGTCACCAACAACACTCCTTGCTGGACGCCGAAAGCCATCAACATTGAGTAGTGTTATGACACAAACGCCCATAAACGAGTATCAACGGTGAACTCACTTCCATGTAGCAAGTTTTGCTATTGCCGATTCATACTCAACCCCCCAAGACAACTTTGTGTAGCGTTCTTCACCTCCGCCTTTCGTCCAACACTTTCCATGTACACAGTCGGCAGGACACAGTGTAAAGTTCAAGCATATACTGCCGTTCGAAATCCACACAGGAGCAGCACCACGTAGTCACACAAGCAACTACCAAAGATATAGGCTACAACTAGCACAAAGCGAAGCTACAACTGTCATCCAGAGAGACACACTAGTAGACTATACTCTGCTCGTTTTTTCGCGCCGCCATTATCTTTCTCCGTACACTAAATGAATATTTCCGCAGACTATAATTTATTCTCCGCGTGACGTGAAATTGATTTCCCATGACTTAGTACGCCTGAGTAAGCAGTTTATTGATTGTTAGTTGGCTATTAAGCTGTCAATTGTCTAATCAAGCAGTTAGTTGACTAATTAGGAGTCAATTGACTAATTAAGC
The DNA here is from genome assembly GCA_963931865.1 of Axinella damicornis. NCBI lineage: Eukaryota > Metazoa > Porifera > Demospongiae > Axinellida > Axinellidae > Axinella > Axinella damicornis. Next base: position 3,263 of record OZ007507.1, read on the forward strand.
ATTTAGTCAACTAATAAGCAGTCAATGACTAATCAAGCAGTTAGTTGAATGATTAAGCAATTAATTGTCTGTTAGCAGTTAATTGACTGCTCAAGCAGTTAGTTGACTAATTGGTCTTCAGGGCAAGGTCATTTAGTGCTCGTTTTGAGGTTGAAAGCCTCACAAGGCCAAGGGATGTACAAGGACGTTACGTCCCTATTACGTCCCTTGACCTTATACTTCGACCATTGTAGACAAAACCTCTTGAAACACTTCGTGGAGATGTCTGAATATTTATGAAATATTTTTGGACTTGTCTTACTGGAAGCATTTCATTTCCTATACCTGGAGCAGACGGTTTTGTCTCTTGTCATATTTATTAGGGCTGTAATGAGATTGACAAGCGGTTTATTCGACTCCATAGTTGATTAGATTCACGAGCAGGTGATTGACTTGTGAACCACCAATAATTATCCAACATGACTTTACTGTCCGTCTTGTAATTGGCTTTTTACTTTAGGTTTAGGGCTATAATGAGATTCACAAATGGCAGTTGAGTTGCTATTGAGATTGATAGTTGGGGCTCCATAGCAGACATATTAGCTACAGTTCTTAGCCTCCAAAGTTAGAAATTGTAAGTTAAACAGTGAGAAGCCTTAGAGATGCGTAACCTAGGCAATAAATTGATCAGTAGAAAGTTCATGAATCAATAAGTGCATTCAGAGGGTTAAATACTGCTGCTAACACTGCCTAAGGCAAATTTTACGAAACTCCACCCTTTTTTTACAACTGCATAAATAGATTCAGCTACCCTTGCTTATTATCGTAGGTAAATCTTAACACACAGAACTCAATACTTTCTCAGATATTACTGTGCAAACACCTACTAATTTGCGCATAATCAGAATTTTACATGTTGCCTAAAATGAAAATTACTCGTCCAGTACTCTAGTACATGAAAACATATTACTTACGAAACCTAATTAAGTCACATGAGATCACATGATCAAGATTGATTACCACATGCTAGCTACTAAGATTTACTGAGAGTTTCAGTTGGTTCAGGTGTTTTTCCAGTTGTTTTTCCAGGTGTTTTTCCAGGTGTTTCGGTGGTTAGAGCGAGCAATCGAGGTGGTTAGAGTGAGTGCGAGCAATCGTATATCCAGGTAAGCCCAAATGAGGTCAAACCTTGCTCAGAGCTGTCTGATGGTATGTGGTGTCCACCATTAATTAGTTCTTGATGATTTACAGTATGCCTTTACCCCTACATTTTGCAGGATTGAAAGTGTACATTGGTCACCACTACCTTACCTGAAGTAAGCCCGACAATGCCTCTTTTCAATGTGACTGATCAGTAAACTGATTTGCTCACAGTACAGTAACTGTTATGTCCACCATTTTGTTCTGGCTATCTCATCTTATGAGGTGACCCCTGAGTATTATTGTAAGGTATATTATGACATAACTTCTGAAGTGAACATTAGATGTAGCACATACCATAAGCTATGAACTACCATAAGCTATGAACTACCATAAGCTATGAACTTGACAATCAATTAATGCTTAATTGGCTAACTTAATTAACTAATGACGTCATAAATTGGCCACACCCACTTTGCATATCTTTCTAAATGAATATGAGGTATAACCAGACAGCTAGCTCAGTTATCGATACCCAGTGTCGGGTTGCTGCTAACAGCCAGGGGCATTCTCTCAAGTTTTGTCAAATGCTGTGTGCCCTAGGCAATGCTAAGTGCTGTGTGCAGATGCCAATTTATGTTGTTGGGGGAGATTTCAATAAACTTGGACCCTAAAGAGTTAACATGTTCTCTTTACCATTAGAAACAACTTAACTCTTTGCACGCGGGATATACTTATGAATAACTAATGAGTTAGAAAAACCAAAATGAAAGATAAAAAAAAGACTTGCTCTTTCTGGATTCGAACCGCCAACGTTCGTATTACCATGCATGCGCACTACTCACTACACCACATAACGCATACAGGTGTTTAAAAGCTAACCGTTCAAAATCACTGTAGGGCGGCCCACCGCGTGCAAAGCGTTAAGGTATAACGCCTAGTATTAAATGTTTATTTGTCATTGGTTGGTAAACAGTGTGAACTGTGTGCTGCAGAAGCCATTGCACTGGTAGTCAGTTCGTGTGATCATTGAAAACTCACTTCATTTAAAGGTTTAGCTGGGTCCAGACGCTTGCTGGGGTCAACAAGTGTGTTTTGCCTGCAGGTGAGCATTACATAACATACACAGGCTAACCACTCAACTTACCTAGGTAAGTATTCCAATGACTTGAATCATCATTTCACACCCTTTAGCACACATGGAGAGTGACCATTCCGGTAAGCAAGACTAGTAGAGATTAAAATTCAACAACATCACCGGTAAGCAAGACTAGTAGAGATTAAAATTCAACAACATCACATCCCATACAATGTCACTATACAGATGGAAGTTACTCCTCGGATGAGGGCATGACTACCCGGGCCATGTGCAGCAAGTACGTTACAGCTCCCTACTACATGCACCCTGCTCAACGTAAATCATTCTCTCCTCTGGTTTAGAGCAAAAACACCACTGGAGGCAGTCATGGAAGGCCTGCTCGGCAATACAAATGCACCAAACATGGAGATAAAACACATTCCAGGAAAGGGGAGGGGAGTATTTTCCAATGAGACCTTGCTACAAGGCAGATATGTAGCAGAGTATAAAACCACCGTTGTGTACGAAAAGGCTAAGAGAGCTGAACATGAAGAAATATACGCAATGAACGAAGAACCTTGCATGGTATTAGAGGTACAGACCAGAAAGGGGTGGATGTGCCTCGATGCGACACGAAAGATAGGGACGGTGGGACGTCTATTCAACCACGCCCCAAGTGGACGAGCCACACTGCAACCACACAAGCCATTGTTTGTTAGGGGGAAGTGGAGGGTGGGGTTTTTAGCGGCACGAAACATTCTACCTGGGGAGGAACTCACCTGGGATTATGGCTGTCCCCCTGAGGGACAGCCATGGCTGATGAAGAAAGCAGTCGTAGTAAGTTACAATAATCCTTGCCTTGTGATTCCATTCATTAACAGAGAAGTAGGCTGTACCAATTCATAATCATAATGAGTTATGACTGTATAACAGGAGGAATCAAATAACCCACTCCTAAATCCTGTAGGGGCAGATGGGACCCTCCTCCACCCAGCCCTCCCAGAAAACATCCACGACGCCAGGACCCAGCCCCGACCAAGCCCCCCAGAAGGTGGCCAGGACCCCCAAGCAGACGGGACCCTCGCCCACCTCTCCTCCTCTTCCGGTAATACCGAGTTATGACTGTATAACAGGCAGAAGGAAATAACCTACTTCCAATTCCTGTAGAAGAAGAAGGGACCCTCCTCCTCTCCCACCTCTCCTCTTCAACTGGTAATGAGTTATGACTGTATAACAGGAGGAATGAAATAACCTACTCCTAATTCCTGTAGAAGAAGACGGGACCCTCCCAATCTCTCATCTCTCCTCCTCTGGTAATAATGAGTTACGACTGTATAACAGGCAGAATGAAAAACTCTAACCCAATTCCTGTATGTTTATGTTGGCAACGCCGGTCCCACCCACTGACATCATGTAATAGTTATGACGTAATTGAATATACATGGGTGGAGTTTTGAGGTTTCACTTTCATCTTATCGTCAACAACATGGATCTATGTCTGTGTAAAACCAAGGCGGAGTTGGCATACTTATATGTACGTCCTAGCTTTAAGTACAGTGAGGAATAATTCATTTTATTTTTATTGGATCATGAGTGAGGTTGATATCACCAATGGTACAGAGGTACAAGTGGGGATGATAATCAGGTAAACTTTGTGATGTGGCTAACATGCAGGTCATGTGGCTGAGATCTCAGGGAGGGCAAGTATGTTTCTCACCTCATGTTGGTGATGAGAATTGGGCATCATTGGGGAGAAACATAAAACTCCCTGAGAAAGAGAACATAACACCAGTTACAAGTAATACCCCATCGTATAGGAACTCAAGCAATCTTCTGAGGTACCCCAGGAAGTGGCCAGGCCCAGTGGAAACCAACCAGGCCCCACCAGGCCCCGCCCAGGCTCTGGTGCCCAGGCCTCCCAAAAAGTGCCCAGGCCCCCCGGGAAGCGCCCAGGCAGCCAAGCCCCCCAGAAGGTGGCCAGGACCCCCAAGCGGACGGGACACTCTCCCACCTCTCCTCCTCTTCCGGTAATACCGAGTCATGACTGTATAACAGGCAGAAGGAAATAACCTACTTCCAATTCCTGTAGAAGAAGAAGGGACCCTCCTCCTCTCCCACCTCTCCTCTTCAACTGGTAATGAGTTATGACTGTATAACAGGAGGAATTAAACAACCTACTCCTCATTCCTGTAGAAGACAGGACCCTCCCAATCTCCCATCTCTCCTCCTCTGGTAATAATTAGTTATGACTGTATAACAGACAGAATGAAATAACCTACCCCCAATTCCTGTAGAAGCAGACGGGACCCTCTCCCACCTCTCCTCCTCTTCCGGTAATACTGAGTCATGACTGTATAACAGGCAGAAGGAAATAACCTACTTCCAATTCCTGTAGAAGAAGAAGGGATCCTCCTCCTCTCCCACCTCTCCTCTTCAACTGGTAATGAGTTATGACTGTATGACAGGAGGAATTAAAAAACCTACTCCTAATTCCTGTAGAAGAAGACGGGACCCTCCCAATCTCCCATCTCTCCTCCTCTGGTAATAATGAGTTATGACTGTATAGTTCATTTTATTTTTATTGGATCAAGAGTGAAGTTAATATCACCAATGGTACAGAGGTAAAAGTGGGTATGATATCGGATTATGCTAGCTGAATCATTGTTCCATGCTTTTATTGGAAAAGGCAAAAACGGGAGTCAAACGGAGAAGAGTATTCAGTGTCCTCTCCTCAGAAGATGAAGGTAGGTAACCCATTGTATGCTGAACATCTGTACATGCATTATCCTGGTACCTCCCAACAGAATTCCCAGTTGGAGAGATCAAACCTCCCTCAAAAAGTGGTGGTATGTTACACTTGTGTGGGATTGTTCCATCAGACCAAGGAAGAGTGGTAGGGTATTTCCTCAGATGGGAATACAAGTATTATGCATTCATTACGCATTGGATTCTCTCCCAATATCATCACATGTTCCCTCAAACAAAATTTGTGTATTACTGCATAAATCTCGTGTTCCAGTATAATTTTACTTCCTTACAGGACTCAGCCCAAGGAAGAGGAAGCGCCCTCTCATCGCAGACTTCTTCTTGCTGGAGGTGGGTGGCTCTGCGAGAGATGAATCCTTGCAGTTATCACGTAATTGAATATACATGGGTGGAGTTTTGAGGTTTCACTTTCATCTTATCGTCAACAACATGGATCTATGTCTGTGTAAAACCAAGGTGAAGTTGGCATACTTATATGTACGTCCTAGCTTTAAGTACAGTGAGGAATAATTCATTTTATTTTTATTGGATCATGAGTGAGGTTAATATCACCAATGGTACAGAGGTACAAGTGGGGATGATAATCAGGTAAACTTTGTGATGTGGCTAACATGCAGGTCATGTGGCTGAGATCTCAGGGAGGGCAAGTATGTTTCTCACCTCATGTTGGTGATGAGAATTGGGCATCATTGGGGAGAAACATAAAACTCCCTGAGAAAGAGAACATAACACCAGTTACAAGTAATACCCAATCGTTTAGGAACTCAAGCAATCTTCTGAGGTACCCCAGGAAGTGGCCAGGCCCAGTGGAAACCAACCAGGCCCCACCAGGCCCCGCCCAGGCCCTGGTGCCCAGGCCTCCCAAAAAGTGACCAGGCCCCCCGGGAAGCGCCCAGGCAGCCAAGCCCCCCAGAAGGTTGCCAGGACCCCCAAGCAGACGGGACACTCTCCCACCTCTCCTCCTCTTCCGGTAATACCGAGTTATGACTGTATAACAGGCAGAAGGAAATAACCTACTTCCAATTCCTGTAGAAGAAGAAGGGACCCTCCTCCTCTCCCACCTCTCCTCTTCAACTGGTAATGAGTTATGACTGTATAACAGGAGGAATTAAATAACCCTCCTAATTCCTGTAGAAGACAGGACCCTCCCAATCTCCCATCTCTCCTCCTCTGGTAATAATGAGTTATGACTGTATAGTTCATTTTATTTTTATTGGATCAAGAGTGAAGTTAATATCACCAATGGTACAGAGGTAAAAGTGGGTATGATATCGGATTATGCTAGCTGAATCATTGTTCCATGCTTTTATTGGAAAAGGCAAAAACGGGAGTCAAACGGAGAAGAGTATTCAGTGTCCTCTCCTCAGAAGATGAAGGTAGGTAACCCATTGTATGCTGAACATCTGTACATGCATTATCCTGGTACCTCCCAACAGAATTCCCAGTTGGAGAGATCAAACCTCCCTCAAAAAGTGGTGGTATGTTACACTTGTGTGGGATTGTTCCATCAGACCAAGGAAGAGTGGTAGGGTATTTCCTCAGATGGGAATACAAGTATTATGCATTCATTACACATTGGATTCTCTCCCAATATCATCACATGTTCCCTCAAACAAAATTTGTGTATTACTGCATAAATCTCGTGTTCCAGTATAATTTTACTTCCTTACAGGACTCAGCCCCAGGAAGAGGAAGCGCCCTCTCATTGCAGACTTCTTCTTGCTGGAGGTGGGTGGCTCTGCGAGAGATGAATCCTTGCAGTCTTCCACTGCAAGTTAAAACATAGAACTGATAGAATAGTAGATGAATGATAAATACTGTCAAACTATTATTAAATTTTATTCAAAGAGTAATACACTTTGCATATTATATTATAACACCCAGATCAATCCATACTATGGTTTGATCCGGGTTTGATGTCCAGGAACTTAGCAAGGTATGTCGAAACCTCACTAACTAATCGTGTACTACTAAAGTATCGTACATGGATCTCTATGCTTTCTGAATAACTCTAAGCTGTTTCTTCTACACTCGGATCCAGCAGTCAAAGGATGGTCCTGAAGTCTCAAAGCCAGGAGGTGTGTTACTGTTCTTGATGAGTGATTGCCCAATCAGCATACTTTAACATACATAATATTACTCAGTTTTGCAACAGTTCCATGTTAACACTGAGCAGTACAGCTCTGTCACCATTGATGTTGTGTGAACTTACATACAGATGGGGTACTAGCAGATGAGTCCCCTGAAAATGAAGAGTTGGAAGGTGAAAGTTTAGTCAGTTTGTAAATGTACAACAGCAACACCAAAGAAATACCAATTATTATTTACATGCTCATGGTAATGCTAGCAATGTTGTTTCTATGTCTGAGGATTTGCTGCATTTGTGTAAACTACAGATCCTGTCTTGGACCAGGAACCTATCCTGATCTCTGACCAGGTAAATCTGATCTGAATCCCACTACTTGCGCAAAAAATGCTATAGCCACTACACTGACCTAGTTTCCTTGCCGTCTTGGCTAAGTTACAGCTTTACCCTGACCATTAACTCCATTCAGATGAAGCAGCCACCACCGGTGAGGAAGGCCAGGGCCTCTCCTACAGTAGGGAGCGAGGTGGGTGGATTTATGATGGATTCACGACAATAATTGCCCAGACCAAAATAATGCAACTGAATATTTGTTTCACTACATTAGGGTGACGGAGGAGTTAAAGGGCAGGTACGCTTGCCACTAGCTCCAACTGTATGAAAGAGTGCATGTAAACATAATATACCTTCACCACATTAGAAAGACGGAGCTCTTGCTCCCACGAAGAAACGGTCAAAGGTGACGTATGCCGGGAAGAGAAAGGGAAAGCCCGAGGGAGGCTTGAAGGTAAACTTGCCGCATTTGTACATTGAGACGCATTTTGCTGTGGTTACCATCAACACATGCCCAACCTGTTTAGAAGTGGGGTCGGAAGCAGCTGTCTCCCCTCCATCCAAGGAGGAAGCCTATGAGGAAGGGAAAGATGTCAGGCAAGGAGTTCCTCCTCCTGGAGGCAACGTGTCCTAAGGACAAATACGAGAGTGAGGTAAATCCAGGCAGTTGGGCTGTATGTCTCAATTTCGATCACTCCAAGTTGCATGTCTGCTTATCCTCAAAGACTGAAAGCTCTGAAAGTTCTGGTGACTCTGATGTAAGCCATGCCTGTAGGTAGCAACTTGCAATATTGTGATGACTTCATTGTTTGCATTTACAAAAGGAATGTACTGAGCAACTTCAAATGGAGGAAGTTCATGTAAGTTTCATGTGCACGCTAGAAACAATAGCACTTGCATTGTGCTGATCCCTAGCACTATTCCAGCCCTAGTCTTCAATATCCACACCCAACATCCTCTCTAGCTGCAGCCACAGTCTCCCAAATGGTCCCAGAGTCAGGAGCAGACCAGCAGTGATGGTGAGGGTGCAAAGCAATGAAGTATTGTCAGCGGCAGTTTCATGCACTTTCACATCTACAGATGACTGGAAGGACTATTATCGAAGTGAAAGTGATGAGGAGGAAGGTGCGATACAAATGCAAGCAATTGCGCAGCATTAGGATTAGGGTTATAAAATTGGTGGTAGGCTTACCAGTTGCACATTCATAAGACTGTCCTTTGTTGTGTGTCCTTTGGGGCGATGTTCAGCGCAAAGGTTGCATGGTAGCAGGTCTCCATTATCCGCTGCGGGAATAGGGATTGTCGGAATGTGCTTTCCCTGTGCATATAGTGTGTCTGGGTGTTGCGGGTGTGTGTCTGTAGACCTTTTTGTGGGGTCCCAACCCCCGATGTCAGACTCTCACACTAGCCATATGAAGCTTGGGAAAAGGAAAAGTGAAAATGGTAAAACTTATCACAACCATAATTTGTTACGAGCCTTAGCAAGTGCTCTTATGCAATCATAGTCTATTGTTTCCTAGAACCTGAACAAAGAAAGTTTGGCCAGTGCCCGATATGCGATAAGGAAGACATTCCTCTGGCCATCCTCAACGCGCACATCAGACATTGCGCTGATGAGCAGCTGGAAGCAGGTACGTACAAGTGTATTAACATGTTAACGGTTTGCATGCGGGAAATGCACTTATGAATACTTAATGAGTTAGAAAAACCAAAAGAGAAAAGTCCCTTCTTTGGGATTCGAACCCGTGATGATTGCACTACTATGCGGACTACACCACAGGGCAACAAATACCGCATAATTTTATATAGCTAGCTGTTCAAGATTGCTGTATAGTGGCCCAATGCATGCAAAGAGTTAGGATGATTTATGAGTTGTGTGGACCTACAGATGGGGTCCTGGAACTGCACAGTAACATGGAGGCAAGCAGTCACAAATACCGAATTGATGGGCAGGTAAAATTGTTTTTCCCGTTGTATGCTTGATACTATGGTTTTCAACCTCATCGTTCACCCTTCTCAGCAACCTTGCAGCAGCAGAGGGATGGTGGAGGACCCATTGCTGGTGTCTTCTGAAGATGAGGTTAGTATATACTGTCAGAGGGACGGAAAATTCAGTTTCAAACTACTATGTACACGCACTGTGGACTACACCACAGGACAACAATTACCTTTGAAATCACAAACCTCATCCTTCTCAGCAACCTTGCAGCAGTAGAGCGATGGTGGAGGAGTTCCCAACATATCATGGTCCCTTGCTGGTGGATGAGGTTAGTACTGTCAGAGGGACGGAAAATTCAAACTACTATATGAAGGGCTGAGAACCAGAGTGGTCTAACCCACAAACATTGATCTAGCCCCCCTAAACTTGAGAATACTGTTAAAATGTGTTTCAGGAGCTGCTGAAATTTCAAGAATTTCAAAATTTTGGTCAAATGCTCATACCCATTGCATATTTTTTACTCCACTTTTGTGCAATTCATGCTTTTTCCAGTACTTGATTTTGGGTTAGACCACTCTGGTTCTCAGCCCTTCATATGTACACACACTGTGGACTACACCACAGGGCAACAATTACTTTGAAATCGGATTATAGCTAGCTGTTCAATTTTGCTGTATGGTGGCCCAACACGTGCAAAGAGTTAGGAAGCATTCCATGATTTATTAGTTGCTGGTTTCTTCTGAGGATGAGGTTAGTACTGTCAGAAGGACAGAAAATTCAAACTACCCAGCAAGATAAGATATGGACACCCAAGCTATGCAGTTTTCTGTGGTTTGACTTAAGTGTTCTAAAGCTCAACGTTTATCCTTCTTAGCAACCTTGCAGCAGCAGAGGGGCAATTGTTGAGTTGCCACCAGAGCGTGGTCTGTCGCTGGTGTCTGAGGATGAGGTTAGTTGTCCAGCATTGCCAGCAAGCTGCATCAAAAGTATTGATTGGGCACTTACTGTGCACATACGTGGATGGATAGTTTGATGGGTGGGGGCCCCAAAAGAATTACAATGGGGTGGGTTAGGGGTTAGGGTTTCACACCACCAATGGATTAGGCAGCTATAATATCAATGAGCTCGTTAAAGGGTTAAACCGTGTCCTCCAAAACCTACAAGTTGACTGAAAACTCCAAGGTCAGCTGATCCAACACCTCCAATCCCCAGACATCTGACTCCACTGTGAAGAAACAGCCAAAGAGGAAGACACGGTTCATCCAGATTGAGAGTGATAGTGAGGTTAGGGTTAACTCATTGCACCCACACTTGTGAATAATATTGATATTGAGTTGAAAGGGGGAAAGTTCTCCTTCAGACTCAATGTATGTGTAGGTCATACCTTTGCAGGCAAATGTAGGCGCTAACCGCACACCAGAATTTGACAGCACTAGCAGATCTGCTCATCTATAATATTATGCAATCTAACTCTCGTCTCAGATGTCAGATCCCCCTGAGAGGACTAAGAGGACGACAGTTGAACATGGTGGAAATGGTAAACAGCACATCTTGTCTGCCCATACTGGCAATTTGTGATTGCAAATCCTCCCTACTACAGATACCGGGGAACATCACGCTCCTAATCCCAAGCGAGGGAAGAGTCGTCGAGGGAAGAACCGTGCTCAAAGTCAAGTTGAGGACATGCAGGCAAGCTTAGTCTATAGCTAATGTAACTGACGCAGTGACATGATTGTCATATGACCAGGGTTTTTTCTCAAGACGGAAGCAACTGCTGATTAACATTCTGGGTGGGGGTATGAATGAACTCTCCCTCCATTCAACTGCAGAAAGATGAAGAATCGGATGCAGACCAGGTGGTGAGGAAGGTGTATGCCGACAAGCGGTATCCAAAGTTTTGCCCGGTAGAGGGCTGCCAAACCACCCGTCCACTCCTCAAACTGTCACAGCACCTAAAGCAGTCACACCCCAACCTCAGTGCTGAGGAGAGAGCAGCACTGGTGAAACAACAACCACGAGTAGCCAAGTGTGACGCCCAAAAGGTGCGAATCAGGCCACCAAGGGGCCAGCCAACGATACTGCAGTTCGTGCAGCCCCCCAAGGAGCAACCACAGTTCTCCACCTCATCTCCCGTACCTGACCGTGACCCTAAGAAAAAGGGTTCGACAAGGAACTTCCCAAAATTTGACATCGAGGGAAATCTGGAGATGATCTCTTTTCGGGAGTACTTGCAGGGTATTGATGGTAAATGCAAATCGGACACAGTGGCTAAGGCGGTGGCCACAGACATGTCTAAATTCCTCAGATATGCCACGCCGGATGCTCCTTCACCCAATTGGGAAGCTGTGACAGACCACAGAAAGCTAATGGGCTACCTTCATAAAATGGAGAAGGAGGGCAACTGTGGTCCGGAAGGCCAGTTACGCTTTCTCGATTCCGTCAACCATGCCCTTCGTTACGCTGAATGCATGATCTTTTCTGAAGAGGAGTCCACTCTCCACGTACGCTCTGCAAAAGCTGAAAAGCGCATACAAGCGTGGAAGACAACGCTGAGGAAGAAGAAGAGACTCCATCAAGAGGAGAACATGGAGGAGTTTTCCTCAAAACCAATCTCCCTCAACGAAGTGACATCAGTTGTTGAAAGCAGGGCGATGTGGGCAAGATATGCTAATGTCACCCAGAGAATGAGAAGGGGGGAGGAGGTGACCAAGGAAGATGCAAAGGTCTGTCTGATGGCAGTGGCATCCCTCCTCCTCTTCTCTGGGTGGCAGCGGCCAGGGGCAGTGGAAAACTGCACCATGGAAGAGTTTGGCAGAAGGAGGCTGGTGCAAGATGATAGTGGGAGGAAGACCATAGTCATCAGGGTCTTAAAGCATAAGACAGCCTTGTCAGGGCCAGCAAAACTCGTCGTTGACTTTTCCCACTTTGAAAAACTACTCACATACGTCGATGTGGTGCGGCCCGTTCTCGACCCTGAGGGGAGGTCACCACTCCTGCTCGTGAGGCCGGGTGGCATTCCCCTCACTCAAACCAGCAGACACATTCGTGAAGTAGGGCAAATACTTAAGTTTGAAACCCCAACAGCCAGCAGGGCGAGGAGAATTGGTGGCACAGTAACGCACAAGAAGGCCACGGGTGCTGAGCACCGCCTCATAACTAAACAGCTGAGCCACAGCCGTGCTGTCCACGAAAAATACTATGAGGCTATCACAAGCACAGGTGACGCGGCTAAAGCATTTCAGGTGATGGAACGCCTTCGGAAAGGTGAGGCAGTTCAAACACAGCAACGAAAGAGGGTTCCATACAGTGACGAGGAGAAGGCTTTAGTTGTCCAGTACTTTGCAAACGCCATTCGTGCAGAAAGCACCCCATCGCTCGGGGAGTGTGACGAATTTCTCCATGGTTCTGGCATGAACCGAGACAAGAAGAGCGTTCAGGACAGAGTAAAAAACATTATAAAGAATAAGAAAAATGAGAGAAAGGAGAGAAAGAAGACAGACAAAGAGCACGACTAGGCTTCCAAACAAAAACATGTTATCTTAAGTCACCCAAACCATTATGTTATCTTCATGTTACCTACTCCACTTACTGAACAAACAACCACGTTACCAGACCCCATTCATCCAATGGATTCCATTGATCCAACTTGATATTACTTGTAACTAGTCACCTTGCAACCAACAATTCGATTGAGGGCACACCTATATGAAACCTGCTGGTATACTGAAATGCTAATCTAACCAATAATAATAATTAAACATTGCTAACACTTAATAACCATCCATGACATCATCTCCACATTCTTAAGCCTTGGTTGTGCTGTTTAGTTCAGTTTCCACTGAAGAAGATCTCCGGATCGAAACGTTTGGACTTACCATTAAAGTCTGTTGTCCTTGCTACGAATAAGCTCAATAAATCCTCTCGCAATAGTACTACGTAGCAATGAGCCCATACAATTTCACTTAATAACCAGTTAACCATTAATGATAATCAATTAATCAGTATTAATAACTAACCACTACTGAAAATTAACCACAAATAATAATTTATAACTAACCACTAATGACAACTACTTATCTACTAAACCTACGAGGGACGTTCCATAACCAGCTTAGGGCTAGGTAGCATGAGGGACATTCCAGAAATATCCTTATGCAACACAGCTTACATACATCAGTAAATATTGTATGGCAAGAAAGATCAGCAGCAGAAGCTGCTATACCACAATAATATGGTTCAAGTACACTGGATAGAACCATACTTAACCCATTGCACCCCGTAGCAGCCAAATGAGCCCTGAGAATACCCATAAGCCCATAAGAATTTATATAGGGGGTTTAATATTAGGCGTTAATACTTTGTACATGCTCTCCTGCTTCTTAAGATGTTTGCAGTAGTAGGAAATGAGATAATAATACTAGTGGAATGCAGGTCATTGGAGGGCGACCCTTAGCGAAGTGTATGCCATGCCTGCACATGGAGCAGTTGCATAATTTCCCATGACTCATCAGAATATGACTGGGCAATGGGCACACTCTTAGTTATCATTAAGGCTTTCCAAGTAGCAGTATCAGCTGAGGTGTTGATTCAATTCTCAACTTGCTTAGAGTAGCTAGTACAAACTCATTGTAATCATAATTAATCCAATTAGCACCACGCTAATCCAAATAACACCTAAGTAATCCAATTAGCAACGAATTAATCCAATTAGCACTGATTAAACCAAGTAGCACCTCATTAATCCAATCGGCACTCAATCAAATCAGCACTAATTAATTCCAGTCAGCATTAAAAATCCTAATTATTCCAATTAGCACCAATTAAACCAAATAACACCTAAGTAATCCAATCAGAAACTAATCAATCCAATTAGCACCTAAATAAATCAATTAGACCCTAATTTATCCAATTAGCATTAATTAATCCAATTTGCACCTCTGTGTAATCCAATCAGCACTAATTAGTCCAATTAGCCCCTAATTAATCCAATCAGCACCAATCAATCCAATTAGCACCAAATTAATCCAATCAGCAGTAATCAATCCAATTAGCACCTAATTAATCCAATCAGCCCTAATCACTGCAATTAGCACCCAATTAATCTATTTAGCACCAATTGAACCAATTAGCACCAATTAATCCAATTAGCCCATTAGTCAATCCAATCAGCACTAATTAATGCAATCAGAACATAATCAATCCAATCAGCACTAATTGATGCAATTAGCAACTAATTAATCTAATCAGCACCAATTACACAAATAAATTCGTACCAATTAGATTCTAAATAAACCAATTAGTTCCTAATCAATCCAATCAGGACTAATTCATCCAATTAGCACCCAATTAATCTAATCAGCACCTAAAAAATCTAATTAGCAACCTGTAAACCAATTAGCACTAATAAATCCTATTAGCACCTAATTTATCAAAACTAATCAACTAACTCACTAACTAATCAATTAACTAGTAATTAATTAACTAATCTAAATAAATAGTTGATTGATCAATCAGCTAATTAATTAATTAATTAACCACCAATTAATTAACCACTAATTAATTAACCCTAACCACTACAGGGACGTATTTCAATAAGAAAAACTAAGGGACAATTTCAATGGACGTTCTGTTTCGGGAAACAGGATCCCAGAGGGACATTCCAAAATACCTGGGGACGTTACAACTTAACCCTAAGAAATTTTGAGGGACTTAAAACTAGGATGAGGGACGTTCTGCCACCATATGGGACGATAAACGGAGGGACTTTCCGGAACCTCCGGGGACGTAAAGGGATACCGAAACGTCTCTGAGAGGATCTTCGGGGACTGAAAATCGGCTCGAGGGACTGAACCGGGGACAAAGTTTATAGCCCTAACCCTAACCCTAACCCTAACCCTAACCCTAGGCGTTAGGGTTAAGTGATTATTTGATTGCAGGCGTTAGGGTTAAGTGATTATTTGATTGCAGGCGTTAGGGTTAAGTGATTATTTGATTGCAGGCGTTAGGGTTAAGTGATTATTTGATTGCAGGCGTTAGGGTTAAGTGATTATTTGATTGCAGGCGTTAGGGTTAAGTGATTATTTGATTGCAGGCGTTAGGGTTAAGTGATTATTTGATTGCAGGCGTTAGGGTTAAGTGATTATTTGATTGCAGGCGTTAGGGTTAAGTGATTATTTGATTGCAGGCGTTAGGGTTAAGTGATTATTTGATTGCAGGCGTTAGGGTTAAGTGATTATTTGATTGCAGGCGTTAGGGTTAAGTGATTATTTGATTGCAGGCGTTAGGGTTAAGTGATTATTTGATTGCAGGCGTTAGGGTTAAGTGATTATTTGATTGCAGGCGTTAGGGTTAAGTGATTATTTGATTGCAGGCGTTAGGGTTAAGTGATTATTTGATTGCAGGCGTTAGGGTTAAGTGATTTTTTGCATCATTTCGGTCCTTTTTCACAAATCTGTATTACCCCTACGTGGCCTACCAGGGTTCGGCGCAGGGACCATTTCTGTCTCATAACCAGAATGTGGCCCGTGTGTCATATCCAGGGTTCGGTGCACCAACGATTTCTAACCTTAAACCCGGATAGGCCCTACCCAAAATGTGGGGTATGTGGCCTATCCAGGGTTAGCTGCACAGACCATTTCTAAACCCTGACCTGACATGTGGCCTATGTGGCCTAACCAAGGGTTCGGTGCACAGACCATTTCTAAACCCCGACCTGAAATGTGGCCTACCCCAAATCTGGGGTTAGAAGCCAATGTGGCCCATGCTGGGTTTGGTGCAGACAACATTTCTAAACCCTGACCTGAAATGTGGCCTATCCCAAATGTGGCCTATCCAGGGTTAAATGCAGAGAGCATTTCTAAACCCTGACCTGAATGTGGCCTAACCCATACATGGCCAATGTGGCCTATGCAGGGTTCGGTGCAGGAAACATTTTTAAACCCTGACCTGGAATGTAGCTTATCCAGGGTTAAATGCAGAGAGCATTTCTAAACCCTGACCTGAATGTGGCCTAACCCATACATGGCCAATGTAGCCTATGCAGGGCTAGGTGCAGGAAACATTTTTAAACCCTGTCCTGGAATGTGGCCAATCCCAAACGTGGCTTATCCAGGGTTCAATGCAGAGAGCATTTCTAAACCCTAACCTGAATGTGGCCTAACCCATACATGGCCAATGTGGCCTATGCAGGGTTCGTTGCAGGAAACATTTTAATTTTTAAACCCTGACCTGGAAAGTGGCCTATCCCAAATGTGGCTTATCCAGGGTTCAATGCAGAGAGCATTCCTAAACCCTGACCTGAATGTGGCCTAACCCATGCATGGCCAATGTGGCCTATACAGGGTTCGGTGCAGGAAACATTTCTAAACCCTGACCTGAAATGCGGCCTATCCCCAATGTGGCATATACAGAGTTGAATGCACAGAGCATTTCTAAACCCTGACCTGAGTGTCGCCTAACGCATATATGGCCAATGTGGCCTATACAGGGTTCGGTGCAGGGAACGTTTCTAAACCCTGAACTGAAATGTGGCCTACCCCACATGTGGCCAATGTGGCCTATGCAGGGTTCGGTGCAGAAGATATTTCTTAACCCTGACCTGAAATGTGGCCTACCCCAAATGTGGCCTATCAAGGGTTCAGTGCAAGGAACATTCTTTAACCCTTTCAACCCGATAGCGCCCGCAACTGTAGTACAAGCCAGTTGTACTACCAGCTGCTGTGGTTTATCAGGAACACACTCGGCTGTTATTCAATTAGAAGCCTCGGCTGCGCCTCGGCCACTAATTGAATAACAGCCTCGTGTATTCTTGATACACCACAGCAGCTGGTAGTATAACTATAACAAGTTCCCTCAAACAATTTTGTATATCCCTGCATAAATCTCGTGTTCAAGTGTATGCATTGCTTCCTTACAGGACTCAGCACCAGGAAGAAGTCCTCTCTCCTGGCAGACTTCTGGTCCGAAGTGAAGGTGGGTGGCTCTCCCAGGGATAAATCCTTGCAGTCTTCCACTGACAAAATAGTAGATGGAAGATAATTAGGGAGGGTGATGGGTGGATTCAGAATAAGATCAGTTCCCACAGAACTTACATTGACCTTCACCACATTAGAGTGATGGAGGGACAGTTCCTTCACCTAGGGGGTTGAAGGTGAGCTTGCTGCATTTGTACATTGCATGTTCTTGGGCATTGCTTTCATCACAACATTAACTCCATTTGCAAGCAGAGTCGGGAGCAGCCAGCTCCATTTGCACAGGTGGTAGGGAGTGAGGTGGGTGGATTAATGGAAAAATAGCTTCCACAGAATGAAAGTTGAGTAAGGTGTGCAAGTAAACGGTTCTTTCACCACATTAGGGTGCTGTTGCTCGGGGCTTGAAGGTGAGCTTGCCAATTGAGACATTCACTGCTGTTGCCTTCAACACATCCTTATTTCCATTTAGAAGCAGGTGTCACCCATCCAAAACATCAGAGACTCTGCTGGGGAGGTTGGTGGATTCGCAAACTTTACTCATCTTTCATAGTTACTATGAAAGATGAGTAGTTTTGCAAATAACACTTGTCTTCACCACATTAGAAGGACGGAGGAGGGGGGTTGAAGGTGAGGGCTAACCTCAGAAGGGTGTAATGCCAGAATGCTTTATAGATACACTCGGTATTAACAGAACATCAATCACTCCACCTAGGATCACACGATGAGAGATGTAGAAGCGGGTGAAAAGGTGAGAATGGATAGAATACTAGATGTAAGATAATTAGGGAGGGTGGTGGGTGGATTCAGAATAAGATCAGTTCCCACAGAACTAACACTGACCTTCACCACATTAGAGTGATGGAGGGACAGTTGCCTCACCTATGGAGTTGAAGGTGAGCTTGCTGCATTTGTACACTGCATGTTCATTGGCTTTGCGTTCATCACAACATTAACTCCATTTGCAAGCAGAGTCAGGAGCAGCCAGCTCCGAGGGGGAAGGTGGTAGGGAGTGAGGTTGGTGATTCATGGCAAAAATAGCTTCCCCAGAATGTAAGTTGAGTAAGGTGTGCAAGTAAACGGTTCTTTTCACCACATTAGGGTGCTGTTGCTCGGGGTTTGAAGGTGAGCTTGCCAATTGAGACATTCACTGCTGTTGCCTTCAACACATCCTTATCTCCATTTAGAAGCAGGTGTCACCCATCCAAAACGTCAGAGACTCGGCAGGGGAGGTTGGTGGATTCATAACTATGAAAGATGAGTACGTAAAGTTCGCAAATAACACTTGTCTTCACCACATTAGAAGGACGGAGGAGAGGGGTTGAAGGTGAGGGCTAACCTCAGAAGGGTGAAATGCCAGAAAGCTTTACAGATACACTCAGTATTAACAGAACATCAATTACTCCACCTAGGATCACATGATGAGAGATGTAGAAGAGGGTGAAAAGGTGAGTAGAATACTAGATGGAAGATAATAAGGGAGGGTGGATTCAGAATAAGATCAGTCCCACAGAACTAACACTGACCTTCACCACTTTAGAGTGATGGAGGGACAGTTGCATCACCTAGGGAGTTGAAGGTGAGTTTGCTGCATTTATACACTGCATGTTCATGGGCTTTGATTTCACCACAAGCTTAACTCCATTTGCAAGCAGAGTCGGGAGCAGCCTGCTCCATTTGCACAGAGTGAGGTGGGTGGATTCATGGCAAAAACAGCTTCCACAGAATGAAAGTTGTGCAAGTAAACGGTTCTTTTCACCACATTAGGGTGCTGTTGCTCAGGGTTTGAAGGTAAGCTTGCCAATTGAGACATTTACTGCTGTTGCCTTCAACACATCCTTATCTCCATTTAGAAGCAGGTGTCACCCATCCCACCAAAGGGGTTGAAGGTGAGCTTGCTGCATTTGTACACTGCATGTTCATTGGCTTTGCTTTCATCACAACATTAATTCCATTTGCAAGCAGAGTCGGGAGCAGCCAGCTCCGAGGGGCAAGGTGGTAGGGAGTGAGGTGGGTGGATTCATGGCAAAAATAGCTTCCACAGAATGAAAGTTGAGTAAGGTGTGCAAGTAAACGGTTGTTTTCACCACATTAGGGTGCTGTTGCTCAGGGTTTGAAGGTGAGTTTGCCAATTGAGACATTCACTGCTGTTGCCTTCAACACATCCTTATCTCCATTTAGAAGCAGAAGGTGTCACCCATCCCACCAAAGGTGTTGAAGGTGAGCTTGCTGCATTTGTACACTGCATGTTCATTGGCTTTGCTTTCATCACAACATTAACTCCATTTGCAAGCAGAGTCAGGAGCAGCCAGCTCCGAGGGGCAAGGTGGTAGGGAGTGAGGTGGGTGGATTCATGGCAAAAATAGCTTCCACAGAATGAAAGTTGAGTAAGGTGTGCAAGTAAACGGTTGTTTTCACCACATTAGGGTGCTGTTGCTCAGGGTTTGAAGGTGAGTTTGCCAATTGAGACATTCACTGCTGTTGCCTTCAACACATCCTTATCTCCATTTAGAAGCAGGTGTCACCCATCCAAAACGTCAGAGACTCGGCAGGGGAGGTTGGTGGATTCATAACTATGAAAGATGAGTACGTAAA
Organism: Axinella damicornis; assembly: GCA_963931865.1. Taxonomy (NCBI): domain Eukaryota; kingdom Metazoa; phylum Porifera; class Demospongiae; order Axinellida; family Axinellidae; genus Axinella; species Axinella damicornis. The sequence continues at coordinate 23,146 of OZ007507.1, forward strand.
GTTCGCAAATAACACTTGTCTTCACCACATTAGAAGGACGGAGGAGAGGGGTTGAAGGTGAGGGCTAACCTCAGAAGGGTGAAATGCCAGAAAGCTTTACAGATACACTCAGTATTAACAGAACATCAATTACTCCACCTAGGATCACATGATGAGAGATGTAGAAGAGGGTGAAAAGGTGAGTAGAATACTAGATGGAAGATAATAAGGGAGGGTGGATTCAGAATAAGATCAGTCCCACAGAACTAACACTGACCTTCACCACTTTAGAGTGATGGAGGGACAGTTGCATCACCTAGGGAGTTGAAGGTGAGTTTGCTGCATTTATACACTGCATGTTCATGGGCTTTGATTTCACCACAAGCTTAACTCCATTTGCAAGCAGAGTCGGGAGCAGCCTGCTCCATTTGCACAGAGTGAGGTGGGTGGATTCATGGCAAAAACAGCTTCCACAGAATGAAAGTTGTGCAAGTAAACGGTTCTTTTCACCACATTAGGGTGCTGTTGCTCAGGGTTTGAAGGTAAGCTTGCCAATTGAGACATTTACTGCTGTTGCCTTCAACACATCCTTATCTCCATTTAGAAGCAGGTGTCACCCATCCCACCAAAGGGGTTGAAGGTGAGCTTGCTGCATTTGTACACTGCATGTTCATTGGCTTTGCTTTCATCACAACATTAATTCCATTTGCAAGCAGAGTCGGGAGCAGCCAGCTCCGAGGGGCAAGGTGGTAGGGAGTGAGGTGGGTGGATTCATGGCAAAAATAGCTTCCACAGAATGAAAGTTGAGTAAGGTGTGCAAGTAAACGGTTGTTTTCACCACATTAGGGTGCTGTTGCTCAGGGTTTGAAGGTGAGTTTGCCAATTGAGACATTCACTGCTGTTGCCTTCAACACATCCTTATCTCCATTTAGAAGCAGAAGGTGTCACCCATCCCACCAAAGGTGTTGAAGGTGAGCTTGCTGCATTTGTACACTGCATGTTCATTGGCTTTGCTTTCATCACAACATTAACTCCATTTGCAAGCAGAGTCAGGAGCAGCCAGCTCCGAGGGGCAAGGTGGTAGGGAGTGAGGTGGGTGGATTCATGGCAAAAATAGCTTCCACAGAATGAAAGTTGAGTAAGGTGTGCAAGTAAACGGTTGTTTTCACCACATTAGGGTGCTGTTGCTCAGGGTTTGAAGGTGAGTTTGCCAATTGAGACATTCACTGCTGTTGCCTTCAACACATCCTTATCTCCATTTAGAAGCAGGTGTCACCCATCCCACCAAAGGTGTTGAAGGTGAGCTTGCTGCATTTGTACACTGCATGTTCATTGGCTTTGCTTTCATCACAACATTAACTCCATTTGCAAGCAGAGTCAGGAGCAGCCAGCTCCGAGGGGCAAGGTGGTAGGGAGTGAGGTGGGTGGATTCATGGCAAAAATAGCTTCCACAGAATGAAAGTTGAGTAAGGTGTGCAAGTAAACGGTTGTTTTCACCACATTAGGGTGCTGTTGCTCAGGGTTTGAAGGTGAGTTTGCCAATTGAGACATTCACTGCTGTTGCCTTCAACACATCCTTATCTCCATTTAGAAGCAGGTGTCACCCATCCCACCAAAGGTGTTGAAGGTGAGCTTGCTGCATTTGTACACTGCATGTTCATTGGCTTTGCTTTCATCACAACATTAACTCCATTTGCAAGCAGAGTCAGGAGCAGCCAGCTCCGAGGGGCAAGGTGGTAGGGAGTGAGGTGGGTGGATTCATGGCAAAAATAGCTTCCACAGAATGAAAGTTGAGTAAGGTGTGCAAGTAAACGGTTGTTTTCACCACATTAGGGTGCTGTTGCTCAGGGTTTGAAGGTGAGGTTGCCAATTGAGACATTCACTGCTGTTGCCTTCAACACATCCTTATCTCCATTTAGAAGCAGAAGGTGTCACCCATCCCACCAAAGGTGTTGAAGGTGAGCTTGCTGCATTTGTACACTGCATGTTCATTGGCTTTGCTTTCATCACAACATTAACTCCATTTGCAAGCAGAGTCAGGAGCAGCCAGCTCCGAGGGGCAAGGTGGTAGGGAGTGAGGTGGGTGGATTCATGGCAAAAATAGCTTCCACAGAATGAAAGTTGAGTAAGGTGTGCAAGTAAACGGTTGTTTTCACCACATTAGGGTGCTGTTGCTCAGGGTTTGAAGGTGAGTTTGCCAATTGAGACATTCACTGCTGTTGCCTTCAACACATCCTTATCTCCATTTAGAAGCAGAAGGTGTCACCCATCCCACCAAAGGTGTTGAAGGTGAGCTTGCTGCATTTGTACACTGCATGTTCATTGGCTTTGCTTTCATCACAACATTAACTCCATTTCCAAGCAGAGTCAGGAGCAGCCAGCTCCGAGGGGCAAGGTGGTAGGGAGTGAGGTGGGTGGATTCATGGCAAAAATAGCTTCCACAGAATGAAAGTTGAGTAAGGTGTGCAAGTAAACGGTTGTTTTCACCACATTAGGGTGCTGTTGCTCAGGGTTTGAAGGTGAGGTTGCCAATTGAGACATTCACTGCTGTTGCCTTCAACACATCCTTATCTCCATTTAGAAGCAGAAGGTGTCACCCATCCCACCAAAGGTGTTGAAGGTGAGCTTGCTGCATTTGTACACTGCATGTTCATTGGCTTTGCTTTCATCACAACATTAACTCCATTTGCAAGCAGAGTCAGGAGCAGCCAGCTCCGAGGGGCAAGGTGGTAGGGAGTGAGGTGGGTGGATTCATGGCAAAAATAGCTTCCACAGAATGAAAGTTGAGTAAGGTGTGCAAGTAAACGGTTGTTTTCACCACATTAGGGTGCTGTTGCTCAGGGTTTGAAGGTGAGTTTGCCAATTGAGACATTCACTGCTGTTGCCTTCAACACATCCTTATCTCCATTTAGAAGCAGAAGGTGTCACCCATCCCACCAAAGGTGTTGAAGGTGAGCTTGCTGCATTTGTACACTGCATGTTCATTGGCTTTGCTTTCATCACAACATTAACTCCATTTCCAAGCAGAGTCAGGAGCAGCCAGCTCCGAGGGGCAAGGTGGTAGGGAGTGAGGTGGGTGGATTCATGGCAAAAATAGCTTCCACAGAATGAAAGTTGAGTAAGGTGTGCAAGTAAACGGTTGTTTTCACCACATTAGGGTGCTGTTGCTCAGGGTTTGAAGGTGAGGTTGCCAATTGAGACATTCACTGCTGTTGCCTTCAACACATCCTTATCTCCATTTAGAAGCAGAAGGTGTCACCCATCCCACCAAAGGTGTTGAAGGTGAGCTTGCTGCATTTGTACACTGCATGTTCATTGGCTTTGCTTTCATCACAACATTAACTCCATTTGCAAGCAGAGTCAGGAGCAGCCAGCTCCGAGGGGCAAGGTGGTAGGGAGTGAGGTGGGTGGATTCATGGCAAAAATAGCTTCCACAGAATGAAAGTTGAGTAAGGTGTGCAAGTAAACGGTTGTTTTCACCACATTAGGGTGCTGTTGCTCAGGGTTTGAAGGTGAGTTTGCCAATTGAGACATTCACTGCTGTTGCCTTCAACACATCCTTATCTCCATTTAGAAGCAGAAGGTGTCACCCATCCCACCAAAGGTGTTGAAGGTGAGCTTGCTGCATTTGTACACTGCATGTTCATTGGCTTTGCTTTCATCACAACATTAACTCCATTTCCAAGCAGAGTCAGGAGCAGCCAGCTCCGAGGGGCAAGGTGGTAGGGAGTGAGGTGGGTGGATTCATGGCAAAAATAGCTTCCACAGAATGAAAGTTGAGTAAGGTGTGCAAGTAAACGGTTGTTTTCACCACATTAGGGTGCTGTTGCTCAGGGTTTGAAGGTGAGGTTGCCAATTGAGACATTCACTGCTGTTGCCTTCAACACATCCTTATCTCCATTTAGAAGCAGAAGGTGTCACCCATCCCACCAAAGGTGTTGAAGGTGAGCTTGCTGCATTTGTACACTGCATGTTCATTGGCTTTGCTTTCATCACAACATTAACTCCATTTGCAAGCAGAGTCAGGAGCAGCCAGCTCCGAGGGGCAAGGTGGGTGGATTCATGGCAAAAATAGCTTCCACAGAATGAAAGTTGAGTAAGGTGTGCAAGTAAACGGTTGTTTTCACCACATTAGGGTGCTGTTGCTCAGGGTTTGAAGGTGAGTTTGCCAATTGAGACATTCACTGCTGTTGCCTTCAACACATCCTTATCTCCATTTAGAAGCAGGTGTCACCCATCCCACCGAAGGTGTTGAAGGTGAGGGCTAACCTCAGAAGGGTATAATGCCATAAAGCTTTATGTATACACTCAGTATTAAAAACATCAATCACTCCATCTACGATGAGAGTCGGTGCAAAGGTTGCATGGCATTGCTACAGTGCTAACCCTCCAATCAAATAGCCATTCCTTCCCTTCAGAGGCACAAAAAGCGGACGAGGGTAGCTGAAGTTATATCCTCGGATGAGGATGGTATGTTCGTGTAAAATTGCATTAGACACTGGATACTCTCAGGGGTGGAAATAGAAATCACAAGATCCTTTGTGTACAAACACGATCCTTCGTAACCCATTCCGTACAGAGGAACCCCCACCCAGGAAGAAGCCTTCTAAGGTCACTGGCAGAGAATTCCTCCTGCTTGAGGCTGCTTGTGTGGGGGGCTATGCAAGTGAGGTAATGCCAGACAGATTTGACTATAATACTATCAGTGTTATCGCATCAATTTCAATCATCCACTTAGGATGAAGATGAAGAGAGTGAGGTAATTAATGCCAGTCAGCTTTGACTATATACTATCAGTGTTAACGCATCAATTTCAATCATCCACTTAGGATGAAGATAAAGAGAGTGAGGTAATTAATGCCAGTCAGCTTTGACTATATACTATCAGTGTTAACACATCAATTTTCAATCATCAACTTAGGATGCAGATGAAGAGAGTGAGGTAATTAATGCCAGTCAGCTTTGACTATATACTATCAGTGTTAACACATCAATTTTCAATCATCAACTTAGGATGCAGATGAAGAGAGAGAGGTAATGCCAGACAGCTTTGAATATACTATTAGTGTTAACACATCAATTTCAATCATCCACTTAGGATGAAGTTGAAGAGAGTGAGGTAATTAATGCCAGTCGCTTTGACTATATACTATCAGTGTTAACGCATCAATTTCAATCATCAACTTAGGATGCAGATGAAGAGAGTGAGGTAATGCCAGACAGCTTTGAATATACTATTAGTGTTAACACATCAATTTCAATCACTCCACTTAGGTTGAAGAGGCCGATGAAAGGAGTGAGGTAATGCTTTGACTATATACTATCAGTGTTAATGGAACCGTAACCCTAACCCGAACTCTACTGCTGAAGACCCAGCCCTGAACCTAAACTATTCTTTCTCCAATAATCCATGCATTAGGAGCCAGAGGATGGATGTGAATCAGGATCTGGTGTGTTACTGTTTCCAATGAAGGATCCACTTGCAAATATTAAAGGAACTCAAATCCACCATTCCATTATGTTCTGCAGATGGCTGCCCATTTTGCCACAAGAGCAGGGCAGACTTCCCCTCTGCTGCTATCCTCACACTGCACATTCAGCAGTGTGCAGATGAACTGTTGGAAGCAGGTATGAAAGCATATCAATGTAAGCAACCTCACTGTTGATGTTGTATACACTTACAGGAGGGGTACTACCTGTTGAAATTGAATCATCAGGTGAAAACGGTCTAGTCATGCACCACAGCAGCATATGTATTATTGCTGTGATTATTCTACCTGCTTCAGAGATTGGCACTCCAGACTGTGGAGGATTCTCTCATCCCATTTCTGACGAAGTAAACCTAAGTTCTATTACAAGCATTAAATTAGTGTACAAGTTGATCATGCAGGCAATTCCCTTGGGAAGTATTTGCTCTTTCAGATAAAATGAACTCGACTTATATATAGGTTCCATGCACATCCTCTGGGTTCCATGGGGATCCACTCGAGCCGCCATACCGGGGCCCCATGACGAGCAGTGACTCTGATTCCGACTTTCAACTTCATAGATGTAGCCCCAGGAAAGTCATCCTTGTTAGTAGTTCATCAGAATCAGACATCCCAGGGGCAGGGAAGGGATGGAGAGCTACGAAGCGTGTATGCAGTTCATCAGAAGAAGACCACCAACCGACCAGGAAGCTGAAGAAGGTGAAAGACCGCCACCTAAAGAAATGGTGCCCTGTGTCTGGCTGCCGGGCTGGCCCACAAGGCCGGCTTTCGTGGCATATAAAGGTTTACCATCGACAGATATCGACAAAGCTGCGGCGGCACCTTACACGCACGGCCGAGGCAGTGAAGAGGCCGAAACCAGTCCCAATTCCTCGACCGGAGATGACCCCCACACTGCCAGCCCTGCTGGCCCGGATGAATGCCAAAGCGCCCAGGGCAGCTCAGTCAGAGCTGAACATCCAGCCTGTAAGTGGCACGAGGTCGTTTCCAAGATTTGCTATGAGTCATCCAGAGATTCAGAAGTTTTTGCACTTCCTTCGTGGGCTGGACGGGCGGAGGAAGTCCGAGACCGAGTCTCTGCAGGTGGCCACTGATGTAAGCAAATACTTAAAATATGCCCGCCCATCCTCTGATCACCCTAACTGGTTCGATCTCCTGGATGATAGAAAGGCAAGGGCATATCTAGACATGCTAAATAACACCGGGGCATGTGGGGCAAGTGGGCAACTCACAAAGATTGACAGGCTTCTGCACGCCTTGAGATACTTGCGGCTGGAGGTGGCAGTCGACAACGCTGGTGTGAAGCACCGCTCGGACATAATGGAAGAGAGGCTGGGGCAGTGGAAGGCGGCAATCCGACCGGAAAAGAAGTTGCAGGAAGAGAAGGGCAGGGCAGCGGCTGAATCTGATATGATTACCTTAACAGAGGCCACTGCAGTGATAAAAGACAAGCAAATCAGACTGGATGTGGTGGCTGCCATTAGCAATGTTGCTGGTGCTGGGGAGGGAGCCGACATGAAGGACGACATCAAATTGATTTTGGCATTCTTGCTGACCCTCCTTGCATACCGCTCCTGGCAGAGGCCAGGGGCAGTTACGAACGCAACTTTGGAGGAGTTTGGTGCAACAACGGAGGTTGTAAGCGGTGGGGATGCCGTGCATGTGATGAAGGTGGGCCGACACAAGACGGCAAGGGAAGGACCAGCCCTTATCACAATGTCACAGAGTGACAAAAAGATGGTTCTAAGATATCTCAAACACGTGAGGCCAAAATGCGATGTGTACGGGGAAGCAAAGGTTTTGTTTGTGTCAGAAAGTGGGGAGCCAATCACCCATCTCAATCAGCGGCTGCAGTGGCTGGCAGTCAAATATGGCATAAGAGTGCCAAGCTGCACCACCCTCAGGACAGTGGCGGCAACAGCCTCAGCCACGGAGCTGGATCCCCAAGACCGCCTCCTAATATCCTCCCACATGTCCCACAGTGAGAAGGTCCATAAGAAGTACTATGAGAGGCTCCAAACCTCTCAGCAAGCAGCGGTGGCCTTCAAAATCCGGGAGAAGCTGATCAAAGGGAACGAGACTGACTCCGATGAGTCAGAGGTCGAGCAGGAGCCGAAAAAGCCGGCCAAAAAGGCAGCCACGAAGCCTGCCCGAAAGCAACATACTTTCAAAGTCCAATACACAGACGATGAACTTGCCAGGATAAGGAGGTGGATACGCACCGATCTCGTTGGGAGATCATCCGTCTCTCTCAAAGAGTCCCGCCAATTCCTGAAGAGTAATCCCATGGCACGCACCCCTAAAAACATACAGGATAAGGTTAAGCAGTTAATTGAGAAAGATAATGAATCGAAGAAGTTGAAGGATAAATCGAAGTAAAAGATAAAGTAAGCGTAGTCCTCCATCCCTTTTTCCTTTTTTTGCCACATCTATATCGTCCACCAGTCCTATATTATCGTTTATCCATATCAATATCTGTTCGACCATCCTATCCATATCTATATCCTACATATCCATATCTTCCATCAGTATCTCTATATCATCCAACAAAATTATCAATCGTATCTCCATATGAAAATTCAACCTCTCTAGCAACTTGATACAAGCTTGTGGCTTTGACTGCCATCAGCAAGTCTCATAGAGCTTAACCATCTTCAGTGGGCTTGTCTAACAGCACGTGCTTTGGCATGTGACTAATTCAATTAGCAATTCTGAGCTAAAAGTCCAACACATTGAACAATTGTACAAAAGTGGAGTTTTATTCATTCATATCAGAGTTGTAGTACGTTTCAGACAAAATAATTTCTGCCTGGCTTTAACACCCCATGACCTCTTTAATCCAAGCATCTAATCAACCAATTACCAACTAATTAATCCAATTAGCACCACGTTAATCCGGATTTATCCAATCAGCAACTAATTAATCCAATTAAACCACATTAATCCAAATAACACCTAGTAATCCAAATAGCTCCTAATTAATCCAATTAGCTCCTAGACAATCTCTTCAGCACCTAATAAAACCCTAATTAATCCAATCAGCACCTAATTAAGCCAATCAGCACCTAATTAAGCCAATTAGCACCTAATTAAGCCAATTAGCACCTAATTAATCCAATTGGCCAACCCTAACACTCAGAAATGTGGCACACATGCCGCAACCCCTATCCCAGCACTAATAACAGCCTACAGGGCGGCCAACTCAACCCCGGCACTAATAGCGGCCCACAGGCCCGCAACCCCAACCCCGGCACTAATAGCGGCCCACCCTCGATTGTGGCCTAAGAATACAAGCGGCCTATACATAATTACGAATTGTGACCTACAGATCGACTGGCCTGTGGCAAAACCCCAAGTGTGGCCTCGAGGTTTGGGAAAAGTGGCAGACTACGAACCGAGAATGTGGCCTAACAAATGTGGCCAATACTGACCACGTACCAGGACCCTAACCCTAAACCTAAGCGGCAACGAGCATCGAAATACACCCACCTAGCAAGGTCCCAACCCACACACACTAACAGCAGGACCTTGCTACGCAGGATAATGTACAAAGCTCGTTAGTAGACACCTTATAGGCTATGCACGCCAGAGTTGGTACTCTCCTAGGGAATGGACCAATGACCATGCACACCAAATCTGGAATGCAACGGTTGATGCCTGTCACCTACAGAGAGGCTCGAATTATGGGGAAACGCTCCTACTCACATACCCGCTTGGCCACGCCCACTCTCCACCCAACTTGGTACACACATCAAGCAACGAGTTGGCTATGCACAAACCAAGTTTCAATATCATACCTTTCATGTGGGCCAGTAACCAGAGGCGATAACACACCCACTTACCTACCCACACACACTAAGGGCAGGACCTTGCTACGCAGGATAACGTACAAAGCTTGTTAGTAGGCACCTTATGGGCTATACATGCCAGAGTTGGTACTCTCCTAGGGGAAGGACCAATAACCATGCACACCAAAACTGGAATGCAACGGTTGATGCCTGTCACCTACAGAGAGGCTCGAATTATGGGAAAACGCTCCTACTCACATACCCGCTTGGCCACGCCCACTCTCCACCCAACTTGGCTCACACATCAAGCAACGAGTTGGCTATGCACAAACCAAGTTTCAATATCATACCTTTCATGTGGGCCAGTAACCAGAGGCGATAACACACCCACTTACCTACCCACACACACTAAGGGCAGGACCTTGCTATGCAGGATAACGTACAAAGCTCGTTAGTAGGCAACTTATGGGCTATGCACGCCAGAGTTGGTACTCTCCTAGGGGAAGGACCAATGACCATGCACACCAAATCTGGAATGCAACGGTTGATGCCTGTCACCTACAGAGAGGCTCGAATTATGGGGAAACGCCCCTACTCACATACCCGCTTGGCGACGCCCACTCTCCACCCAACTTGGTACACACATCAAGCAACGAGTTGACTATGCACAAACCAAGTTTCAATGTCATACCTTTCATGTGGGCCAGTAACCAGCGTCGATACTTACCTACCCACACACACTAAGAGCTGGACCTTGCTACGCAGGATAACATGCAAAGCTCGTTACTGGACACCTTATGGGCTATGCACACCAGAGTTGGTACTCTCCTAGGGAATGGACCAATGACCATGCACACCAAACCTGGAATGCAACGGTTGATGCCTGTCACCTACAGAGAGGCTCGAATTATGGGGAAACGCTCCTACTCACATACCCGCTTGGCCACACCCACTCTCCACCCAACTTGGTACACACATCAAGCAATGAGTCGTCTATGCACACACCTAGCTTTTGAGCTACGCCCCACCAGAGTTGGGATTCTGGTTTGTTAAAGACCCGTCAATGTCATGCGAATCTGTAAATCTGGCAGCTTGTAATCCAACTGCCACCCACGCACACATACTGCTGACCTCTTCTCCTGCTGCTCTCTACTCTTCCTGCTGCCTCCTGCTGCTCTGTCTTCTGCCTCTCTCCTTTCCCAACTCTTCCTATTGTGCCAATGAACAAGTGCCACGTAATACATAAAGCTGGCAAGCTCCAAACTGAGCCACTTATGTACTTTGTAGACAGTATCTAGCACGGACATCGATCATGGCTTAGAGCTTTTATTTCAGCAACTGCCACCTACGCACACATACTACTGTTCTCTTCTCCTGCTGCTCTCTCCTGCTGCTGTGAAATGTACTAATAAGTGAGGTCAAGGTGCATATCTACACGCGATTCCATACGGAACCGGAAGCTAACGCAACACGGTTGGCGCGTTGGTAGTGGCGATTATAGGAGACCACACACTGGTGTAGAGAGATTGAGACGGAGAAATGGCAAACAAACCACCCTCCCTCCAGGAGACGGCGGAGATGAACTGGACTCCCAATAGCAACGGGGGGAGTGCCTGCTCTACGCCCAACCTAAAGAGAGCTCATCCTGCTAGCCTGAACACCGAGTCTGCAGCACCCCCCAACAAGCGTATACACACTGTAAGCCTGATTAACTGGTGCTAATTGATTAATTAGGTGTTATGGGTATTCTCAGGGCTCATTTGGCTGCTACGGGGAGCAATGGGTTAGGGTTAAATTAAATTATCACAACAATCAATCAATGACTGCACATTACAAAATCAAAAAACCTGTTTTCAGTTCACTGAAGTATGACCCATGGGACTGAGGCGTAAATAAGGGTGATGGGCCCATCTGGGCGTCGTGCTGCGCTGTGTTCTATGAGTTACCACCTTGTGGAATGCCATCACCCGTTGACGTGGCTGCTGCTCTCCATTTCCTTCTCCGTCGGTAGAACCATCCCTGAGGGTGTGCATCAGGGGGAGAGGGAGTCAACGATAACCATTAGTACAGTGTGTAGTAGTGGCCCAGGGGAAAAGGTAACAGTAAACACAAGACTCCCAATGCACATGAATGGCTACAATGAACAACTGTACAACTGGAAAGAGCAAATGAAGCAGAGGAGTTTAACCCACTCATTCTCACCGTAACTCTATCCACAGAGGTGTTGAGTTCAAATGCGAGAATTTCTCTTTGATAATAACCTGGATAACGGTTTTTTGCAAACTCTTTTTCAAGCGCATGCCACTGGCCGGGGGTGAAATGTTTTCGCTTCTCATACCCCGGCGGAGAAGTCAGAGACGGCGAGTAGTGCTGGCTGCTTGATACCCCTTGAACTGCACTTGCCATGGAGGGGTGTGGGTGAGCAGCAGGAGGATGAGGTAGAAGAGGGAAATGAGGAAGATGTTGAGCACCGGGAGGAGGGGAGTAGGGTAGATGTGGAGGGAAGGGGTAGAGGGGAAGTGTCTGGGATTGTGTTACCCATGCCACTGAGCTCTGGGGATGGCTAGCATGTGGACGGTACGTACCGATGGAGGTACCTGGTGAAGGTAGCACTGATGGAAATTGGCTAAAGACTCCCCTAGGCCGAGGGCTTCCAATATACGGTGGGGGAAAGGGAGTAACTGGCGGGAACATTGTTTGCTGTTGGAGGGGAGATATTGCTGGTGGAGAATAACCAGGTGGTGGAGATATCTCTGGTGGAGAAAAACTGTGCCACTGTGGTAGGTAGGAAGTCTGTGTGGAGGATGGCTGTATCGCAGGGGGGGATTCTGATCTGTCAAAGGCAGGGAGAGGACGTTCCATCTGCAGGCCAAAGAAGATATACGACTGAATGCAGAAGTGATTACTATTGTGAAAATAATTTAAACAGATAGACAGACTACGGATAAATCTGCAGATGGATGCACAATCAACACCATGGATAATACACACTGATCAACACGCTGCTGCTGTGCATGCGGAGCATGGATAATACACACTAAAGTAGATTGGAAATGTTTCCGTAATTTATATGTAACCGGATTTCAATCCGAGTATACGGAGGTGTTGACAATCATGGCAGAAGACGGTGGTGTCACAGGAAATTTTGCTGCCAGGAAAAACGTTGTGGCAGCAAAATTTCCTAGGATATATGTTATAATGGAGTGACCGTATTTCCTAGGAATTACCCCAGTAAAATTCGTCGCTCACAGTTACGTGCAAACATAAACGCCTCTGCAACACTACCAAGGACAATACGACATACTGCAATGCTGGAGGCAGTGCTTTCAGTGGAAAGTTTGAATCCCGTGACACACAACGGGCATGTACCATAATGCCAGAGCCACAAGTACTAGTTATTGCATGAGTGCAAGGGCTATACGTCGAATATTGGCATCGAGCCCGAGGGCCGCAGGCCCGAGGGCGAGTGCCAATATTATGACGTATAGCCCGCGCACTCATGCAATAACTAGTTTGTTGCATGATGAGGTGCCAATATATCATGCTGGCATTGTGGTCAGTGCCATATATTATATATTGGCATAGCGGTACCTATGAACTTGTAGGGTATCATGCAACAAGTAGACACAAGACGTGACTAGGGCTTCTTCCTACCCCAGAACGCATCGTCCTACCCCAGGATTTATGGCAGAAATTTGCCGCAACCAAATGCGGCAAAATCTTTACCCCAGAATTTGGACAGAACTTTGCCGCCTCAGCCAAGTCAAAGTCCTTCCCTCCCGCCATCCTAGCATATGAAAAAAAGCTTTTAACGCTGCAAAAAGTGGACTGATGTTTTGTTCAACAATAAAAGTGTATTCATGTAGTGTACTTGCTAAAGATTTTATGTTGCTGTGGTGTAAGAGAATGGAAAGAAGCAGCAGGGAAAGGGTTAGTAAGTGCTGCACTGTTGCAATTGTATATAATATACGCAGCATCGTAGCATTACACTTATGGAAGCCATAGTGGTATGCGTGCAACGAATTAGTGGCAACGTTTTGTTTGTATTGAACGCCTGGAGCAAGAAGCACGGCACCACCCGTAGGGGTGCAGCAGCCATGAGGCTAGGTAATCATAGCTTACAGTTTTCCGACAGCTCCTTGCTGGCAGTTAATAAAGCTTAACTCATCCTTAAGTACTAGCGGGTTCGTCTCGATCGCGCAACCAACTTAAAGGCAACGTTTTTATATTCAACGCCTGGAGCTAGAAGCAAGGCATCACCCATAGGGGTGCAGCAACCATGAGGCTGAGTAATAATAAGGTTAGTTTTCAGACAGCACCTCGCTGGCAGTAAAGCTCGCTCACTTAACTAGTAGCGTATTCGTGCAAACGAGTTGGCAACGTTTTGTATTGACTAGCTATCTAGACCCAGGGAAGGCATAACAGGGGTGCTGGAACTACGTAGTAGGCTCTGTACCAAGCTGTGACTCAGTAAACAACTTACAGTAAGTGACTTGTAGCCCAGTAGGTACGGGTACGGTACTGCAGTGCAGCAGTGCAGACAGTTAATATCTATACGCGATTCCATACGGAACGGAACCGAACGCAACACGGTAAATAGTTCAATAATAATATTATTATTGGCGCGTTCGCTATTTGGTGTGGAGTGCTCTGTGACGGAGAAATGGCAAGTACTCTTCAGGAAGACAAGCCTCCCTCCCTCCAGGAGACGGCGGGGAAGAACTCCACTCCCAATAGCAACGGGGGAAGTGCCTGCTCTACGCCCAACCGAAAGAGAGCTCATCCTGCTAGCCTGAACACAGCACCCCCCAACAAGCGTATACACACTGTAAGCCTGATTGCTGGTGTTCCTGTCCATATGCTTTTAGTGTAAACTGACAGCGGTTTTTTCCTGGAGCCTTTTAGGCTTCTAATAGGTAATAAATATAAGCTAAATTTGATGGAATGCAATCATTCCCAACGCGGAAATAATTAATGTCACGTTATATGTCCTTTTACAAAGGCTTTTACTGTGTTTTATAAGCTTCAGAGAAGTCAAACAGAACTCTACAGAGTGAACAAGGGATAGAGAAAGGCTCTGTGCTGTAAATTTAAACTTGTGTGTGTTCTTCAGAAGCATTACAGTACAGTTTATACTGAGCGCTTACCGCTAATTGTTTCTGTGTGCCGTCTTTAGCTTTTCTCGTTGACAGCAAGGTGCAGCTCTAGAAGTGCCTCGATATTTATGAAGCCTAAGGTCCGCTGCACCTCCGTAGTTAGTGCTGTATTTCTACTTCCAAGCGTTCAGAAGAAAACGTGGCCAATAAGTCGGTTTCACGATCGAGGCGAAGCTAAATTTGATGGAATGCAATCATTCCCAACGCGGAAATTATTAATGTCACGTTATATGTCCTTTTACAAAGGCTTTTACTGTGTTTTATAAGCTTCAGAGAAGTCAAACAGAACTCTACAGAGTGAACAAGGGATAGAGAAAGGCTCTGTGCTGTAAATTTAAACTTGTGTATGTTCTTCAGAAGCATTACAGTACAGTTTATACTGAGCGCTTACCGCTAATTGTTTCTGTGTGCCGTCTTTAGCTTTTCTCGTTGACAGCAAGGTGCAGCTCTAGAAGTGCCTCGATATTTATGAAGCCTAAGGTCCGCTGCACCTCCGTAGTTAGTGCTGTATTTCTACTTCCAAGCGTTCAGAAGAAAACGTGGCCAATAAGTCGGTTTCACGATCGAGGCGATCGACGACCATCTTGGCTTCTGGCACTCATCACGCTCCGCCCGTTGATAGCCTCCGGACAAAACCACACAATTAGTAGGGGGAGGCCCCAACCTAACCTCAGACCGGATACAAAAGCTGTGGCTATTTGGCCATGGGCTTTATAAAACTAAGGCGTAGTCATGGAACATTCTGCCTCCTCAGTGGCGACAACAAAGACTGATGGACCTTGTGTATTCACTGGACTGGATTCGGGACTGGACTCGTGTGGGACTGGACTCACAGAAAGTTGCAGCTTGCACTCTGAAAGCCAGAAATTGCGTAACGACACTACAGCTGCCAGCATAGATAATAGCTAACCAAGTACGCGAGGTTTAGCAACACAGCTGTGCCGTGGTCCTAGCTACCATGCTTAACCTCCTGTTCGGTGCAAATTCGTCAATGATCTGACGACAACTCCGAGGAACACATGGCGTTCATTGATAGTAAATTATTCTCCAGCTTCTTGAACTGTCTATGCTGCTGCCAAGTTTGACTTGGCACTTCCGTTCCTGCTTTCCCACTGCTCAACGATACTATTAACTCTTTACCAACCAATGACTGCAAAAGCCGTCATGAGCTCCCTTAAGCCCATAAGAATTTATATGGGTGCTTTAATACTAAGCGTTATACTTTATTTAATACAGGGTTTTTGCTTCCTTAAGCTGTTTCTTATGGTTGGTAAAGAGTTAATGTCATAATTTCTGTGGCGTACTGTGCTCATTGCCCAGTCATAATTATTCTGATGAGTCATGGGAAATGCTCCATGTGCAGGCATGGCATACACTTTGCTAAGGCTCGCCCTCCAATGACCTGCATTCCACTAGTATTATTATGTATGGTTCTATCCAGTGTACTTGAATCCACCTCGGCTGCTCCACCCTTTGCTTCCATCCAGTCTCCCCCCTCCCCTCTCTCTCCGACGATGTTCATCCAGTCACCCTATGCCAGCTCTGTGTCTTCCTGCCCATCCATCAGTTCCTCAAGCGGGTATTCTAGCGAAAACACATCCACATCCAAGAGATATGCTCCATCGGAGTACTATATTGGACCGATCAAGCCTCTTTCTGAGAAAATTGCTGATGAGGACAAACAGAGGGAGGCCGCATGTGATTCTGGACGGAATACACCAACTGACAGCCCAGGTGAGCCTGAAAGTGACGCACGCTTTGCATGCATGGGTAGTCAGTTGGCAACCCCCTCCAGCTGCATATAAGTATTAATACTATTTTACCTTTCACACACACATGCCCTCACACATGCACACACCTCCACATCATACGCATATATGCACACACGTTCTCTCACATGACCACACGCACACCGACCCAGATCATGACCTCGACCTCAAGCCCAATCAAGCTCTACTAGGCTCGGACATGTTCGCCCTCGTCCCTGGCCGACTCTCTCTTCTTAACTCGACATACAAGTACAAAGTTACGGTAGATGAGCTTCGGAGAAGACTGGGCCATCCCGAGTACCTCAGTGTATCTGTGCTGGGTGGTATTCTGAGGAGGTATGTGGGGCGGGCTCAGGTACAATAAGGCGTGACTCAATGATATTGACGTAATGCGGAGAGATTACGGAATATCATTAATGATCCGCAGAAGCTTCCTCGCGGTTGCGTTTGTGAGGTAGCTAAGTATGGCTCCGGTTCTAGTCATCTATCGATTAGTTCCCTCGCTTCCCACTCAGCAGTTAGCACAACGGTTAGGGTATGGCTAGAGCCAATCGGTTTTTGCAGGATAGATGTCCTGTAATTCCATCATGGAAAGGCCAAAAGACTTTAATGATGCTATCTTTGGGTTGTTGGAATTTCACAAAAAGATTGATGACTTGTGACTCCAACCATTTTTGCAATGTCATTCTTGCACAGGGGAAAGTGCCAGGGTGGGGCCAATATTTTAAGACAGAGTCTTCAGAGCGTAGGAGTCCCCCTGCCCCCCGGCAAACCCGGCAAGAGAAGGGCAACAAGTTCACTACTTTCTTCCCTCGTAGAAGGTATGTACATAGAAGAGTGGTGGGAGGGAGAGACGTAAAGTACACTCATCCTAGTTAACCTCCTGCACGATATGGTCCTGATTTTTCGTACGTGTTTGGAGCTGAATAGCCCTTCCTTCCTCCCCTCATTTTCCCTCCCCCTTCCTCCTCTCCCTCCTTCTTTTTCCATGCTCCGCCCCTCCTTTACCTCTGCCCCCTCTCCCTCCTTTTCCTCTCCTTTCTCCCTTCCTCCCCCATCCTCCTCCTAATCCCTTCCCTTTTCCTCACTCTTTCTCTTGCCTGCTCCTCTTCCCTCTGCCAAAGGTGAGACACACCACTTAGCGTCAGACTTCCGTCGACTGTGTGACAACTTCCCTCACTCAGAGCTAGCCCACATCATTGCCAGGCAGCACACGGGCACCCCTGAGGCCCAGCACAGAATATACATGGTCAAGGCCTCACAGTAAGTGTGCTTGTATGTGTGTATTTTGGTGACCAGTGGGTGAGTACTGTATAATTACCCAGGAGTGTTTGTACCTAGTGATGTCCCTTGCCAATAAGTGAAGTTTTACTACTCATGTAATAATGGATATGTGACTGGCGGCAATTCCCGGATTTGACTTAAACATAACACAGAGCGAATTTCAAAGTGATCGGTCATCCAGTTGCCAAGATACATACGTGTTACGTGGCATCCATTTTGAAGTAGCTGGACACATTTAGTACGTGCTTTAGCTTGCTAGCCGTGCTTCTCGCGACTGATCCGGTTGATAGCTAGAGTAAGCCGAAGGACAGTGAAATAACACCGTTTGTGGTAAGTAGATCATTCTGGCGCGTAGCAATGCCTTTCGTATACTAATTTAGGCACGATGATAAAGTATGAGTTTGGGCTTATAACGCTGCCATGGCCAAGTTTCATTCTGTAACTTCAGGCAGCACAATGTCACCCCATCTCATATTCGGTGGAGTAAGTATAACCGCTGTAACTCAAATTCCGGGAAGTGCCGGGTTTTCGCAAATCCAGTCACATATGCTGGTAAACTTCAATGTCACCTTCCAAACTTACCTGGAAAATTACATGGTACCCAAATGCAGCTATACACATGCTAATGGCGAACCAAAACATGCTAGAGGTTTAGATATGGCTTTACTATGCATGAATGTTATTTATAACTCCCTCTCTCCTGTAGGCGTATAGTGTCTGAGCTCCAGGCAATGTTGAATGCCGCGGGAGGGCCAGGCAGCATCGAGCCTACAGACCCCTACAATCCATACCCCGGGCTGACCAACTTCAGTTTGCTAACACACGGCTTTGGCAACCCCACCATCGACACAATCCTTGGCGTGCTTCAGACATACCTGCAAGAACTCTTGACATTCTACGAGGGGAGAAAGCCAATCCAACCAGATGAGGAAAAGCTCCCCCCTCCTCCTCCTCCTCCATCTCCTGCCATTGCCACACCAACACCGTCACCTAACAGCTGTCTGCTCCCGCAGTGATCATGCACTGATTGCATCGTCATATCTATTCTTCCCTACTGTCATCATAATGCATGACTTCATGGCTTCAGAACATATACCACAGTCCATGCCTTTGATCAGCCCACTCACTATATACTCTATATTTGTATGTTCTATTTCTGATTATACCATCATCGTGCATGTTGTTGAATGTTGTCATTATGATACATCACTGTGCACATGATGAATGTTGTTGAAGAGAGTCACTCAATGCTGTTAAGGCAGCCTCAACTTTTCGTTCCTTAGCCTGCAAGTGAATTATCATTATGATATTACTGGATATATCTCATAAACCCATGGCAGTATGAACATGGGGTTTGTGGTTACTGTAAACTTGATTAGTAAACTCAAGTTTTAATCATAATTAAAGTTTCCATGACAACGAGATCAACATGAACCGGAAGTAAACAAAGGCATTGTCGTTATGCCTATTTGCATTTTTGCGGAGCAAATAGCAGCAACTCCAAACTATGCACACTGCAACTTCAGAAAGCAGTGAACCTAAATGTGTCTGGCAAGAGTGAGTATCTCTTTCCTCTTTCGTTAAGGACGGCAAATTGTATCAAAAATTGTCTCTAATTACTACACCTTCACGGAACTTACGATAATATAAATCCCAAGGGAACTCTATTCACCAAAAGCCAGACAGAACCAGAAAGTTCAATCCTTGTAGAAATGATAGACACTCAAACAAGTCGCTGGCCAAGTTGTCTTCTGCTCCGCAAAATGGCAAATGTAAGTCGGGTTGTTTTGGCCAAGCAGCGATGCGGCTCGTTCAGTCAATTGAAGCTTCATGCGGCCAGTTGAGGAAGCTCTACAAATTCAATTAGCATAGTTAAACTCGCACTTGGTGGTCAACAGAATCCAAACCAGTGCTAGATAATCTCATTCATCGTTCATAGTGCGCACGCCGATAAGCTGCGCAGAGCTTGCATGTTACAAAAACTTAAGGCTGCCTTAACACAACCGAGCAGTACGCTGTTTGTGCCAGTTATTCTGTTGATCAACAATTTGCTGTATGATTAGCTGATCAACAGTTTGATTGGTTGATCAACTGCATAATTAGTTGATCAACTGCTTGATTAGTTGATCAACTGCTTGATCGGTTGATACTGCTTGATTTGCTGTTCAACAGCTAGATCGGTTCATCAACTGCTTAATCATTTGATCAACTGCTTGATTGGTTGATCAACAGCTCAATCAGTTGATCAACTGCTTGATTAGTTGCTCTAACTGCTTGGTTACCTGAGTGCTTAAATGGTAACCTACTGCTTAGTAATCCAAAATTTAATGCTTAATAATTGGTTACCGAACTGCTTAGTTACCAAACTGCTTAGTTACCCAACTGTTTAATTGGTTACCTAACTGCTTCGTAAGTTATCTGCCTAGCCCTGAGACCTCGTTAATCCAATTATCATCTAATCAGCCAATTACCACCTTATCCAATTAGCATATAATTAATCCAATTAGCACCACGCTAATCCAAATAACACCTCAGTAATCCAATTAGCAACGAATTAATCCAATTAGCGTTAATTAAACCAAGTAGCACCTAATTAATCCAATCGGCACTCAATCAAATCAGCACTAATTAATTCCAGTCAGCATTAAAAATCATAATTAATCCAATTAGCACCAATTAAAACAAATAACACCTAAGTAATCCAATCAGAAACTAATCTAACCAATTAGCACCTAAATAAATCAATTAGACCCCAATTAGCACTAATCAATCCAATTAGCACCAAATTAATCCAATCAGCACAATTTAATCCAATTTGCACCTGATTAATCCAATCAGCACTAATGAATCCAATTAGCACCTAATCAATCCAATGAGCACTAATCAATCCAATTAGCACCAAATTAATCCAATCAGCACTAATTAATACAATTAGCACCTAATTAATCTATTTACTACCAATTAGCACCAATAAACCCGATTAATACCTAATTTATCCAATTAGTATCTAATCAATCCAATCAGCGTTTAATTAATCCTATCAGAACCTAATCAATCCAATCAGCACCTAATCACTCCATTTACTACCTAATCAATCCAATTAATCCAATCTGCACTAATTAATCCAATTAGCACCTAATTAATCCAATCAGCACTAATTAATGCAATTAGCACATAATTAATCTAATTAGCACGTATTAAACCAATTAGCAAAAATAAATTCAAATAGTATCCAACTAGTCCAATTAACCTTTAATTAGTCCTATTAGCACCTAATTAACCAATCAGCACCTAATCAATCAATTTAGTACCTAATCAATCAATTATCACCTAACTTATCCAATTAATCCTAATAAAGCACCAATTAATCCAAATAACACAAATAATCAGAAACTAATCAATACAATTAGCATAAACCAATTTGCACCTAATTACTCCAATCACTACAATTTAATCCAATTAGCAACTAATTAAGCTAATTAGCAACAATCCAATTACCACCATTAAATCTGATTACCACCAAATTAATTCAATTACTATCTAATTAACCGATTATAAGCTAAATTGAATGGAATGCAATCATTCCCACCGCGGATATAATCAATGTCACGTGATGTGTATCCTTTTATAAAGACTTTTACTGTGTTTTATAAGCTTCAGAGAAGTCAAACAGAACTCTACAGAGTGAACAATGGATAGAGAAAGGCTCTGTGCTGTAAATTTAAACTTGTATATGTTCTTGAGAAGCGTTACAGTACAGTTTATACTGAGCGCTTACCGCTAATTGTTTCGGCGTGCCGTCTTTAGCTTTTCTCGTTGACAGCAAGGTGCAGCTTTAGAAGTGCCTCGATATTTATGAAGCCTAAGGTCCGCTGCACCTCCGTAGTTAGTGTTGTATTTCTACTTCCAAGCGTTCAGAAGAAAACGTAGCCAATAAGTCGGTTTCACGATCGAGGCGATCGATGACCATGTTGGCTTCTGGCACTCATCACGCTCCGCCCGTTGATAGCCTCCGGACAAAACCACATAATTAGTAGGGGGAGGCCCCAACCTAACCACAGACCGGATACAAGAACTGTGGCTATTTGGCCGTGGGCTTCGTAAAGCTAAAGCGTTGCCATGACGCGTTTCTGCGTCTATCGCGCTTCGCGTAGTGCGCGCGCTGACGCAATAATGCGTCTATCGCGTATAATCGGTTAACACTTAATTAATCCAGTTAGCACCTAATTAATCCAATTAACACCTATTCATTCCAATCAGTACCTAATCATCACCTAATTACTCCAATCAGCACCTAATTAATCAAATTAGTACTCAACTTATCATCTACTTAAACCAATTAGCACCTAATTAATCCAATTACAACTTAATTGATCCAATTAGAACCTATTTAGCCGATCAGCACATAATTAATCCAATTGCCCAACCCTAACACTCAGAAATCTGGCATAAAGTCCACAACCTCAACCTCGGCACTAATAGCGGCCCACAGGCCCGCAACCCCAATCCCGCCACTAATAGCGGCCCACAGGCCCGCAACCCCAACTCCGGCACTGAAAGCGGCCCACAGCCACGCAACTCCAACCCCAGCGCTACTAGTGGCCCATGTTTGATTGTGGCCTAAGAATACAAGCGGCATAATCAGAATTATGAATTGTGGCCTACAGATCAACTGTCGCCTGTGACCAAACCCTAAGAGTGGCCTTGGGGTTTGAGTAAAAGTGGCCCAAATGCGGCCTGCAAACCGAGAATGCGGCCTAATCGAGACCAAATGTGGCCAATATTGGCCACGTACTAGGACCCTAACCCTAACCCTAACCCTAACCCTCTCCCTGGGGAACCCTGGAACTCCAAATTTGGCGAGTGGATAGCTGGCGACTAGACGAACCATTTCCCAACGTTGAGGTTATGAGGTTACGTAACCTCAACCTCAACCTCAAAACCTCAAAGTGCTGGAAATCGTCTGAAATGCATATTTCTGCCTTTTTTTTTGGGCTTGAACGACCCATTCCTTACCCTAACCCTTACATGGAAATTCATTGTGCTCATAATGAACCCTGGATGGAATGGAATGCAATAACACATGATTCAACTTCCAGGGTCCCTTCGTTTAGATTTGGGACGTTCCCCAGGGTTGAAAACGACCCTTATAATTGAAGCATGGATGGAATTGGATGCAGAAATGCAGGTTTTATCTGCCTGGCACCCTTCGTTTAGATTTGGGTCGTTCCCCAGGGTTGAAAACGACCCGAATGCTAACCCTGCTGCCTGGATGGCTCAGATTCGGTGACAGGCTAGTAATCGCACCACGTATACATTTGCAAAAGAATTCTGAGGTTTTGCATGAGGTTAGGCCGCATGGCTCAAAAAAACGACCCTAAACCCCATTCCTTGGAACCCTGGAGGTCGTTGGTGGTCAGAATGGTTACCCTGAAAGCCTACAAGCACACCAGAACCGTTTTGGACTGATTTCAGCCGGTCGTGGAGGTTTGGGTCGTTTTCCCAGGGTTAAAAACGACCCGAATTCTAACCCTGCTGCCTGCATGGCTCAGATTCGGTGACAGGCTAGTAATCGCACCATGTATACATTTGCAAAAGAATTCTGAGGTTTTGCATGAGGTTAGGCCGCATGGCTCAAAAAAACGACCCTAAACCCCATTCCTTGGAACCCTGGAGGTCGTTGGTGGTCAAAATGGTTAACCTGAAAGCCTACAAGCACACCAGAACCGTTTCGGAGTGATATCAGCCGGTCGTTGAGGTTTGGGTCGTTTATCCCAGGGTTAAAAACGACCCGAATTCTAACCCTGCTGCCTGCATGGCTCAGATTCGGTGACAGGCTAGTAATCGCACCAGGTATTCATTCACAAATGAATTCTGAGGTTTTGCATGAGGTTAGGCCGGCGTGGCTCAAAAAGTGCGATCCAACCCCATTCCTAGGAACCCTGGAGGTAGCTCGTGCTCAGAATGGTTACCCTAAAAGCCTATAAGCACACCAGAACCATTTTGGACTGATTTCAGCCTGTCGTTGAGGTTTGGGTCGTTTTTCCCAGGGTTAAAAACGACCCGAATGATAACCCTACAATATATCGCAATTCCAAATGCAGCAGCAACTAGTGCTTTCTCCAGGGTTTCCATCCCACAGCAAACTGAGGTTGCAGCAAAGAGTCATCCATTAACGACCCGAATCCTTTCGGAGCAACCCTGATCTACAATTTTCCTTGGAATTCAACCCTGACACCCTATATGATCACCTCAACAAGTTACGACTGGTTTCACTGCATCGTTCAGGTTTGGGTCGTTCTTCCCAGGGTTTTTAGCGACCCAAACCCGAACCATAACCCCATTGGTGATTCTGAATGCAGCTTTGGCTAGTGCATCTCCCAGGGTTCCAACCCCATCATGAGGTTTGCTGGGGTTGCTTCAGTGGGTCGTCAATAACGACCCAAACCGTTTCGTTGAAACCCTGAAATATAATTTATGCGGATAAACAATCTAGATACTCTACGTAAGCCCCTGAATGAGTTTCAACTGGTTTCGTCAAGCCGTTCAGGTTTGGGTCGTTCTTCCCAGGGTTTTTAGCGACCCAAACCCGAACCATAACCCCATTGGTGATTCGGAATGCAGCTTTGGCTAGTGCATCCCCCAGGGTTCCAACCCCACAATGAGGTTTGCTGGGGTTGCTTCAGTGGGTCGTCAATAACGACCCAAACCGTTTCGTTGAAACCCTGAAATATAATTTATGCGGATAAACAACCTACATACCCTACGTAAGCCCCTGAATGAGTTTCAACTGGTTTCGTCAAGCCGTTCAGGTTTGGGTCGTTCTTCCCAGGGTTTTTAGCGACCCAAACCCGAACCATAACCCCATTGGTGATTCTGAATGCAGCTTTGGCTAGTGCATCCCCCAGGGTTCCAACCCCACCATGAGGTTTGCTGGGGTTGCTTCAGTGGGTCGTCAATAACGACCCAAACCGTTTCGTTGAAACCCTGAAATATAATTTATGCGGATAAACAACCTAGATACCCTACGTAAGCCCCTGAATGAGTTTCAAGTGGTTTCGTCAAGCCGTTCAGGTTTGGGTCGTTCTCTCCAGGGTTTTTAGCGACCCAAACCCGAACCATAACCCCATTGGTGATTCTGAATGCAGCTTTGGCTAGTGCATCCCCCAGGATTCCAACCCCACCATGAGGTTTATTGGGGTTGCTTCAATGGGTCGTTTATAACGACCCAAACCGTTTCGTTGAAACCCTGAAATGTTATTTGTGAGGATAAGCAATCCTGATACCCTACGTAAGCCCATAAATGAGTTTCAACTGGTTTCATCAGGCCATTCAGGTTTGGGTCGTTCTTCCCAGGGTTTGTAGCGACCCAAACACAAACCTTAACACTATTGGTGGTTCTGAATGCAGCATTGGTTAGAGCATCCACCAGGGTTCCAACCCCACCATGAGGTTTAATGGGGTTGCTTCAGTGGGTCGTTAATAACGACCCAAACTGATTTGCTTCAAACCCCAAAAACAATTTTCGTGGATAAACAATACCTACATTCTATGAAAACACTCCAAACAGGTTTGAGGTTTGTTGAGGTTATTCCCACAATTTGGGTCGTCAACAAAAAAACGACCCAAAACGACCCAAAACCTCAGGAAGCTCTCTCACTCCTCAGAACTTCCTTGGCTGGGATGTTTATTTGCAATGAGAGCTATCTATACCGAAAAAGTCGTGGTTGGGGTTTGGGCTAATCAGTGGGCTAATTAGCTGGGTAATAAGAGGGCTAATTAGCAAGGATGATTAGTTGGCTAATTAGCGGCAAATTAATGGGCAAATTAGCGGGCTAATTAGCGGGCTAATCAACCTTCTAATTAGTAGGCTGATTATTTGGCTTAATACCAACGCTAATTAGCAGGCGGTTTAGCAGGTTGATAAGCGGGCTAATTAGCGAGCTGATTCGCGGGCTAATCAGTGGGCTAATTAGCTGGCTAACCTGCGTACTGATTAGCGGTATAATTAGCGGGCTATTTAGCGTGCTAATCAGTGGGCTAATTATAGGGCTAATTTGGGACGGTTAATTAGCTGCTAATTAGCAGGCTAATTAGCGGCTAATCAACAGGCTAATTAGCAGCTTAATTCGCGGGCTTCTTTGCAGGATAATAGGAGGGCTGATTAGCCGTCTAATTGGCGGGCTGATTAGCGAGCTAATGAGCAGCTGATTAGCGGGCTATTAGCGGGCTAATTAGCGTTCCATTCAGCATGCTAATTAGCGTGCTAATTATCGGGCTAATTAGCGGGCTAATTGGCGGGCTAATTAACGGGCCAATTGGCGGGCTAATTAGCAGGCTAATTTGCGGGCTAATTAGCGGCCTAATTAGCGGGCTTATCAGTGGGCCAATTAGCGGGCTAATTAGCGGGCCATTTATCGGGCTAATTAGCGGACTAATTAGCAGGTTAATTAGCGTGCTAATTCGCGAGCTGATTAGCGTGCTGATTAGCAGGCTAATTAGCGATCTAATTAGTGGGCTAAATAGCGGGCTGATTAGCGGGCTTATTAGCGGTCTAAATAGCGTCCTGTTTAGCGGGCTAATTAGCAATCTGATTAGCGGGCTAACTAGCGGTCTAATTTGCGGGCTGATTAGCGGGCTAATGAGGGGCAGTTAAGCGTCAATTTTGCTTGCTAATTAGCGGGCTAATTAGCGGGCTGATTAGCAGGCTAATCAGCTGGCTAATTAGCGGGCAAATCAGCGGGCCAATAGCGGGCTAATTAGCTGGCCATTTAGCGGGCTAATTAGGGACAAATTAGCGGGATAATTAGCGAGCTAATTCGCGGGCTGATTAGCGGGCTAATTAGACTGCTGATTAGAGGGCTAATTAGAGGGCTGATGAGCGGGCTAATTAGCGGGCTGATTAGCGTGCTAACTAGTGCGGTAATTAGCGGGCAATTATCGGACTAATTACCGGCTAATAACCGGGCTAATTGGCGGGCTAATTACCGGACTAATTCGCGGACTAATTAGCGTGCTAATTAGCAGGCCTATTAGCGGGCTATTTAGCCGGCTAATTAGCGGGCTAATTATCAGGCTATTTAGCGGGCTAATTAGCAGGTTAATCAGCAGCTTTATACGCGGGCTTGTTTGCGGAATAATTTGAGGGCTGATTTGCGGTGTAATTTGCGGGCTGATTAGCGGGCTAATGAGCGGCTGATTAGCGGGCTAATTAGCGGGCTGATTAGCGTTCAAATTAGCGTGCTAATTAGGGTGCTATTTGGAGTGCTGATTAGCGGACTATTAAGGGGGCTAATTATCGGGGTAATTGGGGTGCTAATCACCGGGCTAATTCGCGGGCTTATCAGCGGCAAATTAGCAGGCTAATTAGCAGGTTAATTAGCGGGCTTTGCGGGATAATTTGAGGGTTGATTAGTGGTCTAATTTGCGAGTTGATTATCGAGCTAATGAGCGGCTAATTAGCGGGCTAATTAGTGGGCTAATTAGCGGGCTAATCAGCGGGCCAGATAGCGTGCTAATTAGCGGGCCATTTAGCGACCTAATTAGCGGGCTAATTAGCTGGGTAATTTGTGTCCTGATTAGCGGGCTAATGAGCGTGCTGATTAGCGGGTTAATTAGCGGGCTGAATAGCAAGCTAATTAGCGGTCTAATTTGCGGGCTGATTAGCGGGCTAATGACCGGCAGATTAGCGGGCAATTTACCGTGTTAATTAGCGGGCTAATTAGCGGTCTAAACAGCGGGCCAATCAGCGGGCTAATTAGCAGGCCATTTAGTGGGCTAATTAGCGGACTAATTAACGGGCTAATTAGCGGGCTAATTTGCAAGCTAATTAGCGGGATAATTAGAGGGCTAATTAACGGGCTAATTAGCGGTCTAATTAGCGGGCTAATTAGTGGGTTTATCTTCATTTTAATTAGCGGGCTGATTAGCGTTCTAATTAGCGGGCTGATTAGCGTGCTAATTAGAATGCCAATTAGCCTGCTAATTAGCGTGCTAATTAGCGTTCTAATTATCGGGCATTAAGCGGACTAGTTAGCGGGCTAATTAGCGAGATAATTCGTGGGCTAACTACCGGGCTAATTCGCGGGCCAATTAGCGGGCAAATTCGCGGCTGATTAGCAGGTTTATTAGTGGGCTTCTTTGCGGTTTAACTCTTTGAGCGCGCTCATTAATATTCATGACTTCCCGGTCACGCGACTCTTGATCAATTTATTGCCTTGGTTACACATCTCTAAGGCTTCTCGCCGTTTAACTTACGATCGCTGTGTAGACTTCAACTTTGGAGGCTAAGAACTATCGAAGTGTAGTTAGTTTGCATGCTAAGGGCGTCATTGAACCCCGACTACCGTTATATGGCTGCTAAGGCCAAGTTATACTCAAGCGCTCACCTTGGAACTCTCCCTGCCCTGGTGCTGTCGATGTGTGCCCTCCAGCGGGTAAGTTACTGGTGTTGATAGGTACTTCGGTGATGCCTCAAGCCTATGCTAGGTACTTTGAGCGCTACCAATGGCGTTCCGTGGGCGAAAAAGCCTGCCTATGCTGCCCGTACAAAAAACGGCGACGAAATAGTGAGCGCTTACTTTACTCTCGATCGGTAGGAGGAGCTTGTGATGGATTGCTGATATCCGCAGGGTCTGCCTCTTCATTATTGTGATTGACATTATATTAGCAGGGTCTGCCCCGCTTCAGTTAACTCGCGAAATCGCGGTAGGCGTATAAATACGCCGTTCGCGGTGAGCGGAAGTTTTGACAGGCGTATAAATACGCCGATCGCGCTCAAAGAGTTAATTAGAGGGCTGATTAGCATGCTAATTAGCGTGCTAAATAGGGTGATAATTAGCGGGCAATTAGCGGACTAATTAGCGGGCTAATTAGCGGACTAATTAGCGGGCTAATTAGCGGGATAATTGGCGGCTAATAACCGAGCTAATTGCGGGCTAATTAGCGGGCTGATTAGCACCTTAATTAGCGGGCTTCTTTGCGGGATAATTAGAAGGCTGATTAGCAGTCTAATTTGCAAGGTAATTAACGGGCTAATTAGCGGCTGATTAGCGGGCTAATTATCGGGCTAATTAGCGGGCTGATTAGCGGGCTAATTAGCGGGCTAATTTGCGGCTACTTAGTGGCCTAATTAGCAGGCTTATCAGCGGGCCAATTAACGGGCTGATTAGCGGTACATTTAGCGGGCTAATTAGCGGACTAAATAGCGGGTTAACTTGCGGACAAATTCGCGGACTGATTAGCGGGCTAAATTGCGTGCTGATTAGCGGGCTGATTAGCGATTTAATTAGCGGGCTGATTAGCGGGTTAATTAGCGGGCTGATTAGCGGGCTAATTAGCGTGGTAATTAGCGGGGTAATTTGAGGGCTGATTAGCGGGCTAATTAGCGTCTTGATTAGCGGGCTGATTAGCGGGCTAATCAGCAGTCCAATCAGCTGGCTAATTAGCGGGCCATTTAGCGGGCTAATTAGGGACTTATTAGCGGGATAATTAGCGGCTAATTCGCGGGATGATTAGCGGGCTGATTAGAGGGCTGATTAGCTGGCTTATTAGCGGGCTGATTAGCCGACTAATTAGTGTGGCTAATTAGCGGGTTTGTTAGCGGGTTGATTAGCGTTCTAATTAGCGGGCTGATTAGCGTTCTAATTAGCGTGCTAATTAGCCTGCTAATCACCGTGCTAATTAGTGTGCTAATTCGCGTGCTAAAGAGCGGGAAATTAGAGGAATAATTAGATGGCTAATTAGGGCTATAATTGGCGAGCTAATTACCTGGCTAATTCGCGGGCTAATTAGCGGGCTAATTTGCGGTTAAATAGCTGCTTAATTAGCGGGCTTCTTTGCGGGATAATTCCAGGGCTGATTAGCCGTCTAATTTGCGGGCTAATTGATTTGCGGGCTAATGAGCGGCTGATTAGCGGGCTAATTAGTTGGATGATTAGCGGTCTGATCAGTGGGCTAATTAGCTGGCTAATTTGAGGTGGTAATTAGCGCGCTAATTAGCGGGCTTATCAGCGGCAAATTAGCGGGCTAATTAGCGGGCCATTTAGCGGGCTAATTGGCGTACTAGTTAGAGGGTTAATAAGCGGGCTAATTTGCGCTGATTAGGGGCTAAGTAGCGTGCTGATTAGCGGGCTAATTAGCGGGCTAATTAGCGGGCTAATTAGCGGCTGATTAGCGAGCTAATTAGCGTGCTAATCAGCGCGCTAATTAACGGGTTAAATAGCGAGCTAATTAGCGGGCTAATCAGCGGGCTAATTAGCGGGCTGATTACTGGGCTAATTTGCGGGCTTATTAACGGGCTAATTAGAGGTCTAATTAGCGTGCTAATTAGCTGGCTTATTAGGGTGCTATTAAGTGGGATGATTAGTGGGCTAATTAGAGGGCCGATTAGCGGCGTAAATAGCGGGACAATTACAATACTAATTAGTGGTCTAATTACCTGGCTAATTAGCGGGCTGTTTAGCACGATTAGCCAGCTAATAAGCGGCAAAATTGGTGGTCTAATCAGTTGTCTGAATAGCGCTCTATTTTGCGGCCCAATCAGCGATGCAATCATCGGCCTAATTAGTGTGCTGTATAGCGGCTTCAATAGCAAGCTAATTAGCAATCAAATTAGCGTGCTGTACAGCGGCCTAATTTGCTGCCTAATTACAGACTTAATTAGAGGCGTAATTAATGTGGTAATTAGCGGACTAAAGAGTGCGGTAATTTGCGTGGTAATTAATGGTAATCAGCTGGGTTATTACGTGCTAATCAGCGGCGTAATTAGCTGGCTAATTAGCTGGCTAATTAGTTGTATAATTAACGGGCTAATTAGCGGTCTAATACCCCATTTACACTGGCATCTGAAAGCGTGCCGGCACGGGTCAGCACGCTTTCATTTGTCGGTATAAACACAAATGAACTGCCTGAACTGTGCTGGCACGGCTCGGTTGAGAGTGCAGTGCCAGCACAGTTAACGCGGAATAGCGCGCTCTGCGTTACGTGGTGGCATTAAAAATTTGCATGGCCGGCAGTGGCACAATTGCACATTGCGTGCGGTGTGAACGGTGCCCAGCACGATTGTAGCGTGCCGTGCCGTTCCGTACTACACAACCTTGCCCGGTGTAAACAATCTAATTAGTGGGCTTATTAGCGGCCTAAATAGCGGGGCTACTTAGTGGTCCAATTAGCGCGCTGATTAGCGAACTATTTAGAGGCTAATTATCGGGCAACTATTTAGAGGCTAATTATCCGGTGGCTATTTTGAGGGCTAATCAACGGGTTAATTGCAGGCTAATGAGAGGGCTAATTAGCGGCCTAATTAACTGGCTAATCAGCCCGCTAATTAGCGAGGGGAGGGAGGGATGGGGAGGCAGGGAGGATGGAGGTAGGAAGGGGACAAGGGGTTGGTGGGAGGGGAGGGATGGTTGGAATGGGAGGGAGGGCCAGAGGAAGGAGGAAGGGGGAAGGAAGAAAGAGGCAGGTAGGGGATGGTGGTGGGATGGAAGGGGAAGGTGGGATGGGGTCGTGGAAGGGAGGGGAGGGAGGGATGGATGGAGAGAGGGAGGGGAAGGAGGTAGGTGATGGAGTGGAAGGAGGGGGAAGGGAGAGAGAACGGACGGAGGAAGGCATGGAGGGGATGGAGGCTGGAAGGGAGGGCGGAAGAGTGGGGAGGGAGAAAGTGAGGAGTAGGGAGGGAGAGAGGGGGAGGGAGGGAGAGAGGCAGGAGGGAGGGAGATGACCCACAACGGGGGGGAGAACATTTTCAAACCTCGTCACCCAAAAACCAACCTGCAACATGTCCAAATCTTGTGAACATGTCCAAATCTTGTCACCAAAAAGCGACCCGCCACGTTGACCCCCAACGGGAGGGGTGAAGAGGTCCAAACCCCATCACCCAAAAAACGACCCGCGACCGGGGGGGGGGGGGGGGGGGGGTGAACATGTCCAAACCCCAACACCCAATAAACGACCCGCGACCGGGGGGGGGGGGGGGGGGGGGGGGTGAACATGTCCAAACCCCAACACCCATAAAACGACCCGCGACCGGGGGGGGGGGGGGGGGGGGGGGGTGAACATGTCCAAACCCCAACACCCAATAAACGACCCGCGACCGGCGGGGGGGGGGTGAACATGTCCAAACCCCAACACCCATAAAACGACCCGCGACCGGGGGGGGGGGGGGGGGGGGGGGGGGGTGAACATGTCCAAACCCCAACACCCAATAAACGACCCGCGACCGGCGGGGGGGTGAACATGTCCAAACCCCAACACCCATAAAACGACCCGCGACCAGGGGGGGGGGGGGTGAACATGTCCAAACCCCAACACCCAAAAAACGAACCGCAACCGGGGGGGGGGGGGGGGGGGTGAACATGTCCAAACCCCAACACCCAATAAACGACCCGCGACCGGCGGGGGGGTGAACATGTCCAAACCCCAACACCCATAAAACGACCCGCGACCAGGGGGGGGGGGGGGGGGGGTGAACATGTCCAAACCCCGCAACCGGGGGGGGGGGGGGGGGGGGGTGAACATGTCCAAACCCCAACACCCAAAAAACGACCCGCAACCGGGGGGGGGGGGGGGGGGGGGGGGGGTGAACATGTCCAAACCCCAACACCCAAAAAACGACCCGCAACCGGGGGGGGGGTGAACATGTCCAAACCCCAACACCCATAAAACGACCCGCGACCGGGGGGGGGGGGGGGGGGGGGGGTGGTGAACATGTCCAAACCCCATCACCCAAAAAACGACCCACGACCGGGGGGGGGGGGGGGGGGGGGGGGGGGGGTGAACCTGTTCAAACCTCATCAACCAATAAACGACCCGCAACCGGGGGGGGGGGGGGGGTGGGGGGGGGAGTGAACATGTTGAAACCTCATCAACCAAAAAACGACCCTCAACCGGGGGGGGGGGGGGGGGGGGGGGGAGAGTACCTAACCTCAGCACCAGAAACGACCCGCAACCGGGGGGGGGGGGGGGGGGGGGGGTAGTTCCTAACCTCAGTACCCAGCCAAAAACGACCCAATGGATGGGGGTTCAGGGTTTCACAACCCCAGACAAACTAGCCTCGGGTCGTCACACCCAAAGGAATCAGATGAAATAATTAATTAATTAATTAATTAATTAATTACTTGATTGACTAATTAATTAATTAACTTACTAATTAATTAATTAATTGACTAATCAATTGATTAATTAACTAATTATTAACCCTAACCCTAACCCTTAACCCTAATCTTTCACTCAAAACGACCTTCAGGTCTAGGGTCGTTAGAGAATCTTGTTGCGGGTCGTTCAAAAATCTAGGGTCGTTGAATCACGGGTCGTTCAAAGAAATTTAGGTCGCTCTGTAGCATAAAGGTCGTTCCATTACGGGTCGCTCCAAGATTCCCGGGTCGTTTTTTGGCACATTTTGGGTCGTTATTATGGTGAATAAACGACCCGACAAACATCACGACCCAAAAATTACGGGTCGTTTTTTCACGACGAACGACCCAAACCGGGATTCTTGGGTCGTTCTTTGGACAAAAGGGTCGTTTTTGGGTCGTTCCCCAGGGCCCTAACCCTAACCCTAACCCTAACCCTAACCCTAACCCTAACCCTAACCCTAACCCTAACCCTAACCCTGACCCTGACCCTGACCCTGACCCTGACCCTGACCCTGACCCTGACCCTGACCCTGACCCTAACCCTGACCCTAACCCTAACCCTAACCCTAACCCTAACCCTAACCCTGACCCTGACCCTAACCCTGACCCTAACCCTAGCAAACCTCACCATGACTTAAAGCTGACTCAAATTGATAAGTTATCAAAATTAACCCTTTGATAAGTTATCACATACCAAAATAAGTTATCAACAGAAAGTTCAGTGAAAGAATATGTTCTGTGGGGGAAAACGATAGCATTTGTAAGAATTTTTAGTTATGTTATACTAGATGAAAGTAACTCACGATGGTTTTATAACCTCCTCCTCTTCCTCTCCACCCTCTTCCTCTCCACCCTCTTCCTCTCCCTCCTCTCCCTCTCCATCCTCTCCTTTCCCCTTCTCCTCCTCTCTTTTCCCCTTCTTCTCCCTCAGATTTGTGCTGCTTGTGCTGTACGAGTGCAACAAGATGAACATGTATAGTATACTAATTGCTATTGTTTTCTCTGCTGTAATTTTGTTTCCCTATGCATCACCTTTGATCTAAACTTGATGAACAATGATACAATGCACACATTTGTTATGCTTTTCTGTTTCCAGTATATGGTCAAAATTACAATTTTGTGATAAACTTTTGTCAAGGCTAGCAATGCAATGAGAGACAGTGAATATAGATAACATAATTTAGCTAGGTGGTGTCATGCTTCTCTTGCTATACACCACAATTACATAAGCCACCTACTTTTTTGGTGGCGCTTGTATTCTCCTATAATGAGAGCAGTGTTAATTTCTTGTTCTGTTGTGATTGTGCATGCTCAACACTTACTTCAAATTCAACCTGCAGTGGGAGAACATTTTGTTTTGATAAGTCAAAAGTAATGCTTGTGAAGGGTCATAAGTCACTTACCCTCCTGCTTAGTGGCCTTACCGCCGCCACCTGCTGTAATAAGGATATTAAATAAATGCTTGTGATGGGTCATGCATTAGGCCACTTAACTCTATTCTGGGAGGGTCTGTCCTGGTGCAATGAGAGAACAGTAACAAGATTACAAATTTTTGTGATGGGCCATGCATATTAGGCCACTTACTCTCTCCTGGGCATGGGAGGGGGGGCTGTCCTGGTGTAATGAGAGAACAGTAAAGAGATTACTAATGTTTGTGATGGGCCATGCATTAGGCCACTTACTCTCTCCTGGGCATGGGAGGGGGGGCTGTCCTGGTGTAATGAGATTACTCTCTCCTGGGAAGGGCGGCTCTCCTGCAGTAATGAGGGAACAGTAAAATGATTACTAATGTTTGTGATGGGCCATGCAATGGCATGCATTAGGCCACTTACTCTCTCCTGGGAAGGGCGGCTCTCCTGCTGTAATGAGGGAACAGTAATGATTACTAATGTTTGTGATGGGCCATGCAATGGCATGCATTAGGCCACTTACTCTCTCCTGGGCCCGGGAAGGGCGGCTCTCCTGCTGTAATGAGGGAACAGTAAAATGATTACTAAAGTTTGTGATGGGCCATGCAATGGCATGCATTAGGCCACTTACTCTCTCCTGGGCCCGGGAAGGGCGGCTCTCCTGCTGGGAACAGTAAAATGATTACTAATGTTTGTGATGGGCCATGCATTAGCCACTTACTCTCTCCCGGGGTCTTTCCCCGTCAACTTCCTGCAGTAATGAACATTACTGCCATTAATTGTTGATCAGTGTATCTATTATATAGCTATGGGTGGATGGGGATACTTCTCAACTTGACCAATGCAGGCTGAAGCATTATCATCTCCAACAATGAGTTTGGTAGTGTATCACCAAGTGATCAGTTATCAAGTGATAATATTACCAAGCAATAACATATCACTTGATAACTGATCATTTGGTGATAAACTACCGATAGGATAGTTAGCTAATGCACTAGGGCAATTTAGTACAACTTCGGCTCGGCATTATCTTGCCCTCGACCATTACTACATTGCCTTCAGTGCACTAAAACCACGTCATGCCTAAAACCTCTTTAACGGGGTGGTTAGGGCATGCTACAAACTTAACCTTACAGTACGGTGACCTTTTGCGTTGTTGCATGCAAGAGGATGCATGCAACAACGTAAAAGTATCACCTAATGTAGTAAGTTACTCTGTCGTCCACAGCCAGTTAATACACTGCATTTCATCTACATTCGGACTCCCACACGCAAAGACTGAGTTACATTTATACTGCTCTTAAGGTAACGGAGGGGGTTTCCGGACACTGCCCCAGCTTTCGCTCTCTAGGAGCAGAACAAATGCACAGCGTTGGAAAGTTCAAAGGTAGGGTATGCATGCGCACTTACCATAATTCGGAAGAATTGCTAACAAAGCGAATGTGAGGGGCATGAATGCCGTGTCCGGAATTAAAAGACTGTCCGGAAACCCCCTCCGTTACCTTACCATTCGCAAAGACCGAGTTATATTTATACTGCTCTTACCATTGGCACTGACTCGTCTTTACTACTCTGCAAGCAAAAACGAAACAATCATGACATCGGAATTCAGCTAAGCGAGTAACCTCTGATAGTTGCTCACTCGGTACATATTATACTTGTTCTTTCGCCTCCCCTATTTAGAAGGAAAGGACGACAGAGTAACTTACTACATTTATACGTGATTTTATAGGTAGCTCACCATCTCTTCTTGTCACAAATCTGTCGAGCTGAAACTTGTTTGTGGTCACATATAGCAAACAAGCTGCACGATCTCCACGTGCAGCTTCCCGGCGCCGCATGCAGTTGGCGGCGCGGCGCCAGGCTCCTGGTGCGCATGCGCAGCGCCAGGCTCCTGGTACGCATGCGCAGCGCCAGGCTCCTGGTGCCGTGATGTCATTGGTATATAGTTCTATATTTAGGTTTGCTGCGATGGTCGCTGCTTCTTTACCGCTTCGTCATGCTGAGTGAGCAGGGAGGGCGACAATGATGAAATGCACGCCAAGTCAGCATTTACAAATCACATCATCCTAAATATAGTAACAAGTCAGCAGTATAGCTATAACATTTGCTTGAACTACATAAGGACGAAACAGTGCGCATTGATAATAATTATACGAAGAGAGATAATAAACAGTGCGAAGAGAGATAATAAACAGTGCGCATTGATAATAATTATACGAAGAGAGAGGCTCTGCCATGGACCAAGAGACGAAGCTAAACCAGTACTCACTAGACGGTAAAACGTTATTTGGCTACAGTGATGGGATCGATGTGTTCGTGACGTTCGGTCAATTCGTTAAGGAATTCGCCCAAAGCACACCTACCGCGACTCTGCAGAGGAAGAAACGAGAGGCGATCCAATCCTCGGAGCAGTACTGTCCAACAAAGTATCTCAGATTGTTCAAGTCAGTAAACGCTGTCGGCGAAAGTGCTAAGAGAATATCCGTGATAACGCTGACGCAGGCGCAGGCGCTCGTAGCGCTCCTTGCCGGTAGAAGACTAAAGCATGTCCAAAGTCCAGCTGTCGCAGAGCGGATGGAATCAACAGCAATGGAGACAGAAGGTGGAAGCCGGATGCAGCCTGATGAGTCTAAGAGCAATGCAAATCCTGCTCTGGGTCCTGCAGTCGAGTCATCGCTGGAAACGCAAAATCCCACTTCGCCGCGGCCGGCACTTGTACCGCCTGTAACCGAGACAGAACTAACGCTAAGTGAAAGCGATGTCAGCCTTGAAAACAGCCGCGAGGGGGCTCTAGCTATAGCTCCAGGAAAGAAGAAGAAGAGATCTCTAAAAGTGAACTTGGAGTTACACAACGAGCTTGCAAAAGACCTGGTAGAGATGAGAAAATTCTATACACGGGACTGCAACTACAAACGGGATGGAATGAAACTCAGTGACACTACTGTGGAAAAGTCCGTGGAGAGAATACAAGGTACTATCATTATAGTGTGTCTGAATTGTTGTCAATCTACATATACATACTACTCAGCATTGTAGTGCAGTTGCATTGTAGTGGCAGTTGTTTCTCTCCGTTTGTGCATGTGTCCTCTGATAAGTTTTCATATTCCTGCATGCAGTATTCCTGGGCTACAGTGAGGACATAGGCAGGACACCAGTATTGGCAGACCTGGCTGATCCTGAACTACTGGAACAATTTTTCTTCCACAAGCAGGTAAGTATTTTTGTGTAGACTCCATGCAGTCACATAATAGTTGTTGTATTTGTATGTATTTGCCTGTACGCCTTTGCTGGTGTTTTCATAAACTTACATATAATTCACTGCAGGAAAGTGGGAGCAAACCAGGCACCATCGCTGCCTACGGGCAGGGTTTACTTCATGGAATAAAGTACATAGAAGCAGTGAAATGCATCCGCACAGAGCATGCACAGAAATGTGTACGACAAGTGATTCAACAATTTCAACGGAAAGCAGAGAATGCCAGGGAGAAAAGCTGGCAAGATCTCTCTGCCAGAAAGAAATGGCTGCATTGGGAGGAGATCATAGTAGTCCTCAAGGCCCAGAGGGACACATATTTGGCAGAAATTGCTCCGAAGCCACGAGCCCAGGAATCACAGGACTATGCACAACTACTGTTGTATACAGCGATCCCTCCAGGCAGAGCTCAGGAATACCGCACACTGCAACTGAGGAGATTTGACGCTTGCGAGAAACCACACAACAGGTCATCCCCTCCCATAAACATTCTCCACATTTCTGAGGACGGTAGTACAGGATATATGGAGATAGCAGACTACAAAAATGCAGCCCACAGCGGCCGACAAATCATTGACATCTCCAACGTTGACTACATGCTATCACATTTGGTGGACTATGTAAACAAGGACAGACCTGTGCTGCTTCAGGGAAAAAAGGACCACCACTTCCTATTCATGGTAAGTATGCATTGAAGGTAAACAATGTAGAACCTTGGCTTGCTCCATTATACCAAGATATACATGACAGTGCATATATTTTATACATTCAGGATAAAGTTGGAGATCCCTACACAGCAAGTCGATGGACTCTACATATTCAGCACATTTTTGAGAAACATAGTGGCAATAGAGTTGGACCTAATCAGCTGCGGTCTGCCTTTGTAACATATCTACTGGATGGACAGGTGTCAGTCAGCGACAGCCTGGCTCGAGACATCGCTTCTGCAATGCGCCACTCTGTTAGATATGTAAGTCTATAGTGTACGTTCTTGAATGTATTGACCAGCAGCATTAAATCAGCAGTGTACAAAAAACTAAGGAAAATGTCTCTCACTGTAACTTCCTGCTACCCCTCCACTCTCTACAGCAACAGAAAGTATATGACAAACGCACCTCACAAGACCAGACAGCTCAGGCTGTCAACTTTTGCTCAAAGTTGACAGCATGTGCTCTTGACGGAGCAAATGCATCGTTGAATGAAGCCGTCGATGAAGAGGATGCCTATGAAGTGGGAGATATTGTGGCGTTAGTAGAGAAGAATGCTACACCATCCAATCCCATTATCCTTATTGGAAAAATTTTGAGGACTTATCCAAAGAGAAGGGAGGCTCTGCTTGCCCACCTTCACCCCGTACCAAACACACAGCAGAGGAAGTACAAGTTGACAGTTGGCAAAGATAGCTGGACGGAAAGCTACGATGCACTAATCTTCCCAGTTGATATCAGCTTTGATGACAAATATGACGTGTACACAATGCGAACCAACCCCAATGACATATACAAACTCTGGGCAAAAGACCACTAAGGATTTTCACAATTGTATCATCTATACATGTAGTCACTGTCACCCTTACACTTTGTACCACAGATTAACAACGTGTATCTCAATTTGAAAACAATCTTTGATGCAGTTGCACACAACATCTTAAGCGGAGGAGGGGTGACTTGCTCTCTGAGATGGGCGATTAAGCTTTGCCTCTCAGTCAATAACTATAAACCTACAAAAGGTTGACCCTACCGAAATTGATAAGTTATCACAATTACCAAACGATAAGTTATCAACTTCATGATAACTTATCAAATGATCTCCAATGTCCTAATGCAAAACAGTAATATTATATTCCAGTGTCAGATGAAAGACACATTATATCTTGGTATGTGAACGAGATATGAAGCTGGGGATTGTGCCTTTGTGATCCCCATGAAAATAGCTTTCAAATGACATCCTAAAATTGGTTTTTATTGTCGGTCACATTTTTGGCAATAATTGACCAAAGGCTATAGTCCATGGTTTTTCATGATTTTGGGTCAAAATTCAACCTATAGCAAAATGGACATCATCGGAATGCTCCATTCATGCTGATCGCAATGATGTGAATCCCAGCTTCATATCTCCTTCCTAGCCCGAGATACCTAGCTAAATGCACTGTACGCACATGTAGCTTTGCCTAATTCCTAAGGATGGTTAGCTATTACTGACCCCCCGGGCTGGGATCAGACTTACTCAACCAAGAGGCGCATGTTCAATCTGCTATCCATTTAAACCTACACACACATTTAGTGATGAATGTGAGTGACATGCGTTAGCTACAAAATGCCCAGCCTGATTAGGCCTATGAGTCAATAGACAAGTACAAAGATAAGAATTTACAAGTATTGAGTTTAAATCTAGCTTTATACCTATTCTGTTTTCATTTTTACTGCAAATAAAGCAGTCCATGCTGCTCTCCAGCAGACTCACCAAATGCTCTCTGCGCTGCCGACGGGCCGGACTCTAGCTGCATATGCGCGCGCATAGTGAAAGGTGACGTAATACAGTTAAGGTGACGTAATACTGTTAAGTATTACAGCCCCAATACTGCAACCAGGTTGCAGGGAAGGGCTACGTAATCCCAACTTCAGTACAGGCGTCTATGGGACATGAATAATTAATGAACCAACTTTGATAGTAGATATTTCCATTCCCAATGTAGTTCTAGACCCAGAATTCGCACCCTGAATTTCATTAGTTGAGATGTACCGATCTATGGAAAAGAGATTGTCATTAACTTCCTTTCTATGGGTGTGAAAATCACCACCCCAAAAACTCCAAAGAGCTGGATTTGTTACCCATGATCGTGTACATCGATGCAAGATTAGTGCAGTAAGTATTGCTATGAGTGAAGGATTGCTGATCTGAGGCTTTGAGCTGGAAATACTTTGTCGAAGGCAAACCACACCCCACATAGCATTAATTAGCCTCGTTCCCAGGCTCCTCCCCAGCTTTATGTTATTACTGTACAGCGTTCATTTCATTGATAGTACAGCAAGAACAAGAGATCGACTCTTGACGTGAATGGAGAGCCAAGAGGTGGGTTTTTGTTTACTAGCTAGGTAGATTTGTAGCTACAATGGGACGGAGATGTCTGTAGGCCGAAAGTTTGTGTAAGTACAGTAGTAGAGTAAGTGCGGGGGTGTCTACCAAGCACGTGTTCTTTTCGCGAGTATAGTAGCTATGCTTGGGTCACTGCAGCCGCTTTCCACGCCAGTCTACGTGCATAGATGAAGTCCACTGTGTGTATGCTGTGGGGTGCTTCCAGGATTGATGTAAAATGGGTGGCTGTATATACCATTTTTGTTTGCGTGTTTAGTGTTGGGTAAACTTTGGCATCTTGAATACCCACGGACTAGCTTTAGCGCGTATGATATCTTCTTTCATTACTTCCATCCCAATCTGCTGTTGGTTGACGGTCTCCACTGCTAGCTTAAGGTGGAGTAGGTAATCATTCTCATGCTGTGCAGGTCTTGACGAAGTAGTTCTTCCTCACATCCAATTTTAGCATACTTGCATGGTACCTTCTCAAACAGACATTTTTTTTGGTGATCTGAGAGTTCACAGCGAGGCATGTTGGAAAATGCCGATCAAACAAGATAGAATCAGATATACACTGTATCAGACACCAAGCATGTGACTCATACAAGCCTCACGAGACCATACATATTACGTAATAGTACAGTAATGAATATGCATAACAATACATGATCGTGTCAGTACAATCTGGCAAGAGTGCTCTTTCCAACACTCCTCACTTGCTGCCAGATGAAAATGCCAGCCATTTCACACAAGTCCTTTGGTTCGAGGTACAAAGCAGATACAATTGGACTTTATTTTGAATGAACTTAATATTATACTTGTTCTTCCACAGTCATTACCTGCGACCTCAACTGAGGCAGCCCCCCCAGAAAGTCCTCTGGACTTAGAGGCATTAAAGGACATTACTCGCAGAATAATGCTCCTTTCAGATGAAGTATCACGCTTTGAAATTATTAAGGCTTCAGTGGTGGACTCACTTGTAAAAATATCCCACTACTTGCAACAGTT
The DNA here is from genome assembly GCA_963931865.1 of Axinella damicornis. Lineage (NCBI taxonomy): Eukaryota > Metazoa > Porifera > Demospongiae > Axinellida > Axinellidae > Axinella > Axinella damicornis. The sequence continues at coordinate 64,496 of OZ007507.1, forward strand.
CATTAGAGAACGGGAACAGGAAGCGAGGCGTGACGATAGTGGTGTAGGGCACCCACCACCTGCGAAAAGAAGGAAAGCATCTGCGTCTGTTTCAGGAGAAATTCGACCTGTACCATCTGGTTCCAGACATCAAGGGGACCACACTGACACTCGGAGAAGTTTGCCTCCAGGTTCAAGCCGAACTTACAAAACTGAACGACCTGGACGGACAAGTCGGGAATATGAGGCTACCAGCCGTGTTAGCGAGCCGATAGCGACCGCCAGACGACATGAGATTCTAAACAGCCTCACATCTAATGAATTTGGTGACTTCATTAGCCAACTACTGAGTGCAAGTCACAACATTAACCTTGAGTTAGTACGGAAGCTGGTACGGACGGACCGTACACATCCAATTAATCTGGAGACTGCATACAGTGGTATACAGGCTCTACTCCGATTACCCAACATAGTGGCTAATGTTGCCAGTTGGGAAATCGGGAGTATCCTGCATAGACTACAGACAGACACCGAAGCTGTACAGAGATTTGAAACGGAAATCTCTCTGTGCAACTATGCCGAAAGCATGAAAGTCCATCAGTATAAAAGGATAATGGATGACTGTGCAAAGACAGGATGCAGTGCCTGCAGCTCGGCGTTGCAAGCTGAAACAAGCACATTTCCGTGTGAACGAACACAGAAATTTATAAAACTAGCCGGCAAGGAATTCACCAACTTCACGCCGACATACTTGGAACAGGTACATCTATTTCATGAAACGTGCTCTGAGTCCAGCATTCTAACAACATGTGCCGAGCCACCGTCGGATGTTAGAAAGATAGTGCCTAAAGCAGCAAGTATGGAGGAAGACTTCATGGACTCGGGTTTACCAAGTTTCTCATCTGGAACCAAGGACACATTTTCGGTGTGCGCTGATGCCACCATTGAGGCAATTCAGTATGTCGATGGAGACGGTGGTACACTTGTTGCAGAACTCATCCCTGGACTTTTGCAGTATGCAACTGCAAAGGGGATTCCCATGCAACATGTGAGCAGCCACAACTACACGCTAATCCCTTTTAGAGAAAAATATCACGACGCCATCGAGTTGGGCCACACGTACAATATCACATGTGAACAACCATGCGGAGAGAGCGTGAAACACACAAAGGAGTATGGTTACATAGCTCTCATAAAGGCAAGGCAAAATGCAAACCTTGCCAAGAAAACACTCATCGTACCAAGTGGACTTGATGCAAGTGGATTGCGCCTACTTGTAGAAATCTACTACGATGCACAAGCTAATGGCACAAGATTAATCGAGCTAGGGCTGTCATTTCCTAGCAATGTAGCGCCAAAGAAGTACAGTGAGGCCTTAAAAACTGCAAAGGAACGAAAATCAGGAGTTCACGAATTCGGCCTGGAAATTGGGGAATCCCCATTTCTTCCCTGGGAACTCAAGGAGACGCTGTGTGAGCAAACAGACGTTGAAAGCACGTTTGTGCGCTCCGTCGACCATGTAGCGGTAACTTGTATAGTCACCAATCAACATGGTCATTTGAATGAGGCACACCTAATGATTGCAAAGAGTTGCATACCCGGTGCCGGACGAGGATTGTTCCTACGGCCCAAACCACTCTCAGGTAGGTCGCGGATTGTTATCCCAGCTGGCAAGAAATTGTGCCTCTTTTCTGTGGAAGGTATTGGTGATACGGACTCCGACTATGCACTGGAAAGAGAAGTTGGGGGACGAAAAATCACCTACAATCCTCTCCATTATGATGGGCAGAATCTAGGCAGGTTTGTCAATCAAGCCGGCCTGCTTGAAGGATTAAAAGCGATGGCACAAGGGTGTGATGTCGATGCTGGATCTACAGGTCTGAGGATTGGCGAAGTAAATACGATTATGGCACAACACACCAATGTGGTGTATGTCGGAAGAGGGTACACAGAGCTTCACATTCAAACCCGAACTGCGCTTACACTCGGTGCAAACCCTATTGAACTACTGGCAACTTACCAGCTGCCATACTGGATTCTATATACTTTACGACACCACAAGCAAATGAGTGACGATGATCCGATAAAAGTGTGTGTCCTCTGGACACTATTGTCAGATAAATCAGCCATGGAAGATAAATCCCAATATCTTCAAGGGTACGAAATTGAAGAACAAATTAAACGAAATTATAAAGAAATGCCTTGCCCATTCCCAGTGACCACAGCGAGAAACTGCCGGCAAAAAAGGTAGATATAGAGCACTCACTCCCACCCGTTTCCTCTGCAGCCTGCCCCTCCCCCCTCCTTGGGCTGCCGCTGTGGACGCCGCCTCCGCCCCCGCCGCTGCACCCTCGGGGTGCCGGCAGCCAGTTCTACCAGCTGAGCGAAAGTTGAAGGCAGCTAGCTGTGCGACCCGCCTAAGGGTCCAGCTGGCGCACACATGGGTGGCGCCAAGCCCTGGCAGGTGAGCGAGCCCCGATATATGTATATATATGTATATAAGCAGCCCCTCCCCCCCCCCCCCCCCCCCCGGCCTGTCTACCCCTGAGCCCTCGGACCTGCAACCATGGCCCCGCCCCTAGCCGCTTCTCCAGTCATTGCCTTCCTGCATGCAATGCAATACATATGTAGAATGTTGATGTATATGTTGATAGATAGATATATATATATAGAGCTCTCACTCCCACCCGTTTCCTCTGCAGCCTGCCCCTCCCCCCTCCTTGGGCTGCCGCTGTGGACGCCGCCTCCGCCCCCGCCGCTGCACCCTCGGGGTGCCGGCAGCCAGTTCTACCAGCTGAGCGAAAGTTGAAGGCAGCTAGCTGTGCGACCCGCCTAAGGGTCCAGCTGGCGCACACATGGGTGGCGCCAAGCCCTGGCAGGTGAGCGAGCCCCGATATATGTATATATATGTATATAAGCAGCCCCTCCCCCCCCCCCCCCCCCCCCCGGCCTGTCTACCCCTGAGCCCTCGGACCTGCAACCATGGCCCCGCCCCTAGCCGCTTCTCCAGTCATTGCCTTCCTGCATGCAATGCAATACATATGTAGAATGTTGATGTATATGTTGATAGATAGATATATATATATAGAGCTCTCACTCCCACCCGTTTCCTCTGCAGCCTGCCCCTCCCCCCTCCTTGGGCTGCCGCTGTGGACGCCGCCTCCGCCCCCGCCGCTGCACCCTCGGGGTGCCGGCAGCCAGTTCTACCAGCTGAGCGAAAGTTGAAGGCAGCTAGCTGTGCGACCCGCCTAAGGGTCCAGCTGGCGCACACATGGGTGGCGCCAAGCCCTGGCAGGTGAGCGAGCCCCGATATATGTATATATATGAATATAAGCAGCCCCTCCCCCCCCCCCCCCCCCCCCCGGCCTGTCTACCCCTGAGCCCTCGGACCTGCAACCATGGCCCCGCCCCTAGCCGCTTCTCCAGTCATTGCCTTCCTGCATGCAATGCAATACATATGTAGAATGTTGATGTATATGTTGATAGATAGATATATATATATAGAGCTCTCACTCCCACCCGTTTCCTCTGCAGCCTGCCCCTCCCCCCTCCTTGGGCTGCCGCTGTGGACGCCGCCTCCGCCCCCGCCGCTGCACCCTCGGGGTGCCGGCAGCCAGTTCTACCAGCTGAGCGAAAGTTGAAGGCAGCTAGCTGTGCGACCCGCCTAAGGGTCCAGCTGGCGCACACATGGGTGGCGCCAAGCCCTGGCAGGTGAGCGAGCCCCGATATATGTATATATATGTATATAAGCAGCCCCTCCCCCCCCCCCCCCCCCCCCGGCCTGTCTACCCCTGAGCCCTCGGACCTGCAACCATGGCCCCGCCCCTAGCCGCTTCTCCAGTCATTGCCTTCCTGCATGCAATGCAATACATATGTAGAATGTTGATGTATATGTTGATAGATAGATATATATATATAGAGCTCTCACTCCCACCCGTTTCCTCTGCAGCCTGCCCCTCCCCCCTCCTTGGGCTGCCGCTGTGGACGCCGCCTCCGCCCCCGCCGCTGCACCCTCGGGGTGCCGGCAGCCAGTTCTACCAGCTGAGCGAAAGTTGAAGGCAGCTAGCTGTGCGACCCGCCTAAGGGTCCAGCTGGCGCACACATGGGTGGCGCCAAGCCCTGGCAGGTGAGCGAGCCCCGATATATGTATATATATGAATATAAGCAGCCCCTCCCCCCCCCCCCCCCCCCCCCGGCCTGTCTACCCCTGAGCCCTCGGACCTGCAACCATGGCCCCGCCCCTAGCCGCTTCTCCAGTCATTGCCTTCCTGCATGCAATGCAATACATATGTAGAATGTTGATGTATATGTTGATAGATAGATATATATATATAGAGCTCTCACTCCCACCCGTTTCCTCTGCAGCCTGCCCCTCCCCCCTCCTTGGGCTGCCGCTGTGGACGCCGCCTCCGCCCCCGCCGCTGCACCCTCGGGGTGCCGGCAGCCAGTTCTACCAGCTGAGCGAAAGTTGAAGGCAGCTAGCTGTGCGACCCGCCTAAGGGTCCAGCTGGCGCACACATGGGTGGCGCCAAGCCCTGGCAGGTGAGCGAGCCCCGATATATGTATATATATGTATATAAGCAGCCCCTCCCCCCCCCCCCCCCCCCCCCGGCCTGTCTACCCCTGAGCCCTCGGACCTGCAACCATGGCCCCGCCCCTAGCCGCTTCTCCAGTCATTGCCTTCCTGCATGCAATGCAATACATATGTAGAATGTTGATGTATATGTTGATAGATAGATATATATATATAGAGCTCTCACTCCCACCCGTTTCCTCTGCAGCCTGCCCCTCCCCCCTCCTTGGGCTGCCGCTGTGGACGCCGCCTCCGCCCCCGCCGCTGCACCCTCGGGGTGCCGGCAGCCAGTTCTACCAGCTGAGCGAAAGTTGAAGGCAGCTAGCTGTGCGACCCGCCTAAGGGTCCAGCTGGCGCACACATGGGTGGCGCCAAGCCCTGGCAGGTGAGCGAGCCCCGATATATGTATATATATGTATATAAGCAGCCCCTCCCCCCCCCCCCCCCCCCCCCCGGCCTGTCTACCCCTGAGCCCTCGGACCTGCAACCATGGCCCCGCCCCTAGCCGCTTCTCCAGTCATTGCCTTCCTGCATGCAATGCAATACATATGTAGAATGTTGATGTATATGTTGATAGATAGATATATATATATAGAGCTCTCACTCCCACCCGTTTCCTCTGCAGCCTGCCCCTCCCCCCTCCTTGGGCTGCCGCTGTGGACGCCGCCTCCGCCCCCGCCGCTGCACCCTCGGGGTGCCGGCAGCCAGTTCTACCAGCTGAGCGAAAGTTGAAGGCAGCTAGCTGTGCGACCCGCCTAAGGGTCCAGCTGGCGCACACATGGGTGGCGCCAAGCCCTGGCAGGTGAGCGAGCCCCGATATATGTATATATATGTATATAAGCAGCCCCTCCCCCCCCCCCCCCCCCCGGCCTGTCTACCCCTGAGCCCTCGGACCTGCAACCATGGCCCCGCCCCTAGCCGCTTCTCCAGTCATTGCCTTCCTGCATGCAATGCAATACATATGTAGAATGTTGATGTATATGTTGATAGATAGATATATATATATAGAGCTCTCACTCCCACCCGTTTCCTCTGCAGCCTGCCCCTCCCCCCTCCTTGGGCTGCCGCTGTGGACGCCGCCTCCGCCCCCGCCGCTGCACCCTCGGGGTGCCGGCAGCCAGTTCTACCAGCTGAGCGAAAGTTGAAGGCAGCTAGCTGTGCGACCCGCCTAAGGGTCCAGTTGGCGCACACATGGGTGGCGCCAAGCCCTGGCAGGTGAGCGAGCCCCGATATATGTATATATATGTATATAAGCAGCCCCTCCCCCCCCCCCCCCCCCCCCCGGCCTGTCTACCCCTGAGCCCTCGGACCTGCAACCATGGCCCCGCCCCTAGCCGCTTCTCCAGTCATTGCCTTCCTGCATGCAATGCAATACATATGTAGAATGTTGATGTATATGTTGATAGATAGATATATATATATAGAGCTCTCACTCCCACCCGTTTCCTCTGCAGCCTGCCCCTCCCCCCTCCTTGGGCTGCCGCTGTGGACGCCGCCTCCGCCCCCGCCGCTGCACCCTCGGGGTGCCGGCAGCCAGTTCTACCAGCTGAGCGAAAGTTGAAGGCAGCTAGCTGTGCGACCCGCCTAAGGGTCCAGCTGGCGCACACATGGGTGGCGCCAAGCCCTGGCAGGTGAGCGAGCCCCGATATATGTATATATATGTATATAAGCAGCCCCTCCCCCCCCCCCCCCCCCCCGGCCTGTCTACCCCTGAGCCCTCGGACCTGCAACCATGGCCCCGCCCCTAGCCGCTTCTCCAGTCATTGCCTTCCTGCATGCAATGCAATACATATGTAGAATGTTGATGTATATGTTGATAGATAGATATATATATATAGAGCTCTCACTCCCACCCGTTTCCTCTGCAGCCTGCCCCTCCCCCCTCCTTGGGCTGCCGCTGTGGACGCCGCCTCCGCCCCCGCCGCTGCACCCTCGGGGTGCCGGCAGCCAGTTCTACCAGCTGAGCGAAAGTTGAAGGCAGCTAGCTGTGCGACCCGCCTAAGGGTCCAGCTGGCGCACACATGGGTGGCGCCAAGCCCTGGCAGGTGAGCGAGCCCCGATATATGTATATATATGTATATAAGCAGCCCCTCCCCCCCCCCCCCCCCCCCCCCGGCCTGTCTACCCCTGAGCCCTCGGACCTGCAACCATGGCCCCGCCCCTAGCCGCTTCTCCAGTCATTGCCTTCCTGCATGCAATGCAATACATATGTAGAATGTTGATGTATATGTTGATAGATAGATATATATATATAGAGCTCTCACTCCCACCCGTTTCCTCTGCAGCCTGCCCCTCCCCCCTCCTTGGGCTGCCGCTGTGGACGCCGCCTCCGCCCCCGCCGCTGCACCCTCGGGGTGCCGGCAGCCAGTTCTACCAGCTGAGCGAAAGTTGAAGGCAGCTAGCTGTGCGACCCGCCTAAGGGTCCAGCTGGCGCACACATGGGTGGCGCCAAGCCCTGGCAGGTGAGCGAGCCCCGATATATGTATATATATGTATATAAGCAGCCCCTCCCCCCCCCCCCCCCCCCGGCCTGTCTACCCCTGAGCCCTCGGACCTGCAACCATGGCCCCAGCCATTGACGCTATTGAAAGCCACTTCTCCAGATAGAGCCCATGCATGCAGGCATGCATTTGCACTCTTTGAACAGGTAGTTGCACACAACATCTTAAGTGGAGGAGTGACATTGCTCTCTGAGATGGGCGATAGCTTCAATTGCCTCAGTCAATGTTAATAAACCTACAAAAGGTTGACCCCTAACCCTAACCCTAACCCTAACCCTAACCCTAACCCTAACCCTAAAAATAACCTAAAGCTAACCCTAGCAACGCTAAAAATAACCTAAAGCTAACCCTAGCAACGCTAAAAATAACCTAAAGCTAACCCTAGCAACGCTAAAAATAACCTAAAGCTAACCCTAGCAACGCTAAAAATAACCTAAAGCTAACCCTAGCAACGCTAAAAATAACTTTACGTCAAACACTAGCTACCCTAACAATTATTTGCTAGGAAAGAAATTCTCATCCCTGGCCTTGAACTTGCAACCTACAGTTTACTAGTTCAACTCCTAGTCAACTACACCACATACCCACCACCCACCCTATGCAACAATAACTTGCTATTTGAACCTCAAGCTAGGTAGCAGATGTCAGCAAAAACCCTTTCCTGTGATGTTTTGATGCTGTTTCCTGCTTGCTGAAATGGTTCTCTTGCATATATACCATGACTGTGTTAGCTTGTTAAAGAATGTCCAGAGCTACATACTTGAAGGAAAACCTTCAGTTGAAGGCTGTGTATCAATGCATCCTGGGATGGCGATCGATGCATCTCAGGGTGCTGACGATGCATTCCGGGATGGCGTATACATCCCTGGATGGCAGTTGATGCATTCCGTGATGGCGATCAATGCATCCCAGGATTGCGATCGATGTATCCTGGGATGTTGATCAATCGTCAATGCATACCTGGATGGTGAATGATGCATCCCGCGATATCAACTGCTGATGGCGATCGATCCATCAAGGGATGGCGATTGATGCATCCCGGGATGGCGATCGATGCATCGCGATCGATGTATCCTGGGATGTTGATCAATCATCCCGGGATGACCATCGATGCATCCCAGGATAGAGACCGATGCATCACACAAGGTGTGACCACTGTACTTAAAGTTTGAGGCGATATATATCATTTTAGCCGTACACCATGAACCTCATACTTGAAGGATGCATCCCGGGATGCATCCAGGGAAGGCGTTCGCAGCATCCCTGGAAAGCAATCTATGGGATGGCGATCGATGATTCCCAGGATTGAGATCGATACACCCCGAGATAGCGTCCTGGATGGCAATCGCTGCATCCGGAGATAGCGACCGATGCATCCCGGGATGGCGATCGATGCATCCCAGGAAGGCATCCCGGATGGTGATCGAAGCATCCCTGGATGGCTTCCCAATCAATGCTTTCCGGGATGGTGGTCATGCATGGCTATCATTGCATCTCGGGATGGAGATCGATGCTTCCCGGGATGGGGATGGATGCATCCCGGGATGGCGATCGATGCATCGTGGGAAGGCGATTGCAGCATCCCTGGAAGGCAATCGATGCATCCCAGGATGGCGATCGATGCATCCCGGGATTGTGATCATGCATCTCGGGATGGCTATTATTACATCCTGGGATGGAGATCGATGCAACCCGGGATGGCGATCGATGTATCCCGGGATGGTGAGCGCAGCATCCCTGGATGGCGATCGATGCATCCTGATCGATGCATCCCGAGATGGCGATCGATGAATCCCAGATGGCGATCGAAGCATCCCAAGATGGTGATCAATGCATCCCTGGATGGCAATCGATGCATCCCGGGGTGGCGATCAATGCACTCGGTATGGCGACCACAGCATCCCTGGATGGCGAGCAATGCATCCTGGGATGGCGATGAACGCATCCTGGGAAGGCAATCGCAGCATCTCTGGACGGTGATCGATGCATCCTAGGATGACAATCGCAGCTTCCCTGACGGCATCCCAGGTTGGCGATCGTTGAACCCGGTATGGCGATCTCAGCATCCCTGGAAGGCGAGCAATGCATCAATCGATGCATCCCGGGAAGGCAATCGCAGCATTCCTCGATGGTGATAACCATCCCGGGATGCATCGATCGCCATTCAGGGATGCTGCAATCGCCATCCCAAGATGCATCGATCGCCATCCCGGGATACATCGATCGTCATCCCGAGATACATCGATCTCCATCCTGGGATGCATCGATCTCCATCCGGGATGCAATGATACAGTAGCCATCTTGGGATTCATGATCACAATCCCGGGATGCATCGCATCGATCGCCATCTAGGGATGCTGTGATCGCCATCGCGGGGTGTATCGATCGCCGAGGCCGAGGCCAAGTCCAAGGCCGAGTCCAAACAATGCTGAGTTGAGTCCAAGGCTGAGTCCAAGGTTGAGTCCAAGGCTGAGTCCAAGGCTGAGTCCAGGGCCTGAGTCCAGGGCTGAGTCCAGGGCTGAGTCCAGGGCTGAGTCCAGGGCTGAGTCCAAGGCTGGTGATGATGCATCCCGGCCGGGATTGCTATCATTGCATCCCGGGATGGAGATATATACATGCATCTCGGGCCTGATCGACGCACCCCGGGATGGTGGTGATTGATACGTCCCGATTGCAGCATCCGTGGATGGCGATCGATGCATCCAGGGATGGCGATCGATGCATCCCGGGATGGAGATCGATGCATCCCGGGGTGGCAATCGATGCATCCCAGGATGGCAATCGATGCACCCGGGATGGCATGCGATCAATGCATCCCGGGATGGCGATCGCAGCATCCTGGGTGACGATCGTTGCATGCGGGGATAGCATTTCAGGATGGCGATCGAAGCATCCAGGGACCACGATCGATGCACCCTGGGATGGCGATCGCACCATCCCTGGATGGCGATTGTTTCATCGTGGGATGGCGATCGATGCATCCCGGGATGGCATCCTGGGATGGCGATCGATACACTTCAGAATGGCGTTGCAGCATCCCTGGATGCCAATCGATGCATCCCAATCGATGCATCTCGGGATGGTGGTCATACATTCCGGGATAGCTATCATTGTATCCCGGCATGGAGATTGATGCATCCCATATGGCGATGGATGCATCCCGGGAAGGCGTTCGCAGCATCCCTGGTAAGCGATCAATGCATCCTGGGATGGCGATCGATGATTCCCGGGATTGAGATCGATACACCCCGGGATAGCTCGCAGCATCCCTGAATGGCGATCGCTGCATCCCGGGATGGCGACCGATGCATCCCGGGATGGCGATCGATGCATCCCAGGAAGGCATCCCGGGGTGGCGATTGATGTACACGATATGGCGATCAGAGCATCCCTGGATGGCGAGTATTGCATTTCGGGATGGCGATCGATGCATCCCGGGAAGGCAATCGCAGCATCCCGGGATGGCATCCTGGGATGACAATCGCAGCATCCCGGAGATAGCGATCACAGCATCCCTGGATGGCGATCATTTCCTCCCAGGATGGCAATCGATGCATCCCGGGATGGTGATCGATGCATCCGGGGGTGGCGATCTATATACAACACGGGATGGCGTCGCAGCCTCCCAGGATGGCGATCGATGCATCCCAGGATGGTGATCGATGCATCCCGGGATGGTGTTCATGCATCCCAGGATGGCTATCATTGCATCCAGGGATGGAGATCTTGAAATGACGATCGATGCATCCCGGGATGGCGATCGCAGTATCCCTGGATGGCGATCGATGCATCCTGGGATGGCTATATATCATTGCAACCCGGGATGAAGATTGATGCATCCCGGGATGGATATCGATGCATCTTCGGATGACGATCGATGCATCCCGGGATGGCGATCGATGCGTCCCGGGATGGCGATCGCAGCATCCCGGGATGGCAGTCGATGCATCCCGGGTTGACGATCGATGCAACCGGGATGGCGATCACAGCATCCTTGGTTGGCGATCAAGGATGGCGATCGATAAATCCCGGGATAGCGATCGGTGCATCCCGGGATGGCAATCGACGCACCCGGGATGACGATCGCAGCATCCCTGGATGGCAATCATTTCATCCCGGGATGGCATCCCGGGATAGAGCTCGATGCATCACGGGATGGCGATCGCCGGGATGGTATTCCGGGATTTTGATCAGGCATCCCGGGATGGCGATCGATGCATCCTTGGATGGCGATCCATGCATCCGTAGGTGGCGATCGATATACCACGGTATGGCGTCGCAGCATCCCTGGATGGCGATCGATGCATCCAGGGATGGTGATCATTAATCCGGCCGGGTGTCTATCATTGCATCCTCGGATGGAGATCGATGCATCTCGGGATGGCATCCAGTGATGGCGATCGATGCACCCGGGGATGGCGATCGCAGCATCCCTGGATGACGATCGTTTCGTCCTAGGATGGCGATTGATGCATCCCGGGATGGCTATCATTGCAACCCGGGATGGAGATCGATGCATCCCCGGATGGCGGTCATCAATCCCGGGTGGCTATCATTGCATCCCGGGATGGAGATCGTTTCATCATGGGATGGCATCCCGATTGGCGATCGATGCACCCGGGATGGCGATCAAAGCATCCTGGTTGGCGACCAAGGATGGCGATCGATGCATCCCGGGATGGCTATATATCATTGCAACCCGGGATGGAGATCGATGCATCCCGGGATGGAGATCGATGCATCTCCGGATGACGATCGATGCATCCCGGGATGGCGATCGATGCGTCCCGGCATGGTGATCGCAGCATCCTAGGATGGTGATCGCATCATCCCGGGATGGCAATCGATGCATCCCGGGTTGACGATCGATGCAACCGGGATGGTGATCACAGCATCCTTGGTTGGCGATCAACGATGGCGATCAATACATCCCGGGATAGCGATCGGTGCATCCCGGGATGGCAATCGACGCACCCGGGAAGACGATTGCAACATCCCTGGATGCCGATCATTTCATCCCGGGATGGCATCCCGACATAGAGCTCGATGCATCACGGGATGGCGATCGCCGGAATGGCATTCCCGGGATGGTGATCAGGCATCCCGGGATGGCGATCGATGCATCCCTGGATGGCGATCCATGCATCCGTAGGTGGCGATCGATACACCACGGGATGGCGTCGCAGCATCCCTGGATGGCGATCGATGCATCCAGGGATGGTGATCATTAATCCCGGGTGTCTATCATTGCATCCTGGGATGGAGATCGATGCATCTCGGGATGGTATCCAGGGATGGCGATCGATGCACCCGGGGATGGCGATCGCAGCATCCCTGGATGGCGATCGTTTCGTCCTAGGATGGCGATCGATGCATCCCGGGATGGCTATCATTGCAACCCGGGATGGAGATCGATGCATCCCGGGATTGAGATCGATGCATCTCGGGATGACGATCGATGCATCCCGGGATGGCGATCGATGCGTCCCGGGATGGTGATCGCAGCATCCCGGGATGGCAATCGATGCACCCAGGGTTGGTGATGGATGCACCCGGGATAGTGATCACAGCATCCCTGGTTAGCGATCAACGACGGCGATCGAGGATAGCAACCGATGCATCCGGGATGGCAATCGATGCACCAGGGAAGACGATCGCAGCATCCCTGGATGGCGATCATTATTTTCATCCCGGGATAGCATCCCGGGATAGAGCTCGATGCATCACGCAATGGCGATCGCCGGGATGGCATTCCCGGGAAAGTGATCAGACATCCCGGATGGCGATCGATGCATACCTGGATCACGTGATACCGATCGCTGCATCCCGGGATGGCGATCGATGCACCGGGGGTGGCAATTACAGCATGCCTGGATGGCGATCAATGCATCCCGGGATGGTGATCGAAGCATCCCGGGATGGCGATCCATGCATCCGTGGGTGGCCATCGATACACCACGGGATGGCGTTGCAGCATCCCTGGATAGCGATCGATGCATCCCCGGATGGTGGTCATCAATCCCGGGTGGCTATGATTGCATAACCGGGATGGAGATCGATGCATCTCGGGTTGGAATCCCAGGTTGGCGATCGATGCACCCGGAATGGCGATCAAAGGATCAAAGCATCCCGGTTGGCGATCAAGGATGGAGATCGATGCATCCCAGAATGGTGATCATACATCCCAGGATGGTTACCATTGCATCCCGGGATGGAAATCTCGAGATGGCGATCGATGCATCCCGGTATGGCGATCGATGCATCCCGGGATGGCGATCGATGCATCCCAGGATGGCGATCGATACATCCCGGGATGGCGATCGATGCATCCCGGGATGGTGATCATTGCATCCCGTGGAGATCTCGAGATGACCATCGATGCATCCCGGGATGGCGATTCCAGTATCCCTGGATGGCAATCGTTTTCATCCCGGGATGGCTTCTTGGGATGGCGTCGCAGCATCCCTGGATGGCGATCGCTGCATCCCAGGATGGTGGTCATTAATCCCGGGTGGCTATCATTGCATCCCGGGATGGAGGTCGATACATCTCGGGATGGCATCCAAGGATGGCGATCGATGCACCCGGGGATGGCGATTGCAGCATCCCTGGATGGCGATCGTTTCGTCCTAGGATGGAGATCGATGCATCCCGGGATGGCTATCATTGCAACCCGGGATGGAGATTAATGCATCCCGGGATGGAGATCGATGCATCTCGGGATAACGATCGATGCATCCCGGGAAGGCGATCGATGCGTCCCGGGATGGAGATCGCAGCATCCAGGGATGGCAATCGATGCATCCCGGGTTGGCTATCAATGCACCCGGGATGGCAATCACAGCATCCCTGGTTGGCGATAAAGGATGGCAATCGATACATCCCGGGATAGCGCGATCGGTGCATCCCGGGATGGCAATCGATGCACCCGGGAAGACGATCGCAGCATCCCTGGATGGCGAGCAATGCATACCGTGATGGCGATCGATACATCCAGGGAAGGCAATCGCAGCACACCTGGATGGCATCGACGATCGCAGCATCCCGGGATGGCATCCGGGGATGGCGATCACAGCATCCCTGGATGGCGATCAAGGATGGCATACAATGTACCGGATTGGCGATCGACGCATCTCGAGATGGCGATCGATGCACCCGGGATGACGATTGCAGCATCCCTGGATGGCGATCATTTCCTCCCGGGATGATGATCGATGCATCCCAGGATGGTGATCGATGCATCCGGGGGTGGCGATCGATACAGCACGGGATGGCGTCGCAGCCTCCCAGGATGGCAATCGATGCATCCCCGGATGGCGATCGATGCATCCCGGGATGGTGATCATGCATCCCAGGATGGTTATCATTGCATCCCGGGATGGAGATCTCGAGATGACGATCGATGCTTCCCAGGATGGCGATCGTAGAATCCCTGGATGGCTATCGATGCATCCCGGGTTGTCTTCTTGGGATGGCGATCGCAGCATTCCTGGATGGCGATCGATGCATCCCGGGATGGCGATCGATGCACCCGGGATGACGATCGCAGCACCCCTCGATGGCGATCGTTTCATCTCGGGATGGCGATCGATGCATCACGGGATGGTGATCGATGCATCCGGGTTGGCGATCGATACACCAGGAGTGGCGCTGCAGTATCCCTGGTTGGCGATCGATGCATCTCAAGATAGTGATCATGTATCCCGTGATGGCTATCATTGTATCTCAGGATGGAGATCGATGCATCCCAGGATGGCTACCATTGCATCCCGGGATGGAGCTCTCGAGATTACGATCGATGCATCAAGGGATGGCAATGGCAGTATCCCTGGATGGCTATCATTGCATCCCAGAATGGCGATGGATGCATCCCAGGATGGTTATCGATGCATCCTCGGGTGGCGATCGATACAGCACGGGATGGCGTCGCAGCCTCCCAGGATAGCGATCGATACATCCCAGGATGGCGATCGATGCATCCCGGGATGGTGACCATTGCATCCCGGGAGGGAGATCTCGAGATGACCATCGATGCATCCCGGGATGGCGATCGCAGTATCCCTGGATGGCTATTATTTTCATCCCGGGATGGCTTCTTGGGATGGCGATCGCAGCATCCCTGGATGGAGATTGATGCATCCCGGGATGGTAATCGATGAATCCCGGGATGGCGATTGATGCATCCCGGGATGGCGATCAATGCATCCGTGGATGGCGATCGATACACCACTGGATGGCGTCGCAGCATCCCGGGATGACGATCAATGCATCCCGGGATGGCGATCGATGCATCCACGGATGGCGATCGTTACACCACTGTATGGCGTCGCAGCATCCCTGGATGGTGATCGATGCATCCAGGATGGTGATCATGTATCCCGGGATGGCGATCAATGCATCCCGGAATGGCGATCGATGCATCCACGGATGGCGATCGTTAAACCACTGTATGGCGTCGCAGCATCCCTGGATGGCGATCGATGCATCCGAGATGGTGATCATGTATCCCGGGATGGCTATCATTGCATCCCGGGATGGAGATCGATGAATCTCGGGATGGCGTCTAGGGATGGCGATCGATGCACCCCGGGATGGCGATCGCAGCATCCCTGGATGGCGATCGTTTCGTCCTAGGATGGCGATCGATATTTTTTTTTTATTTTTATTATTTTTTTTTTTTATGAAAATTTATGCAATATATAGACATTGCAAAGGACATACAGTAGCCACAGGCTAACTTAAGTATACCCAACGAAAAAATAGTTAACGATTGCGATACAAACAATTAGTAAGAGAAAACTTAAATGCTCCAGCAATCAGGCCCTGAGGCTCATCAGTTATTAAATATATGTACTTGGAATATTAATGGACTATCTTCTGAAAAATTGATAAATCTACATGACGAATTCAAGAATTATGATATAATGCTTTTGTGCGAAACATGGTTGAAACAAGACACTCTACACAATCTAAACATCTCAGATTACAAGATCTTAAATGTCACAAGAAACGTTGCAAGAAAAGCCAAAAGAGGGTCAGGAGGCCTACTGTGTTACATTCGTTCTAATTTGATGAAAGGTATTACCCCCATGAACAACCTCTCACAATCAACAGACAGAATATGGCTCAAATTAGATGCTGCTTTCTTTGGATATAACAAGGACTTGTTCTTATGTTTTGCCTACATTTCCCCAGAAAGCTCCTGCCACACCTCATCTAGAGATAACTTATGGAACATGCTCAGAGAGGAAATTGCCAATTTTTCGAATGAAGGGGATATAATGATCACTGGAGACCTCAATGCCAGAATGGGAGAACAACAAGACTTTCTGGATAACGACTCAGATGACTATATTCCCCTACCTCCAGACTACCAATTAGACGAATGCCCTCCGAGATACTCGCAAGACAAAAGAACCAACAACTATGGTCACGAGCTCTTAGACATCTGTCAGAGTGCAGGGCTGAGAACATTAAATGGAAGAGTGGGAAGCGACAAATCCCTTGGCCAGTACACATGCCACACAGCACAGGGAAGCAGTGTAGTCGATTATACAATTGTTTCTGAAAACCTGTTAAATTCGATTGAAGACTTCACAGTTTGCGAACTGTCCCCTCTCTCAGACCACTGCCCATTATTTACATCAATCAAAAGTGAGAATCTCTCAATGCTAGAATTATACAAACTACGATCCGATTCCTTTGAACTATTTGAAGAGTTGGCAGCCAGATACTCGCAACCCAAAGAGCCAGAGATGAGTGATTCCCCAATCAATTTAAAGTGGTCCCCAAAGGTTGAAACACTGCTAAAAATCAACCTTCAGTGCCCAATCTTTCTAGAAGAGCTCTCAAAAATTGAAGACAACCTACAAGTTAACTCCACAAACGAATCAGCCATAACCTTCGCTTCTTTACTCCAAGACGCCCTTCGCAAATCATCTCCAAATACAAATAAAAGCAAGAACCGCCGACCACACTCACACAAGAGGTTCCCGTCTAACGCTTGGTTCGATGAGGAGTGCAAGGGTCTTAAGAGAGAAGTGAAGAGATTGGGAAGATTGCTCAAAGCTTCACCTGAGAACAGCACAATAAGAGATAGGTTCATATCTAAGAAAGCCATCTACAAGGCCACTTTACGGAGAAAGAAAAGACAATCGGCAGCGTCACTTCACCAGAAACTCCACCTCTACAAATCAAAAAATCCAAGACTATTCTGGAAGTTTATCAACGGCCTAAATGGCAACAATCCTGAGCCTACCCCTATTACAATTGATCTGCTGGAGGAACACTTCAGAACACTCAATTCAGGTCCACATCATGATGTCCCTCTGAATCCCGAAGTGCCCATAACAGAATCTGATACTAACCCGTGGACAGATTGTGAGATAACCGTTGATGAAATCGAAATGGCTATAAAAAAACTGAAAAAGGGCAAAGCCCCAGGTTGGGATGGCCTCACAACGGACATGTATAAGTGCTTCAATGGCAAGTTGAAAGAATTCCTGAAAGATCTGTTCAATCAAATTCTAGAGACGGGTTCATATCCGGATCAATGGAAGCGAGGCATCATCAAGCCGATCTTTAAAAGTGGAGCCAAATCTGACCCCAGTAACTATAGGGGTATCACCTTACTAAACACGATAGGGAAAATATTCACTTCAGTAATCAACAGGAGGTTGCTTGACTGGGCTGAGTCCACTAACATGATAAATGACTCCCAATTTGGCTTCAGAGAAGGCCGCCGAACAATTGACGCTATCTACACCCTCACTTCAGTGATGCATCTCTACAAGAAGAAACACAAGCCTCTGTATGCCTGCTTCGTGGACTTCAGAAAAGCTTTTGACTCCATCAACCATGACAAACTCTGGCTCAAACTGACCAAAGCAGGCCTGAGTATGAAGTTGCTGGTGTTGCTGCAAGACATATACAGAAATGCCACCTCAGTAGTTCGATCCGACTCGGGAATGTCCAAGCCATTCCCATGTGAAAAAGGTGTAAGGCAAGGCTGTAATTTAAGCCCACTTCTGTTCAGTTTGTATATTGCGGATCTAGAAAGTTATCTCAGCCCAAACGGTCCTGACGGGGTGGACTTGGGCTGCGAAAAACTAAGAACCATCCAGTTTGCAGACGATTTGGTCATCCTGGCTCACTCCGCGGAAGACCTTCAGAGCACGCTTGACAAACTAGCAGAGTATTGCACCAAGTGGAATCTGCAAATAAACAACAAAAAGACCAAGGTCCTTATCTTCTCAGCCAAGAGAGCCAGCACAACTCAGATTTTTACAATCAACCAAGAACCATTGAGCCATGCCTCGTCCTACAAGTATCTAGGAATTCTTCTTAGCACGAATGGTTCTCTAAAACCTGCAGTGGTGACCTTAGCCAACCAAGCAAAGAAAGCAATCTTTGGTTTAATGAGAAAGTCAAAATCAATGCTCCACCCCAACCCATCCATACTCCTCCACCTATTCGACTCTCTCGTTCGCCCAATAATGGAGTATGCAAGCGAATTGTGGTTCCACTCGGAGAAAGATGGCTTGGATAAGATTGAAAGAGGCTTTTGCAAATATATTTTAGGAGTTCCAACCTCAGCATGCAACATTGCCTGCTATGGTGAGCTGGGCAGATACCCACTCAAGATTCGTAGAGAACTTAGTGCGGTGAAATACTGGCTCCGGCTCACAACCCGATGGGATACCCCCCGCCTCCTGATTGAAGCGTATTCCAGCAATGTATCGGACAACCTCAGCCCCTGGGCTCAATCAGTCAAATCTGTCCTTGACAAAGCGGGATTCTCTTTTGTCTGGCTTAACCCAATGCAAGTGGCTCAAGATGTTTTCCTGAAAGAGCTGGAACAAAGGCTTACTGACCAGTTTCTGCAACAATGGAAAGCAGACCTGTTAGGCTCACGGAAACTAAGATCATACAGGACCTTCAAATCTACCTTCGAACAAGAGCCTTACCTGCATCTTCCCCGACACCTAAGAATTCCTCTAACCAGACTGAGAACTAGCTCACACCAACTTATGATAGAGACTGGCCGGTATCACAGACCTCCCATCCCAGTGGAAGATCGCCTTTGCCCGACATGTAATGTAATTGAAGATGAAGAACACTTCATGTTGGAATGCACCCAATACAACAGAGAAGCGCTGATCAACTGGTGCACTAACAACCACAAACCGTTCCAACATCTCCAAAACAGCGAAAGGCTCCAGTTCATCCTTGGAACAAGAAACACTAAGCTGATAAACCTAACTGCCTCCTTTGTCCAAAAGAACTTAAAGAAACGAACCACTAGCTAGTTAGCCAAGAAAGCAATAACAGTCATAGTCTTAACTCATGTTGACTAATGGGTCTCACGGCCCCCAAATTGTCATTAAAATTTATTATTACGCAGTGACTATTGACACCGATCATCGGTGTCGATAACGGCCACGAACGAGCTATTGACACCGATCGATATCCTGCAGTACCACGTGATCCCCCTGATGATACTACTATGGACCTCAGTGCATGCTCATGGGGACAGGGGATGCAGCAGAACACCAAGGCTAAAGGAAACAGAAAAGAGAACCGTGCACCATGTGAAGATGGAAGAGAGGACTCCCATGAGGCTCCAAAAGTCAAAGGAGGCGAGTATAACAGTTCAACCTAGGACAGCTGCAAATCGAATCCGAATGAGGCCTGGAGGGAGAAGGCAGTAGGAAGCCATGATGATACCACGGATTGCAGTGGTGGTACCATTAGCTCAGGTGAAGAATGTGTCAGTGAGGGACAATACAAATTTCTGGTGAGAAACTCCTGCAGTCTGCTGTTGTTATTCTGAAGAGTTTATTATTGAGAGATTAATCAATGCTGGGCAAACCTTGACAAAGGAAAAGTTCCCTAATGAATCAGGATGTTGGGTAGTGATACATGCACATTTCAAGTTGGCTTTGTGCAGCTATTGAACTGTCACCATTCCCACTGGATCTGTGTGACGAAGAAGAACAGCAAGTCAAATGAGGTGAAGGTTTACACAATATGCACACTGGAGACATCCCACTCAGTACTAAGGAGCGATTATAGCTTCATTGCTGAACCTGCATCAAACCTCTCACCTTTTCCTGAGGTGCAACCAAGCACAGTTCAGGTCACACTTTCTTCATTGTCTGAAAGCAAGGATGTTGATCCTTTTCCACACTCGGCAGTAATGAAGAAAGTATATTGCCCCTTCCGCACACAGGAGACAGCATGGTACAATGCTCAGAGTGCATGAAATGGTACCACTTTAACTGCGTATAGGACTAGAACAAGATACTGTGTTACCTGAAGAATGGAGGTGTATTACATGTAAAGACACATGAACTATTTATTCTTATTGACCTGCATTCTCATGTACATGTTGTGTAAACGTCTATGGCTCAGAGTAGTCTCTGTCCGAAACCCATTCCGTGCTGGGGTTGGGATCGCGAGGCCTAGGCCAGTACGGTAGCATCGTATACTCCCCGAACATTCTTGCATACCATTGTGAATCTCATCAGTACGCTGCCCGGCAGCAGAAACAAGCAGTCGCTGAGCGCGAGGTCTGATCAGCGCGGAACCATCGCAGAGGAAGTCCAGGCTAGCGTGCGTACCGCGTCGACGCATCTCAGCACTCGAAAGGTGAAATGAATCGTTGGTCGGTGTCAATAGACGATTTGTGGCGATTGTTGACACCGAATCGGTGTCAATAGCTGATTTGTGGCGATTGTTGACACCGACGATCGGTGTCAATAACCTCGGCCTTATTATTATTATTATAATATCAATGCATCCCAGGATTGTGATCATGCATCACGGGATGGCTATCATTACAACCCGGGATGGAGATCGATGCATCCCGGGATGGTGATCGATGCATCCGGGGGTGGCGATCGATACACCACGGGATGGCATCGCAGCCTCCCAGGATGGCGACCGCAGCATCCCTGGATGGCGATCGATGCATACCGGGATGGTGATCGATGAATCCCGGGATTACGATTGATGCATCCCGGGATGGCGATCGACGCATCCCGGGATGGTGATGATGCATCCCAAGATGGTTACCACTGCATCCCGGGATGGAGATCTCGAGATGGCGATCGATGCATCCCGGGATGGCGATCGATGCATCCCGGGATGGCGATCGATACATCCAGGGATGGCGATCGATGCATTTAGGGATGGTGATCATTGCATCCCGGGATGGAGATCTCGAGATGACCATCGATGCATCCCGGGATGGCGATCGCAGTATCCCTGGATGGCTATCATTTTCATCCCGAGATGGCTTCTTGGGATGGCGATCGCAGCATCCCTGGATGGTGATCGATGCATCCCGGGATGGTGATTGATGAATCCCGGGATGGCGATAGATGCAACCCGGGATAGCGATCGATACATCCCGGGATGGCGATCGATGCATCCCGGGATGGTGGTCATTGCATCCCTGGATGGAGATCTTGAGATGACCATCGATGCATTCCGGGATGGCGATCGCAGTATCCCTGGATGGCTATCGTTTTCATCCCGGGATGGCTTCTTGGGATGGCGATCGCAGTATCCCTGGATGGCGATTGATGCATACCGTGATGGCGATCGATACATCCAGGGAAGGCAATCGCAGCACACCTGGATGGCATCGACGATCGCAGCATCCCGGGATGGCATCCGGGGATGGCCATCACAGCATCCCTGGATGGCGATCAAGGATGGCATACAGTGTACCGGATTGGCGATCGATGCATCTCGAGATGGCGATCGATGCACCCGGGATGACGATTGCAGCATCCCTGGATGGCGATCATTTCCTCCCGGGATGATGATCGATGCATCCCAGGATGGTGATCGATGCATCCGGGGGGTGGCGATCGATACAGCACGGGATGGCGTCGCAGCCTCCCAGGATGGCAATCGATGCATCCCCGGATGGCGATCGATGCATCCCGGGATGGTGATCATGCATCCCAGGATGGTTGTCATTGCATCCCGGGATGGAGATCTCAAGATGACGATTGATGCATCCCAGGATGGCGATCGCAGAATCCCTGGATGGCTATCGATGCATCCCAGGATGGCTTCTTGGGATGGCGATCGCAGTATCCCTGGATGGCGATCGATGCATCCCGGGATGGTGATCGATGAATCCCGGGATGGCAATCGATGCATCCCGGGATGGCGATCAATACATCCCGGAATGGCGATTGATGCATCCCGGGATGGCGATCGATGAATCCGTGGATGGCGATCGATACACCACTGGATGGCGTCGCAGCATCCCGGGATGGCGATCAATGCATCCCGGGATGGCGATCGATGCATCCACGGATGGCGATCGTTACAACACTGTATGGCGTCGCAGCATCCCTGGATGGCGATCGATGCATCCGGGATGGTGATCATGTATCCCGGGATGGCTATCATTGCATCACGGGATGTAGATCGATGAATCTCGGGATGGCATCTAGGGATGGCGATCGATGCACCCCGGGATGGCGATCGCAGCATCCCTGGATGGCGATCGTTTCGTCCTAGGATGGCGATCAATGCATCCCAGGATTGTGATCATGCATCACGGGATGGCTATCATTACAACCCGGGATGGAGATCGATGCATCCCGGGATGGTGATCGATGCATCCGGGGGTGGCGATCGATACACCACGGGATGGCATCGCAGCCTCCCAGGATGGCGATCGCAGCATCCCTGGATGGTGATCGATGCATCCCGGGATGGTGATTGATGAATCCCGGGATGGCGATCGATGCATCCCGGGATAGCGATCGACACATGTACATCCCGGGATGGCGATCGATGCATCCCGGGATGGTGGTCATTGCATCCCTAGATGGAGATCTTGAGATGACCATCGATGCATCCCGGGATGGCAATCGCAGTATCCCTGGATGGCTATCGTTTTCATCCCGGGATGGCTTCTTGGGATGGGGATCGCAGTATCCCTGGATGGCGATCGATGCATCCCGGGATGGTGATCGATGAATCCCGGGATGGCAATCGATGTATCCCGGAATGGCGATCGATACATCCCGGAATGGCGATTGATGCATCCCTGGATGGCGATCGATGCATCCGTGGATGGCGATCGATACACCACTGGAGGGCGTCGCAGCATCCCGGGATGGCGATCAATGCATCCCGGAATGGCGATCGATGCATCCACGGATGGCGATCGTTAAACCACTGTATGGCGTCGCAGCATCCCTGGATGGCGATAGATGCATCGGGGATGGTGATCATGTATCCCTGGATGGCTATCATTGCATCCCGGGATGGAGATCGATGAATCTCGGGATGGCATCTAGGGATGGCGATCAATGCACCCCGGGATGGCGATCGCAGCATCCCTGGATGGCGATCGTTTCGTCCTAGGATGGCGATCAATGCATCCCAGGATTGTGATCATGCATCACGGGATGGCTATCATTACAACCCGGGATGGAGATCGATGCATCCCGGGATGGTGATCGATGCATCCGGGGGTGGCGATCGATACACCACGGGATGGCATCGCAGCCTCCCAGGATGGCGACCGCAGCATCCCTGGATGGCGATCGATGCATCCCGGGATGGTGATCGATGAATCCCGGGATTGCGATTGATGCATCCCGGGATGGCGATCGACGCATCCCGGGATGGTGATGATGCATCCCAAGATGGTTACCACTGCATCCCGGGATGGAGATCTCGAGATGGCGATCGATGCATCCCGGGATGGCGATCGATGCATCCCGGGATGGCGATCGATACATCCAGGGATGGCGATCGATGCATTTAGGGATGGTGATCATTGCATCCCGGGATGGAGATCTTGAGATGACCATCGATGCATCCGGGGATGGCGATCGCAGTATCCCTGGATGGCTATCGTTTTCATCCCGGGATGGCTTCTTGGGATGGCGATCGCAGTATCACTGGATGGCGATCGATGCATCCCGGGATGGTGATCGATGAATCCCGGGATGGCAATCGATGCATCCCCGGATGGCGATCGATACATCCGTGGATGGCGATCTATACACCACTGGATGGCGTCTCAGCATCCCTGGATGGCGATCGATGTATCCCGGGATGGTGATCATGTATCCCGGGATGGCTATCATTGCATCCCGGGATGGAGATCGATGAATCTCGGGATGGCATCTAGGGATGGCGATCAATGCACCCCGGAATGACGATCGCAGCATCCCTGGATGGCGATCGTTTCGTCCTAGGATTGCGATCGATGCATCTCAGGATTGTGATCATGCATCACGGGATGGCTATCATTACAACCCGGGATGGAGATCGATGCATCCCGGGATGGTGATCGATGCATCCGGGGGTGGCGATCGATACACCACGGGATGGCGTCGCAGCCTCCCAGGATGGCGATCGATGCATCCCGGGATGGCGATCGATGCATCCCGGGATGGCGATCGATGCATTCCTGGATGGTGATCATGCATCCCAGGATGGTTACCATTGCATCCTGGGATGGAGATCTTGAGATGGCGATCGATGCATCCCGGTATGGCGATCGATACATCCCGGGATGGCGATCGATGCATCCAGGGATGGTGATCATTGCATCCCGTGATGGAGATCTCGAGATGACCATCGATGCATCCCGGGATGGCGATCGCAGTATCCCTGGATGGCTATCGTTTTCATCCCGGGATGGCTTCTTGGGATGGCGATCGCAGCATCCCTGGATGGCGATCGATGCATCCCGGGATGGTAATCGATGAATCCCGGGATGGTAATCGATGAATCCCGGTGTGACTGTGTGGCCAAGTGGTTAAAGCACTCGACTGTGGTGTGAGAGGCCACAGGTTCGAGTCCCACCAGTTGCACCTAGGAAGGGTTTTTCTGCAGGTTTCTGGTTTCCCTTCCCAGGAGAGCCTTCATATTAGCCTCATGGCTAGGTGGCTTTATCCTTACACCAATCACTCTGTGTGCAAAAAAAAATCCCGGGTTGGCGATCGATGCATCCCGGGATGGCGATCGATGCATCCCGGGATGGCGATCGATGCATCCGTGGATGGCGATCGATACACCACTGGATGGCGTCGCAGCATCCCGGGATGGCGATCGATGCATCCGTGGATAGCGATCGATACACCACTGGATGGCGTCGCAGCATCCCTGGATGGCGATCGATGCATCCCGGGATGGCGATCGATTCATCCCGGGATGGCGATCGATGCATCCCGGGATGGTGATCATGCATCCAGGATGGTTACCATTGCATCCCGGGATGGAGATCTCGAGATGGCGATCGATGCATCCCGGGATGGCGAACGATGCATCCCGGGATTGCAATCGAGGCATCCCAGGATGGTGATCATTGCATCCCGTGATGGATAGATAGATAGATAGATAGATAGATAGATAGATTTTAATTTGTAACAGGAAATGCCTCATCAGCGATAGTGCTGGTTTTCATGAGGGTCCTGCATATAACCACATAAAGTTCAAACCGACAAACCGACAAAAGATAATAGCTATGTACAGTTGAGAATTATAATCATGCAAGTCATAGCACAAACCGACAAAAGATAATTACAGTTGAGAAATAAATGCAAGGGTACAACAGCCTTGCACACAGAATTTCAACTACAAAACAAAACAAGTGTACGCTACCTAAGAGTATAAAAACAGTATCCTAAAAAGGTATAAAAATATATCAAACACAAGCTTAAGAAAAATAAGATCTGGAGATCTCGAGATGACCATCCAAGCATCCCGGGATGGCGATCGCAGTATCCCTGGATGGCTATAGTTTTCATCCCGGGATGGCTTCTTGGGATGGCGATCGCAGCATCCCTGGATGGCGATCGGGATGATGATCGATGAATCCCGGGATGGCGATTGATGCATCCCGGGATGGCGATCGATGCATCCGTGGATGGCGATCGATACACCACTGGATGGCGTCGCAGCATCCCTGGATGGCGATCGATGCATCCAGGGATGCATCCCGGGATGGCGATCGATGCATCCCGGGATGGTGATCATGCATCCCAGGATGATTACCATTGCATCCAGGGATGGAGATCTCGAGATATGGCGATCGATGCATCCCGGGATGACGATCGATGCATCCTGGGATGGCGATCGATGCATCCCGTGATGGCGATCGATACATCCCGGGATGGTGATCGATGCACCCAGGATGACGATCGCAGCACCCCTGAATGGCGATCGTTTTCATCCCGGGATGGCGATAGATGCATCCCGGGATGGTGATCGATGCATCAAGGGGTGGCGATCGATACACCACGGGATGGCGTCGCAGCATCCCTGTTTGGCCATCCATGCTTCTCGAGATAGTGATCATCTATCCCGAGATGGCTATCATTGCATCCCGGGATGGAGATTGATGCATCTTGGGATGGCATCCAGGAATGGCGATGGATGCACGCGGGGATGGCGATCGCAGCACCTCTGGATGGCGGTTGTTTCATCCCGGGATGGCGATCGATGCATCCCAGGATTGTGATCGATGCATCCGGGGTGGCCATCGATACACCCCGGGATGGCGTCGCAGCATCCCTGGTTGGCCATCGATGCATCTCGAGATAGATATCCCGAGATGGCTATCATTGCATCTCGGGATGGCGATCGATGCGTCCCGGGATGGCGATCGCAGCATCCCGGGATGACAATCGATGCATCCCGGGCTGGCGATCGATGCGCCCGGGATGGCGATCACAGCATCCCTGAATGGCGATCGAGGAAGGCGATCGATACATCGCGATCGATGCATCCCGGGATGGCAATCGATGCACCCGGGAAGACGATCGCAGCAACCCTGGATGGTGATCATTTCATCCCTGGATGGCATCCCGGGATAGAGGTCGATGCATCACGGGATGGCGATCGCCGGGATGGCATTCCCGGGATGGTGATCAGGCATCCCGGGATGGCATCGATGCATCCCGGGATGGCAATCAATGCATACCTTGGATTGATATCGATCGCTGCATTCTGGGATGGCGATCGCAGCATCCCCGGATGGCGATCGCATGCGCAGCATCCCTGGATGCATGACGATCGATGCATCCCTGGATGGCGATCGATGCATCCCGGGATGGCGATCGATGCATCGCGGGATGGCGAGCAATCATCCCGGGATGTCCATCGATGCATCCCTGATTGGCGATCAATCATCCCAGGATGACTATCGATGCATCACGTGATAGAATATCACGGGATGGCATCCCGGGATGGTGATCATGCATACCGGGAATATGCATCCCGGGATGCAGCGATCGCTGCATCCCGGGATGGCGAGCAATCATCCCAGGATGTCCATCGATGCATCCCGGGTTGGTGATCAATCATCCCAGGATGCATATGGTATCCCGGAATAGAGGTCGATGCATCCCGGGATGGCGATCGATGTGGATACACCCTTGATGATAACTAGTGCAGTTCCTGCCAAGATCACAATTAACCCTTCAAAATTTAAAGGAGGGTAACTTGCAAATGCAGTCATAGCTACATGTCATAGTCTATAATTGATTAAATTTTCCTTGTTTGCACTCACTCAAGAACACATGTCAGGATAACAACAATGTCGATGATGTCATTATGTGGCTGTTGGTACACTGTATAGCTAGCCTCTCATAGACACAGTCATTATATCGCATGAAGACTTATCACTAACTGCATATTTGGCCCAAAATGTGATGGTATAACTAAATTGTCATGTTACATGCAATTGCAAAGAAATTAGTGATGGAAGGTGATAACATGCACTAAACAGCAAGCCGGACCATGGCTTCATGTTCATGGTAAGGTTGCACAGAACTGTTCTATTACCTTTATGCATTGCTTTACTGGTTATCGCAACATCCCTGGATAGAGAGATTGCATCTATGGGGAGGAGACCATGCTGAACAACTCAAGCAGCTTCATGGGCTCTCTTCTCACAGCCTTCTGTCTTCTGATGGGCCGTCTGGCCGCATTGCATCAGCCTGCAGCATCTGCTGCCTTTAATAGGGCATACTTAATGCACTATGGGCCGGGGCGGGGAGCAAAGTCCTATATTATAGCTCCAGCCAGGCTATAAAATATTTCATTCATTCATAGATAGCAGATCAAACATGCGCCTCTTGGTTGAGTAAGTCTGATCCCAGCCTCTCCCCGGTCAGTAATAGCTAACCATCCTTAGGAATTAGGCAAAGCTAGCTACAAGTGTGTACAGTGCATTTAGCTAGGTATCTCGGGCTACATGTAGGAAGGATCGAAATATGAAGCTGCTCAGTGCAGATAAGGACTGGCTGGGTCCAAGTGTATAAACTGACTATTTTGCATGCAGATAATTATCTTGGAAATCGACGTGTTTATGCAAGTAATAATATGCTTTTATCACCTTCGGTTAGGGTTACTGAGGGTTACAGACGTTTGCTAGACCACTCCGTTCTTTCGTGGGGAAAGGGGCGAGTTACCACTGTAAAACTATTTCCGTGGTTTCTGAAGCTCATAATGATCATCAACAACCAGCTGCCTTACTCCGTCGCCGCCCGGAACTGGCCGCCCGGAACTGGCCGCCCGGAACTGGCCGCCTGGAACTGGCCGCCCGGAACTGGCCGCCCGGAACTGGCCGCCCGGAACTGGCCGCCCGGAACTGGCCGCCCGGAACTGGCCTCCCGGAACTGGCCGCCCGGAACTGGCCGCCTGGAACGGAACTGGCCGCCTGGAACGGAACTGGCCACCTGGAACTGAACTGGCCGCCTGCAACGGAACTGGCCGCCTGGAACTGGCCGCCCGGAACTGGCCGCCCGGAACTGGCCGCCCGGAACTGGCCGCCCGGAACTGGCCGCCCGGAACTGGCCGCCCGGAACTGGCCGCCCGGAACTGGCCGCCCGGAACTGGCCGCCTGGAACGGAACTGGCCGCCTGGAACGGAACTGGCCGCCTGGAACTGAACTGGCTGCCTGCAACGGAACTGGCCGCCTGGAACTGGCCGCCTGGAACTGGCCGCCTGGAACTGAACTGGCCGCCTGCAACGGAACTGGCCGCCTGGAACTGGCCGCCCGGAACTGGCCGCCCGGAACTGGCCGCCCGGAACTGGCCGCCCAGAACTGGCCGCCCGGAACTGGCCGCCCGGAACTGGCCGCCTGGAACGGAACTGGCCGCCTGGAACGGAACTGGCCGCCTGGAACTGAACTGGCTGCCTGCAACGGAACTGGCCGCCTGGAACTGGCCGCCTGGAACTGGCCGCCCGGAACTGGTAGGCCAGTTCCGGGCGGCCAGTTCCGGGCGGCCAGTTCCAGGCCATACTGATGCACCAGCAGGAAAACGGCCAAAGAAGCTACTACCCCCTAAACCAAGCATGCAGACAGAATGATACTGCCTAGTAGTTCACAAAAACCCTCGTAAACGTACCTGAGAGTACGCGGGAGTCGAGAAATAAGTCGCCGTAAAATTCCGAATTCGTCATCTTCTTCTTGCTTTCTTTCTTTCTTTCTTTTTTCTTCTTTCTCATTCACTAGCATAGCTGGACAACAAAAGCATTTCCTGAGCTAAATCACTCACAGAACAACATCGCTTTCATCGTAGTAGCTCCTTTCGGCCCTTTTGACTACATGCTCAGTGGCGGATCTAGAAATTTTGAAAGGGGGGTTCAGCAGGTTGGTTGTCACATACACAGGCTGTGCACTAGGTAGTGCACTATACCAGGCTGTGCACTAGGTAGTGCACTATACCAGGCTGTGCACTAGGTAGTGCACTAGGTAGTGCACTATACCAGGCTGTGCACTAGGTAGTGCACTATACCAGGCTCCAGGCTGTGCAGTGCA
The DNA here is from genome assembly GCA_963931865.1 of Axinella damicornis. Classification (NCBI taxonomy): domain Eukaryota; kingdom Metazoa; phylum Porifera; class Demospongiae; order Axinellida; family Axinellidae; genus Axinella; species Axinella damicornis. Next base: position 94,365 of record OZ007507.1, read on the forward strand.
GCACTGCAGAGAACTGGTACCGGTACGGCGGGGGCGGTGGGAACGGCCTGGGAATTGGAACGAGGCTAGGTTGACCGCACCCCCTGGCATTTTTGAAATAATTAAGCGTGGCCGACCTCTCTAGCTAGCTCTATAGCTAGCTCTCTACTTGCCCCCACGCCGCCCCATCATCATCATTTCTGGCTTAGTGATGTTTCGATTGTTCCAAGTCAACACAGGGGTTTACTTGCAGTTTGATCGCGATGTGTCTCCAACAGCTCTGTGAGTCTACTATATTAGTGTGTGATATGCGTGATCAAATCAGCAGTACAGCCTATCTGCATGTGTATGGTAGGGTACGGGATCTGTGTGCAGCCGTGCAGTCCATCAGTGGCGAAAGTGTGGATAGCCAGGTGTTGCTGACAGCTGACGGTCAGCAGATGGATCCCAACGATGTCATTGGGTCCTACTCCATTGGCACAGTTAGGCTGAATTAAGTTGCAAGTTCTTCACTTCACACATCACTTTTCCTCACAGTAGGTTCACTCACTTTAATTTCCTTCATTTATATAGGACAGCAAGCCTATCTTTCTATTTTACAAGTCCTACTCAGATTCTCCATCTCCCCCTCATGTGCCTTCACGCCTCAAGCCAAGTAAGTACATCAGCGACTTGTGGCCAAGTGGTTAAAGCATTTGACTGTGGACCGAAAGTCCCTCACCTGTTGCTTCACTGGTGAAGTGCTTTCCTCCCCTTGGGAGATCAGCCATTGGCTGAAAGGGCCAGGAGGTAAAAATTAAACACCTTACTTTTGCTGCATACGATTATGCAACAAACTTGGGATGCACAGTGAGATGGATCCACGCTATCTCGATAGAGAGTCATGCCGGATCCACAAAATTAATGTACGTCTTCCTTGCTGATTGAACATGTTGCTAGGATACTGTGATTATGGTGACTCTGCAGGGTTAATTAACTCATGCAGAGAAGGAGATTGTGTGCTGACCTCACTGTGTTGCTATTCCTGGACCTTCAGACCCTGACCTCCAGCGACAGATGGAGTTACTCCAACTAAAGCCCTCTCCTGCTCTGTTCCAGCACCAGGCAGCCCTGGCCAAGGTCAAACAATATAAATTATGCTAATGCTAATGCAGTGTTGTTTCATCTTGCAATCTCCTCTCATGCACAGCTACTTGGAGAGTATGCCTCTGACTTGGGGACGGCAACCATGCAACTTGCTGGTGAATATGGCTTACAGATGGCTGGATGGAACACAGTGCTCAACAACTGCAGCAACATTATTAGGTTGGCTGCATTGGGTTACATCAGGAGTACATACTTATTCCAATTAATACACATCTGTACGTATGCTAAAAGATTGTTGCCGGGAGGAGGGTTAGCCATTATCAGTGGTGTCATTGAAAACCCTTAAGCTTAACTAGCCGGGCCAAGAAAAACTGCAACCTCTTAGTCCTAAGTCTGTGAAACACTCCTGTAGATTTCCTGTTGCCTATGATGTACTGCACTAACTGCAGTGACCCTCTGAATCTCCTCACTTGTAGGACGTACCAGAAGCACCACCTTCTCTTCTGCAAGGCAGTTGGGGCCTTCCAGTCCTCTCGCCAACACTACCTTGATCTCCTCAATAAGTATGTCTTCATTGTGGTCACTCTTTTTCACCCTTATTGTTTCCACCCTCACATCCTCCATAGGTTTCCTAGGCAGGTTAGGATACTGCAGGACCTGCCTCTCCCCCCAGGAAGCACTTCATCCACTACACAGTCTCTCTACGACTGGATCAGCACACATGTAAGCTGCACCTGTGTATGCCATTGTGAGTTAGTAGGGCGTGAAGGCAGAACTGGTAGTGTATAATGCCCTCCCAGGATGAAAAGAACAGCCTGGACGATCTGAGCACTGAATGTCAGAAAGCTCTAGCCCAGGTCAGATGCACCTACAGATACTTACCTGAGTGGGTGATTTGAACCACCCTCTCTGTGCCTCAACACAGGTGGAGAGTGAACCTATTCAAATGGCCATTTCCACCTCCGAGAACATCCTAGGTCAGTCTGTTGAGTAGAGGGCTCAGTAATACGTTCTGTCACAACTATTTGGACCCCTGGAACAAACCAAAAACTGGTCTCCCCAGAATGGATAGATTGTTGATCGTCAGATCTCAAAACAGTGGTACAAGTCAAACTGCAGTAATAGCTAAGAACATTAGTAACCATTTTGGGCAATGTTCACAAAAGCTGTTCAACTTTACTTGCATGCACAAAGTTTGCTCGGGGGGGGGGGGGGGGGGATATTATTATGTGGCTGGTCCACAGTGTAACGTATAGTTGACCCAGTCTGTTTTGTTGTTGCCCTAATTTGCTTATAGCTGCTGCCGAGTTGTCACCATCTCACACTCACCAGTTCAAGCAGCGTCATGGCCGGCTACAGGAACTGGCAGGTGTAGCCACAGAGCTCACAGGAATACAGAATGGGCTCGCAGAGGTTGGACCACTACTTATGTGTGTTGAACAGCAGGACTGTTCAAAGTGTTCATCTGCTTACCCACCCCTAGAATATTCAGTCAACCTCTCAACGTGCTCTGCGTAGTGGTGATGCTGGGACCATTGCCGACTTGGTGGTTAGCCACCACAGCTCACTGCAGCTGATGACCCAGCAGAATGCCCAGTTGGAGGGGATCGTACGGGAGGTGGAAGGTGCCAAGGCTGAGCTGCGGGGCCATCTCCACTCCCAGCTACACTCAATAACCAATCTACAGATGAAGCTGGCCGAGAGCAACAGCCAGCTGGTACTACTGTACGAGCATGTCAAGCTGGCCCGGAAGAGGTGAGATTTTTTTCTCTTCCATATCTTGTGTGGTGATTGGTTCACTTCTAAAGCAGGTGTCCCTGTGTTGTAGGTTTGATGTTCTTGAGCAGGTGTGCAGTGCTCCGGATGTTCTGGCACGAGTAGTAGCGGAGGTGGAACAGAGGAGAGCGTTCAGCAGTGCTCTGCAGCAGGTAAGACTTCACATGCTGTTTTGCACGAATGAGGTCTCCAAGCCCTAACCGAGTATCCTGACTGAGTATCCTGACCGAGTATCCTGACCGACTTGTGTCGCTAATTCCACAGAGAGCAGAAGTGCTATCTTATACTCTGGGCAGGGCATGTGAGGAAGAGAGAGAGAGGAGGCAGGAGTTTCTGGCCTCTTGTCGACAGCATTTCATCACAACTCTCTTCCCAGATCTGCATAATAAACCACCTGAGCTGACTGTAAGTTTTGCTCTAATTTTATAGCATCGGGAAATCTTGAGCTAGTCCTTCTGGGTTGATATGGAAGAGTGGTGAAAATGGGGAAAGCCTGGGAGCATTCAGCATGTGAGTGATGCCATGTTGATGTAGGGGGAGTGGGGGGCACACACAAATAACTGGGCCACACAGATGAGGCTCACTCTGCTGGACCGTCACTCTGCCAAATGTTCCTGGAAATGCAAGAATAATCGAGGAAATGGATATTTTGACTACAAGCACCAATGCAAATATCTGCCCACTTTATGAAAGCAAGTAGACCATCTATATAGCACCTTGCATCAGCAGTGTCTTAGGTCGGAGGCCTTCCTCAATTCTTGATGTGTGACTAGCTGCCATGGGAGAAGATAGAGAACCTTCTGTGTTGGCTACTCAATCAAAATGTTTATTCTGCACCCAGTGTTACTCTGCACCCACTGTTACTCTGCACCCACTGTTACTCTGCGTCCATTTCTCTACCCTTTGTGGAGCTTGTTAGTTGATTATGGCGTCAGTAAATTGACTGTCCCTACCAGGTACAGCTGTCCAGAGCAGCCTCAGAGGAGGGAATGGATCTCTCTGGAATCAAGCAGCTGCTGCCTGCTGCGTTCAGGTACACAGCTGGTCACTTGTTCTGGCCCTTGTCTGTAGCCAAATTTGTTCCTCAATTTTGCACTCTGCTATTCACTGTTCAGCTACTGTTCTAGGGGTGTACCAGGAGTCTGAGAATAGATATAAGAGCTAAGTGGAAGGGACAGTTAATAACCTAGCTGACTCCCAGTGCGATATTTAGTTTAATGTTGACCTCCACTACCAATTCCATACAATACTACACCATATTATTGCCGCCACATGAAATGATAAAGCCCCCCCCCCCCCCCCCCCCCCCCCCCCCCCCCACACACACACACACACACACACACAGTGTTGCCCCATTACCTAGTGTTCTATCTTGTGGGCAGGCCAAGTACTCGCAGACAGGCTATCAGTGTTTAGAGGCAACTGTCAGCAAGTGTACTGTTGGGGCAACTACTCAGACCGACCATGAGTGTGTAGAGTCAAGTACACAGACAGGCCATGAGTGTGTAGAGTCAAGTACACAGACAGGCCATGAGTGTGTAGAGTCAAGTACACAGACAGGCCATGAGTGTGTAGAGTCAAGTACACAGACAGACTATGAGTGTGTAGAGTCAAGTACACAGACAGACTGTGAGTGTGTAGAGGCAACTAGGAAACTCCAGGGGAGAGTTAGAGAATTGGAGCAGCAGCTGGAGGTCGCAAGGAGTGAGGGCGCAAGGCTGGGAGAGTTGCTTGCCACGGAAAGTGAGGGAAGCAAACAGGAAACAGAAAGTCTTGAGCAGCTTGTGGGCACCCTGAGGCAACAGGTTAACCAACAGCAGTTGCAACTGGAGCGGCAGAGCCAGGAATACAGGGCGGAACAGTCCAGGTTACAGGAACAGGCTGAGGAGCTGGAGAGGTTGAAGCTGCGTCATCAGCAGGCACAGGCTGTGGTGGGGGGTCTGCGAGAGCAGCTAGAGTTGGCAGAAGGAAGAGTGCACAGCCTAGAGGAGGAAAAGGACGGTCTGCAGTCCACTCTGGAGAGAGAGGTGTGTGAGTGGAGAGAGAAGGTGGAAGAGAGAGAACATCAACTGCAGCTGGAGCGTGACGGTCACATGAAGCTGTGCATGGAGCTGGAACGAGAGGTGAAGGAGCTGCGGAGGGCAGTGGAGGTGGAGTCCACAGCACCACAGGTCAGTGTCAGAGATGCAGGTAGAGTATTGTGATTGGCAACATGAGTGCTTCCTTCTCTGGTCCCAGGAGCCACACAAGCCTGTATCCAGCGATTCAACGATGAGCACAGTGGACAGGATTGCTGTCAGCAAGTGAGTGCCCATGAGACCAGAAACACAGAACAGTGAAGCCATTAAAATTAGCTGTGGGGTGTCCATATTCTGCAGTTCAACCTCAATATGCAGCACACCCATCACACACGCCCACACATAGCCTGCGGGAGGGTGACACGGCCCTGTTCATGACAGATGCTCATGGAAACTACCTGGCACTGTCAGTAGACGGGAGAACCTATTACCTCAACCACTCCTGCATTGCATCCTTCAGCCAAGACCTCAACAGCAAAGGTAGAATGATGGAGAGCCAGGACACTTGGGGCTTTCCTATCACATCCTCTGCTTCCCCTCCGCACACACTCACACATCGTCAACAACATCCCACTGAAGTTCAACACTTTAACTTCAGAAGGTACACTATTCATTGGGTCACATCTGCTGCATGTGAAACTAGCATACTACAGGTAGCAGCTACTCCATCACTTGGGCTGCTAGGGGATATCATGACTGGATGTCAGAGGCAGTATGGGGGCATGCATGTAAACAGCCCAATGTTCCTGGTAGTGCACCCTGAACAGTGCTTGCTGTGTGTCATGTTGTGCAGTGTTGATTTAGTATATTTCACTTCTATCGTTATGACCGGCTTAGTCCAGTTTATCACCACCATTGGGTGCAGTTAGCCCTAAGCTAATTCTCCAAATGCTGTGCTGAAACATGATTGCCCTCTCAGCACCTTTGAAATGTCCTCTCATGTACACACACAGGAAACTGTTGCTTGGCCGAATCACGGAGAGGATGTTTGTGGAAGTGAGAAAGGTGATGTTCCCCAGAGATTGAGGTTACGGGTACCCGTTGGCCAGAAGTAAAATCTAATTAGCGTGTATGCTAGCAGCTGCACAGCCATTCGTGTGTGATATCCACGCATGCGACATCTTTTGTCTCCACAAAGGGAGAAATAGGTGTTTAAATCGCTGCTAATAACCATCTCTAGTGACAGACATTCATGTCTTCTAGCTGCATTCTGAAGCTGAAGGTGCAATTCTGCACACAACGAGAATGGTTTGTCACATGTGAATTTATACAAGTTTGTGGGAGGGGCCAAAGTGTCCAGGTAGCAATGCCTCTGCAGGAAGTTAATCTTTCAAGCAGTAGGCGGGACTGGATAGGTTCCAGCAAGAGTTCATAACAATAATAGTGTGGAACTGCCTATGGTTTCCCCACCACCACCATCTGGGCAGTGTGACATCTAGGCAATCAGTGTGGCTTACAAGTACATATTATAGGCTGTGAACACTTACTAGGAGCATACAGCTGCTACTGCTTCACCACTGATTGCCTAGGTCATACTGCTGAGATGGTGGTAGTGGAAACCATATGGCAGTTACACACACTTATTGTTATGAACTCTTGGTTTGAGTAAGCACCAACTTTGTTCCTAGGCGGCATAGAATTGCATGGGCTGCATGAATGTATTGCACAGTATACGTGGCCATGGGTACCCGTAACCTTGATGATTGTGGTGTCCTTGGTTCATCGAGTCTGTCTTGTTTTCATGCCTGTTGATTGCAGGAGGGAAACCGGCTGCATGTCCCGGTGGGGTCTCGCCTGTACAAGGTCCATGCAGAGGAGGTGATTGTTCCATGACGTCACCCTGGATATGAACAGACAGATAGATACTCTTAGATCCTTGTAACTACTGTCCTTACAAAAGTAGGTGTGGCTGCACATGTACGGCGCATGCGGACCTGCCTGTGTTTATATCTATGGAATAATATTTCTGCAGTCCAGCATACTGTACTAGTGAACCCGCACTATGTAGCAGGGGGTGATCTCACCCTGCAGAGTGAACTTCTCCATCCAAGTGGATCTGCCACCATTCTTTGGTAATGAGACTGTTCCTAACCCAGTATACTACTTCACCGGACAAGGTATACTAGCAGCTGAAGCATCTTTCATTTGTCAGTAGAGTTCAGTGGATCCTCTCCCCAGAAGATGAAAGTCACCAGTGGACAACAAGAAGGCCTGATGGAAGTGCTGACTTGATCTTCTCCATATCAGAGAACCTCACACCATTTGTGAGCTAGTGTAGTGCATATTTGTTATATTATGACGAGTAACAGGGCCCGCGGGGTCAATTGCACAGGATCGGAGTAGTGTCATGTTGGTATAGGATGGGAGAGTGAGATCAGGTATGCCGCTGGTACAACAAACTCTCAAGAGTAAGAGTGCATTGGCATCACTGCACAATGAGGTAAATTGACCTTGTAGGATCATACTGGTGCAGTCATGCATGAAGGAAGTGTTGGGTGAGGTAGTGGAAGGGGATGACGGTGCATATTTGTCACTGGGATGTTCGTATTTGTGTGCTGTCTGGGAACGAGACTAGCTGCATGGTCGATGTCCTTAATGTGCTCACACAAGGGTACCAGGTGGTCAAAGGGGCACGTGCCCCCTTTGGTTGATGCTTGCTGCAATGCCTGTTGGGGCATCTGAGAAGTACAAATTAGGTCTTTAAACTCTTTCCCTCTCCACACGCCAGTGTTAACAACACATCAGACTTCCTCTGTGACCCTCAGGACTTGGTAAGTCAGCACCCTGCCACAATGTATAGCTGTAGCTAGCTGTGACCCGTCCTCCTCCTGCAGACCCTCATGGTCATACCTGCTCCCCTGGTCCTACTTCCTCCCATCTTCACTGCAGTGGTGGCCATCCTGTTCAGGTGCGTACTACATGAAGCAGCAATGAGTTGGTGGATGAAACACGCTGCTGACAACGCTGCACTGACTGGCATGCCACACATTTCCATACTTGAGCAAAAGAGTTCGCACATATTTTATAATTCTGGACTCCCATTGATGTAATGATTATACGTTCCACAGACAGGTGCTGCTGGCACTGATCCTGGGTATATGGCTGTGTGCGTTCTTTGGTGAGTGACCCTGCCAGCTTGCCCCCATTCCTGATCATTCATATTATCCCTGCCGTCCCACAGCACATGGATACAACCCACTAACAGCTATCCTGAGGGCTCTTGGTAGGTGTGCTGCTCATCGATATGATGCAGTACCTTGGTGTGTGCTACTGCTCCAACTGTCTCTTCCCCAGATACGTACTTTGTGAATTCAATCAGTGACCCTGGCCACGCTGCTGTAGGTGCATGGCCGTGTGTGTGTCATCCCCAGGCCCTCTGACCGCAATACCCTTGTATTCTTTATTAGATTATTGTGCTGTCATTCTTCCTGGGAGGGCTGATAGGTGTTGTCCAAGTAAGCTACTCCCACTCTACCCCTCCATCCCTCCAGTTCGTCTCCTACTCCCCTCCCCTCCTCTTCCCCCTCCCTTCATCCCCTCCTTTCCTCGGCCTCCCCTCCTCCTCTCCTCCCCCCTCCTCTTCCCCCTCTCTCCTCTCTTCCCTCCCCTGCTCCCCCTCCCTTTAGAAAGCAGGAGGTGGGATTGGGCTGGCTCGCCTATTGGAGCGTTTCACCAACTCACGACGCAAGTAAATCCCCAACACAAGTAATTCTCCGCCACCTTTACTCCTTGTGTACAACTCCCCACCCACAGGGCGTGTATGGTTTGCTTGATGCTATGTGTAGTGATCTTCTTTGATGACTACAGTAATGTGCTGATTACAGGATATAGTCTGCGCTCTGTGAGTACCAAACATTGCAGACACTGACACTGAGCACCTGCTGATGGCTACAATATGGTACACATGTTGGAACTCACCTCAACTCTTGTACAGGTGATGGGCCCCGTCGGTACAAGCAGAGAGAAATTTGCATTCATTGTGCAGAGTATGGGTCCTACCTTACCCAGTGTCGTGCCTATATCCAGGTACACACACACAAAATGTATTTCCTCGAGTCATAGCCTCCCTACAATAGATCTTCTGTTAAGTATCCTGTCAGCAGGAGGTGGCCCTGAAGGTTGTCTCTCACAAACGTTCCCTCATGAACAGTCACTGCTGCCTGTGTACACACACACATGCACACACGCTTGCACACGCACACATGCACACATACACCCACTGCAGCTGGATTGGAGTACAGATCGGGTATGTGCAGGAGGCCTTTGCGTTCAAGGCCTGTGCTGAACATAATGCAACCACAGATCCTTTCTTCATGGTTGTCAAATCCATACGTACGTCCCTTACTCTCCTTGTATATCCAATGGCTGGCTGGCTGGCACGGTGTTATCGCTTCCCCCACAGCGTACCGTTTCTTCCCGTTGCTCATGCTGGCATGTGTGGTGGTAGTTTGTGTGCTGGGGCGAGACTTCGGTCCCTAGCCTCGTACCCAGGCCTTCAACCGCGATTGAAGGCCTGGGTACGAGGCTATTCGGTCCCATGCTCTCAGCTGAGTTGCATTCCACACCCCCACTATGCCTGTCTGAGTCCGATCAAGAGTCGGAGGACGTGGAACTAGTCTCCCCCAGTTCCAAAGAAACGGAGGGACTGCTCACAGGTTAGGAACGTGTTTCAAGATGTCAGAATGAATTAGCAAAACACTTCCCAAAAGCTCAAACGCTCACTGGCAACTGCCTTATGGCACTGCAGGCATTATGCCTGTCATTGCCCTACTGGGCACTGCACTGTGGCATTATGCCTGTCATTGCCTACTGGGCACTGCACTGTGGCAGGCATTATGCCTGTCATTGCCTACTGGAAGATACAAAAGCCGACCCAACCACTCCAAGGGGAGAGTGGAGCCCTTTTGGGAGATGACTTGATCGTTTGGCAGTACTGCCCCTCGCATGGCACACTCCCTTTTAAGAATGAGTGACTTCTGGGTCAGTAAGCTTCGGCTTACAGTTCTTGTATCAGGACGTGTCATGTTCAGAGTGAAACGTGCAGTGCTCATCATCACAGGTCCTCTTGCGCCCAAGAAAGGTGTTCCCTACCGCTGGCAAGTGTATCCCTAATCCTACAAATCCAATGTCCATTGGATTCACTAAGACCCCTCCCCAACCATAGGTTCAATGCGGTTGTTCCCTTCTTGGTGGTGATCATAGTGATGCTAGTAGGGATGGTGCTGAGTGGGAGACAGGCCATCCTGGACATGCCAGAGGGGAACAGGTGATGTCCCTTGTGTGCTTCATGACTAGATGGCTAACCAGTGTGCTCTATCGCGGTTGTCTTCATCACACCTTCCACAGGGCGCCAATGACTGTGGTCAACATTTTCAGGTACACAGCATCAGTTGATGCCCCTAATTTGGGCCTCAGCCCTGGCCAGCCTCATCGCCATGGTGATGTACTTTGTGCAGTGCATTCTGTCCCTCCGAGAGTTCATGGAAGTTAGTGCGCACAGCACATTTGAATTGACTCAATTGACAGGCCCTTCTCATCAAAGGGAGAAGTTGTGTGATGTCACATAAAGCAAAGTAGACTTGAAGTTACAGTTAGTTTGGGCTGTTGGTGTGCCTTGTGCTGATCACTGTGCATGTTCCCTGCGCAGGCCTGGATTGAGGGTATAAAGGACATTATGGAGGCACTGATCATCCTCATGGCCTGGGCTCTTGGAGCAGCTGTTCAGGTAGAGCTTGAGTTCCTCTTGGTATCAGTGCACTGGTAATGTTGGCAACATGTATGTACTCCCACAACACAGGACATCCAGACACCAAACTACATTGCACAGTCTCTGCAGAACAGGCTCTCTGCGCAGTATCTCCCTGTCATTGTCACTCTACTGGGGTTCCTCATGGCCTTTGCCACGGGCTCTGTGCGTACACCACCTGTGTATATTGGGTTCCTCATGGCCTTTGCCACGGGCTCTGTACGTACACCACCTGTGTATTGGGTTCCTCATGGCCTGGGCCACGGGCTCTGTGCGTACACCACCTGTGTATTGGGTTCCTCATGGCCTTTGCCACGGGCTCTGTGCGTACACCACCTGTGTATTGGGTTCCTCATGGCCTTTGCCACGGGCTCTGTACGTACACCACCTGTGTATTGGGTTCCTCATGGCCTGGGCCACAGGCTCTGTACGTACACCACCTGTGTATTGGGTTCCTCATGGCCTTTGCCACGGGCTCTGTGCGTACACCACCTGTGTATATTGGGCCTCATGGCCTTTGCCACGGGCTCTGTGCGTACACCACCTGTGTATTGGTAGCGGAGCGTATTCAAACAGCAATTTGTTCTTGGACACTGATGGTAGTTAGTGCCAATCTCAGTCCGGTAATCTTAGTATGCCTGACGAAGATTTGATCAGAGCATTGTTCTGCTAACTGGCATCATTGTCCTATTGTTGACCACTCAAGGAGTACTCAGTGTTAACCTTTGCAGGCATTTGGGATGATGGGGATCTTGTTCCCGCTGGTGATTCCAACCGTGTGCCAAATCACTTGCAACCAGGACACCTGGGTCCAGGTCACTGCAGCTGTACTTGCTTCTTCCATATATGGGAATGGTACGTGGGTGGCTACAGCCATTGCATGTAATCTCACTGTGGGCACCTACACACATACCATTTGATAGTCCCTGATCTGAAGGAGTCAATAGTTAAAGTGCACAAGAAACATCATCTTTTAGCAATATGTTTCATCTCGATTAGCAGTCCGTTGTGATGTGGCTGCTCTAAGATTCCATCCGCTTCAGCTGCTGCTCCCCGCGATTGCATCCACTTCAGCTGCTGCTCATGATTGCATCTGCCTCAGCTGCTGCTCCCCGCGATTGCATCTGCTTCAGCTGCTGCTCCCCGCGATTGTATCCGCTTCAGCTGCTGCTCCCCGCGATTGCATCCGCTTCAGCTGCTGCTCCCCGCGATTGCATCTGCTTCAGCTGCTGCTCATGATTGCATCTGCTTCAGCTGCTGCTCCCGATCCCCGCGATTGCATCTGCTTCAGCTGCTGCTCCCCGCGATTGCATCCGCTTTAGCTGCTGCTCCCCGCGATTGCATCCACTTCAGCTGCTGCTCATGATTGCATCCGCTTCAGCTGCTGCTCCCCGCGATTGTATCCGCTTCAGCTGCTGCTCCCCGCGATTGCATCCGCTTCAATTCAGCTGCTGCTCCCCGCGATTGCATCCACTTCAGCTGCTGCTCATGATTGCATCTGCTTCAGCTGCTGCTCCCCGCGATTGTATCTGCTTCAGCTGCTGCTCCCCACAATTGCATCTGCTTCAGCTGCTGCTCCCCGCGATTGCATCCGCTTCAGCTGCTGCTCCCCGCGATTGCATTTGCTTCAGCTGCTGCTCATGATTGCATCCGCTTCAGCTGTTGCTCCCCGCAATTGCATCAGCTTCAGCTGCTGCTCATGATTGCATCTGCTTCAGCTGCTGCTCATGATTGCATCCGCTTCAGCTGCTGCTCCCCGCAATTGCATCCGCTTCAGCTGCTGCTCATGATTGTATCTGCTTCAGCTGCTGCTCATGATTGCATCCACTTCAGCTGCTGCTCCCTGCAATTGCATCCGCTTCAGCTGCTGCTCATGATTGCATCTGCTTCAGCTGCTGCTCATGATTGCATCTGCTTCAGCTGCTGCTTTCACTTTCCGATTGCATCTGCCGAAGCCCAGCGGTGCTCCTGATTGCATCTGCAATGTTTTCATGTTCCAAACTAAATCACTCTACTGTACGTTGTATGTAATGACTGGCCTTCAAGATGGCAGTACAACCCACTCTCTCTCCAGTGGTGTCCCCTATCGCAGACCTCACAGTACTGACCGCAGTCGCCACCGAGTGTCCCATGGCTTCACACCTCAAGACCACTCTGGTGAAATGTCATGCACACATGCAATGTACCAAGTGACGTAAATTTGTTAGTGAGACCAGAGTACTTTGCACTAGGTGTCCTGTAGGATTATCTACATTTCATTCACTCCTGACTGGAGCATGGATTCACTCCAATACTGTACGATGTACAGCTGAGCCCAGACCAGAGAATGTAACCTGAAGCTCTATGCGTTGCTGGTGGGAGCCATCTCCCTTGTGTTCGGGCCCCTGCCAGTTGGTGCTGGCTGGTACCCCTGGTGGGCTGCATGGATCATCATGTTTGTCCTGCTGGTGCTGCTGTTCATCATCTTCTCTGCCAGTGACTCCTCCCATACCTCGAGGTCCCTCTGCAACAGAGCGTGAGTTACTAACATTCACCATACCTACAGCTGATGAGCACTAGCTGTAAGTGTAACTTGTTGTCCCCGTACACACACATACACCATGCAGATTCCCGTGCCTCTACACCTGGCCTCTACACCCTCCCTAGTGTTCTGTGGAAGAAAACCCTCTTGTTCCTCTCGCACTGGTGCCGCAAAAGACGTGGGGACCAGCCCACAGAGTTCAGGGTATGGCACAATATTACTCATTTTTGTCTCGGCACCGAAGTGCCGAGACACAGTGCTGGATGCGTAGGTACGTACGTACGTACGTGCGTACGTGCGTACGTACGTACGTACGTACGTACGTGGTACGTCGCTTTTCGCAATGCGCCCGCGCAAGTGCTGCATGCATGCTCTACACCCTTAATAGGGTGTCAAACGTATTTATAGCCTGCAAGTAGATCTTCAGAATTGATTATGGGTCTGAATGGCTGCTCATGAATCCTCTTACCAAGACTGCTGCTACGTAGCTCTAATACTTAATTCAGGACAATGAATTCAGGACAATGAATACTCACTGGCCCATCCAGTGTGCTGCACTCAGCCATCCCAAGTGCATACTAAAGCTCACTCAGCTCTAGCTAGCTAGCTATAGGCCTATAGATAAGTGCTGAAAGAATTGGCCAAGGTGTTGACTACACATCAAGCCCAGACTGCTTTCACCCTTTGGGTGAACATTCCTGACCCACCCCTTGCTCACACAGAACCTCCAAGGATATTGACGCTCACTTGAGCTGAAAGTCTCGTAGCTAACAGGTTTTGCAGTCATAATAAAGGGTTAAGCAGCTGCCATGTCCTCTGCATGATTCTAGCTGATACCAAGTCGTGCCGAGACACATCAAGTCTTTTAAAGACTCACTTGTTATTATGGTCTTTAAAACCTCCCTCCCGCACACACACACTAGCCCAATGTGAATACAACCGACACAGAAATACTGGATCTGAAAATGTTTCACTGCTTGCCTCCAAACAAGAGGGCCTCACCCACAGATATTACTCAAGCACAGCAGACAAATAATAATCATTTTATTTTGTTAAAGTTGTGTGTACACTTAAAAACAAGGCATAATAATATTACTACAACAATGATTCATGTCACAGATTGTGCAATTCAGTAGTTTGAAAGTAGGCCCCAATTACACATAATACATACAGTGATACGCCATTGCACAGGAGTAGGATAGGCACATGGTAAGCGTGGAGAATCCCTGAATTCAATGGAGAACTGCAAAATAGAGCATCTTCCTATTGTACACACACCCTCAGACAGTACTGGACGGAGGAACCTGTCCGGAGAGGATCATGCAAGCAAGGTGATATGGACGTGCACTGCCATCTTTTACTACTGAAATACGTGATGCAGTTACTACACTGGAAACTATTTAATGGACACTTAGGGACAAACATTCCTTTGGAAAGGTTCCCAAAGTTAGCAGGAAAATAGGTCACACAGAGGTGTCCAGTATTCAGACTCCTTGTAGTAGACGTTCCACTATACTATGCATGAAGCAATTACCATATGGCCAGAACCTTTGGTGAGGATCTTATTTTGGCAGATTATGAACACACTGCCAAATTAATATTTTGTCATTGCAAATCTATTGTGTGTGTGTGGGTGGGGTCTTGTAGCGATGCTCTCATGCACGCAATCATAATATTATATCTGTGATCTGCAAGATATATATAGCGAGCAAGCAGCTGATATCTTCCTGGTACAAGGCTGACAATGGTGCTCCTTTGCATCACTGCTATAGTAGTGTATGGGTCCTTTATGTTACCACTATACACATGGCAGCTCCTCTCCTATACCCACATCCCAGAGGTTTTTGCACACGTGGGGTTAATAAGCTGAAATGTCCTAAGCGAAATTTTTGATGAGAACACATGCACTCCTCCTTCAGTGGTGTGTGTATGGGGACAATGTTCAGCCTCCTTCAGTGGTGAGTGTATGGAGACAATGCTCAGCAAGTTATATACACACAGAAAATGATGGAGATTTTGACTTACAAATTTTATTGTCTCTTGAAAGATCAGTTCTGTTGGGACAAACATAAGCTCTAGCAGTGAGGTCTGCAATGAAAGCTCATGGAGTCATCAGATGTCTACCTTTCAGCTTTTCCTTTGGTAAGTCATCTAATTCAGTCTCGAATGTGAAGGGTTTATCTGCTATTGGCTGTAGAGGTAGGAGACATGGATTATGAGCACCAGTGCTTGAAGTAGTGGGCTGCAATTGGGGTCATTACCTCGTCATCAGGATCATAGTATTGCTCCAAGTAGGGATGTGCAAGTGCCCCTTCCACAGTAATCCTCTTGTGGGGGTTAAAGGTCAACATCTTGTCCAATAAATCCAGTGCTGAGGGGATTGGAAACATTCATTTCTACAGTGCACCTACCCTCAATCCCAGACAGAGCACCTAGCCTCTTTCCCAGGCTCAACTACGGTGCACCTAGCCTCATTCCCAGGCTCAACTACAGAGCACCTAGCCTCATTCCCAGGCTCAACTACGGTGCACCTAGCCTCACATTCCCAGGCTCAACTACAGAGCACCTAGCCTCATTCCCAGGCTCAACTACAGAGCACCTAGCCTCATTCCCAGGCTCAACTACGGTGCACCTAGCCTCACATTCCCAGGCTCAACTACGGTGCACCTAGCCTCATTCCCAGGCTCAACTACAGAGCACCTAACCTCATTCCCAGGCTCAACTACGGTGCACCTAGCCTCACATTCCCAGGCTCAACTACAGAGCACCTAGCCTCATTCCCAGGCTCAACTACAGAGCACCTAGCCTCATTCCCAGGCTCAACTATGGTGCACCTAGCCTCACATTCCCAGGCTCAACTACAGAGCACCTAGCCTCATTCCCAGGCTCAACTACAGAGCACCTAGCCTCACATTCCCAGGCTCAACTACAGAGCACCTAGCCTCATTCCCAGGCTCAACTACAGAGCACCTAGCCTCATTCCCAGGCTCAACTACAGAGCACCTAGCCTCATTCCCAGGCTCAACTACGGTGCACCTAGCCTCATTCCCAGGCTCACTTAAGTTAGAGGACACATTCTAGTAGCACACAGCCTCGTTCCCAGTCCCACACCCAGCTTTTCGTTGCTTGCAGTACAATAAAGCGGTACATTTCCTCACGTGAACGGTAGAAAGACCTACATGAACGTGGGTGTGCATAGGTCTCAGAGCATCAAGAAGAGCAAAGGTACCAGGTAACATACCACATGTATCTAGCTAGCAGGGGGCGACTGTCATACTCACGAAGCGTTGAACGTGTAGATGGTGAATAACATGCAAAACATAGCATTCTCGTTCTGCCATTAGTCGATTACATCATGCTCACGTGAGGAAATGTACCAGGCCCTCCCCGCTTTATTGAACTGCAAGCAACGAAAAGCTGGGTGTGGACTGGGACTGGGGACGAGCCAAGTAGCACACACGCCCACACACACGCCCACTTACCTTTGGAATCAGCTTTTGGGTAGAGGCGGGTCCAAGGTACTGTTGGCTTATAGGGCAGAGCCTGCAGGTAGCACCGAGCCTAAGGGGAGGGGGTTATTCAACACACCTTACAATGTGCAAGTGCACGTATGTGTGGTGTGTATGAATACCTTCTCATTGATAATGCAGGAAAGGTCTTCAGGTGAGGGAGAACCCACGATATTGAGGATATGGTTCAGCTGGTCCAGATCTGACCCACGTCAAGCAAAACACCATAGTAACAGTAATCACCATAGTAACAGTAATCACCATAGTAACAGTAATCACCATAGTAACAGTAATCACCATAGTAACGGTAAAGATCTTAGCAACAATTTGTATTTAGCTAATGAGCTGAAGGTGGGGGGATACAGTGTTTTCCAGGGAAGATGGGTCGATTGGAAACCATCTCTGCAAGAATGCATCCCACAGACCAGATGTCAACTGGAGGAGGAGTAGGAGGATGGTGGTTGCCACCGGTACAACCACGGTTTGCACAGCACAGCCATCATCCCACCACTGCCATCATCCCACCACTTGTAACACTCACTTGACTTGGTGTAGCCCTTGGAGTTGAGCATGATCTCAGGGGCCCTGTACCACCGTGTGGCAACATACTCAGTAAGGAAACCGGTGTGGTCATGTTGAGGGTCTGCTATCCTGGCCAGACCAAAGTCACAAATCTGAGAAGTATCGGGTGAGTCAGTCACAGCCACAGGGAGTAGGCCACTGACATCATGGCGTATTCTGACTCAGTACATACCTTTAGGTCACAGGTGGTATTCAGTAGAAGATTGCTGGGTTTGAGGTCTCTGTGCAGTACATTGGCTGAATGGATGTACTTGAGCCCTCGCAGGATCTGGTAGAGAAAATAACAGATATGGTCATTGCTTAAATGCTGCGTCTTGAGGAGTTTGTACAGGTCTGTCTCCATCAATGTCTGTACAATGTAGCTGGCCAGCAGTCAGGGAAAACAGTGACTCGATCTACCCCCTCACGGTACACATATCAGTGGTCTCACGGAACGTGATCCACCTCAGTACTTCTACTCTTCCAGGGTCATAAGGATACACGTCTCGCATTTCTTCTAATGAGGACGGCTTCAGAATGTCCAAGATGTCAATAATCTGAGAACAAGGGATAGGGAACGTGAGAGCAGTAAGTTTACACAGAGCTAAATAATTCTAAATCAGCTAATGGAATAGCATGCCAACTATCACGGCACATAAAAGGCCAAAGCATTACTGGACACTACGCACAACACATGACAAGACTCCATTATAGCAATGCCAAGTATGGTGCACATTGTATAGGCAGCCAACCGACGGATTACCACAAACGACAGGGTTATCCCCACCCACCCCTCACATTTTCATGTCGGAAGCGTGTCAGGATTTTAATCTCCCTCAGCGTCCGCTGGCAGTATGTCTGGTGTTCAAAAGGACTTATCTTCTTGATAGCCACTTTTGTCATCGTCTGGTTATCAAATGCAGAACTAGAGGAATGTCAATGTAGCAGGTGAGACACTGCATAGACCATTGCACGCGACACAGTCACTCTTGGGAACGGTCAAGTTATACAAACATGCATGGATAATGCTACCATGATGGACAAGTACGTAGTTTGAACAACAATCCAATATTATTAATGCCTACTGTGGAGGTGCTTCAATATGCCCTTACACTTTCGTAATATAGATGGCTGTGCAAAGGTGTTTACTAAGATAATGTGGAATGGGTCATGTGCAGTGGGTCCATACCTTGCACCAGGTGCTGTTTGGACACAGATCAGTTGAGCTACATGTGCAAATCAGTGCACAAAACACTCACCTAAATGACTTGGCCGTCCTTCCAGGCCTCCACCCTAACTCGGTAACTGGTCTCACAAGGTAAAGCCAGCTACACTGAGACAGGTGGAGATCAGGAACAAGATCTGGCCTGCATTATACCTGTCGGCTACACCATCTTTTCCCTCAGGCCACCCAGGGACTCACCATACCATCCCGTAGGCCCCCTCCCCAATGTAGGCCAGCCCACAGTAGCGAGGGCCGACATCGAAGCCCTGCCCCCGGACAATCTCGGGCGGTGGCTTCACCATCGCCATCTTGCACGGTTGCTGACGTGATTACACCACCACTGCTGCTGCTCCCAACATCAACTGGAGGGCAAATACTGCGTTTCGCGATTCGTGCAATGACGTGCATGAACGCGGGCACACTATACTACTAAAACCTTCGGACGGCGCGCGTCTTCAGGAGCTTTTACTCACGTCACACAGTAGTCACGCGACATGCAAACATCGGCCAATCAGAATTAAGTTTACATCATTGATGACAGTTTTCAATCCCACATGTACAAAAACAAAGACTGTGCAGAATGTGATTAAATTATTGCTGATTGGGAGGCAGGAGAAGTCACACAGTTGTTGTATTCGGGTTCTGTTGAAGAAAGGTAGAACAGATGAAGATTGCCTGTGACACTGCTTTAGTCGGCCAACACCATTCTTATCTTGAGCTTCCAATGGTGGCAGTGGAAGAGCAAGGAACAAATTATGGGGGAGGCCTGAGAGCACATTAAATATGCCACATGGATGCATGCTAGAGGAGCACCAGCAAGATAAACTTGTGGTAGGAGAGCAATGAAACAATAGCAGCTGGGTTGTAGGCTGTTACAAGAAGCTATAGTAAAACACCCCCCCCCCCCCCCCCCCCTGCAGTCACCAGTGGTAGCTACCATTTCAAAAAGAAAAGGAATGCTAATGCCCTACTACCCCCCCCCCCCCCCCCCCCCCCCCCCCCCCCGCAGTGTCACCAGTGGTAGCTACCATTTCAAGGAATGCTAATGCCCTACTCATCCGAGCCCACACGGCTACCAGTTCAATCAACATTGTATACTAATTTGCAAACTTACAAATTTTTGGGATTCCTCATAGATCATGTCTGTTGAGGAGAGCAGTTTCTTGGTCATCAGCCACAACAATATAATGCCAATAGAGCTACCCACATCAGCCAGCCCCATAGAGACTCACATTTCAACCGTTCCTTTGGTAGGTCATCCAATTCAGTCTCAAAAGTGAAGGGTTGGTCAGCTACTGGCTGCAGATGATGGCAATGAGTACTGATAGTATGGGGGAGGGACTGCAATTTGTGGAGTCATTACCTCGTCATCAGGATCATAGTATTGCTCCAAGTAGGAATGTGCGAGTGCCCCTTCCACAGTAATCCTCTTGTGGGGGTTAAAGGTCAGCATCTTGTCCAGCAAGTCTAGTGCTGAAGGGGTTGGAATACTCAGTACTATACTCCATCCACAAGCACACAATATGGGGACTCTGGCTCTGACCACATCTGGAGTGCAACACTAGTCTCTACCATATTCCAGTTACCACACATTGGAGGTATGAAGGTACTGACCTGACGACTCGGCCTTGGGGTAAAGCTTGCTCCAGGGGACAGTGGGGCGGAACGGTAGGCTCTGTAGGTACCTCCGAGCCTGCAGATTACACCAGCACTGAGATCTACATCACTGTAGTGTGTTCAGACACTTACCTGCTCGCTGGTGACAGAGCCAAGGTCTGCCTGTGAAGGGGAACCCACCACATTGAGAATGATGTGTACCTGGTCGAGGTCTGGGGGACAGTCAAGGGGCAATTGAGCCATTAGCTGTGCTATCCTTGGGGTGGTCCTGGTATCAGCACACGCTGAGCAGCAAATTTTCAGACAAGTGCCATACTGATTTTAAAAGGACATTAGCTGCTGCTATGCAGGGCAAGTGGGACATGCAGCAACAGCAAGGATACAGTGCTTTCCTGGGAAGATTGGCTTGTTGGAGAGCAGCTCAGCAAAGATGCACCCAACAGACCAGACATCAACTGGAGAGAGGGATTAGGGTTAGGGTTAGGGTTACAGGCCCACAGCACCAAACACACAGTGCCAGCAGCACACTTACTGGCTTTGAAGTAGGCCTTTGGGTTGAGCATGATCTCAGGGGCCCTGTACCACCGCGTGGCAACATACTCAGTGAGTGCTCCCTTATGGTCATGAGTGGGGTCCGCTATCCTGGCCAGACCAAAGTCACAGATCTGCAGAGGAGTGATGGGCGGGATACACAACTGTACAGAGGAGTGATGGGCGGGATACACAACTGTACAGAGGAGTGATGGGCAGGATACACAACTGTACAGAGGAGTGATGGGCAGGATACACAACTGTACAGAGGAGTGATGGGCAGGATACACAACTGTACAGAGGAGTGATGGGCAGGATACACAACTGTACAGAGGAGTGATGGGCGGGATACACAACTGTACAGAGGAGTGATGGGCGGGATGCACAACTGTACAGAGGAGTGATGGGCGGGATACACAACTGTACAGAGGAGTGATGGGCGGGATGCACAACTGTACAGAGGAGTGATGGGCGGGATGCACAACTGTACAGAGGAGTGATGGGCAGGATGCACAACTGTACAGAGGAGTGATGGGCGGGATGCACAACTGTACAGAGGAGTGATGGGCGGGATACACAACTGTACAGAGGAGTGATGGGCGGGATGCACAACTGTACAGAGGAGTGATGGGCGGGATGCACAACTGTACAGAGGAGTGATGGGCGGGATGCACAACTGTAATAACAGTGTGAGGGATTACAGTGGTAGCCTCGCTCCCAGGCCTATGCCCAGATTTTTCTGACAGCCGTGGAGAAAATTTTCTCCACTGCTGCGAGATAAAATCTGGCCTGGGAATGAGGCTATGACAGTGGTACATGGCAGCATGGATCTCTGCGCTCTATCATCCATGATGACAGAGCATCCCCCCACCACCCTTCCCAGTACCTTAAGATCACAGGTGGTGTTCAGCAGAATGTTGCTGGGTTTGAGGTCTCTGTGCAGTACATTGGCTGAATGGATGTACTTGAGCCCTCGCAGGATCTGGTAGAGGAAGTACCGAATGTGGTCTCCTCCAAGGCGCTGGGTCTTGAGCAGCTTATGGAGGTCTGTTTCCATCAGTGTCTGTACAATGTACACATCCTTCATTTCATCGTAGGTCGAGGGACGCAGGATGTCGAGGATGTTAATGATCTGTAGTCACACAGAAGACACTGTCAAGTTACACACTTGATGATGTTTCCATAACAAAGTCTGCTAATGAACTCCAAATGGCAGCTATACACCACTTTGATGTACATACCTCTACCCCCCCCCCCCCCCCCCCCCCCCCCCCCCCTCTCTCATACTCTAATGTCCAGGCTTCTCTACGTCATGAGGGAGAGGATGGGAGCTTCCCTATTCTGCTTTGGAGCAAATGTGCTGAACAATGTTATATTACTATGTGTGATATTTGTCTTACAAGGCAAGCCAACCGCAGACCACTCTCGGTATTGTGTCGTCCTCCCCGTGTGTGATAGCGGTGAGGTTGGTTGGGTCTGACTTGCATCAATTCTGTACATACCATCCTACAGATGTATAGCCACCATGGCAGACTAGCTTTCCCTGCAGCAAACACAACTCAAAAACTACTACCCTCACATTTTCATGCTGGAAGCGGGTCAGAATTTTAATCTCCCTCAGAGTCCGTTGGCAGTATGTCTGGTGTTCAAAGGGACGAATCTTCTTGATGGCCACTTTCGTGCTCTTCTGGGTATCTGTGGCAGAACTGGTAGAATGCAAGCACGGTCATAGTCACAAACCTGACACACCCACCACCCTGTGGATAAAACTCACCATACCATCCCATAGGCCCCCTCTCCAATGTAGGCCAGACCACAGTAGCGAGGACCAACGTCAAAAGCCTGCCCCCGAACAATCTCGGGCGGTG
Source organism: Axinella damicornis (assembly GCA_963931865.1). NCBI lineage: Eukaryota > Metazoa > Porifera > Demospongiae > Axinellida > Axinellidae > Axinella > Axinella damicornis. The sequence goes on from OZ007507.1 coordinate 116,862, forward strand.
GTTTGGTTAACATATGTGCCATTATGCTCCGTTCCCTCCTGGGCTATCTGGAAGCTTTTGATTGTTGCGTGCTCGTTCCTCGGGGAATCTACCGCTCCCCGGCCAATTGCCTCCAGATGTCCTGTCTCTTCACGGTCTACTGGCGCTCCCAATATGCGCTTCCTGTACGGTGCGCAGGTACAAATTTTAAACAGAGCTACTGAGCTCAGCCATAGTTCAGTTTCCCGGATCTGGAACGACCGGAAATGTTTTGCGTCCATGCGGCCAGGGAGATTTCAGCGCGCGCCGTATGTTGCTTGCACGTGCTCCATGAGATCGAGAATGTAAACAGATTTCGTCATTACACTGATTTTGGCACGTAAACATGAACGACTCGCTCCAGCAATTTGTGGCTGGGTTACTTCCTACAGTGTTCGTATGAGCTTGCATGGCCGTATGCCGCGTTGTGCCATGTACTGAATGAGTAGCAGGTACGTATGTGGACTACATACGCAGAGTGAAGACGCAGTAGGAGTGCTCTGCCGGCATTGATGCGCTGAGCTACAACCGCCGAGTAGCGTAAACAGCTGGTACACAAATATTTCGCAGCAACCCATTAGCGACGATTTGTGAGCCATGGGCAAGCGTAAGTTTCAGGACTTTATACCTGATGAATGCCACAGGCGGTACAGCTGCGTGCACTGCAGAGCGCACCTAGCGAACCACGACGAGCTCATCTCGAAGGTAGGTCTGTGTTGGGGAAGGTGATGGTAGAGACTAGAGAGAGGGCTCAGTAAAGTAAGTATTGAGTAAGTCTTGTTCCATTGACCCGAGTCGTGGTGCAAGGCAGGGAGTTGGATGTGTTCTGTGTCTATGCACGAGTGTGTGGGGGGTTGGATGTGTTCTGTGCCTATGCATGATGAGTGTGTGCGGGATTGGATGTGCTCTGTGCCCTATGCATTATTTATTGTTGACAGTTTTCCCTCTCCTGCAGTCATTTCAAGGCAGTCAAGGCAAGGCATACCTGTTCAACAAAGTGTAAGTCTTGTATGCACAGAAGTGTGTACCCTATCTTGATTCCACAAAGTTCATCAGGTCACAAATTAGAGGTAGCTATAGATGGATAGATGACACTGAATTAATATAGTTATGTGTGTGTGTGTACCCTCTACATGCAGTGTTAACATTGGCTGTGGACGGGCAGAAGAGCGGTTCCTCTTAACAGGGCTGCATGCTGTTGCAGACATTTATTGCAACTCCTGTAAGACAACACTAGGATGGAAATATGTGAGTGTCCTAATAAGGTGTTTTGGGACAATAGGGGTGTCCATTGTTGGGGCTAAGTTAGCCTCAGAGCAAACACTGTTGGGTGGTTCATTCATTCACTGGTTGTGCTAAGAGGTGCAGTCCCACCCACTTAACATCACCTGTGAGCACTAATCATCACCTGTGAGCACTAATTGACTGATACTGCGCAGAGGCTGGTACCAGGTTCTGATGTGGTTTTGGTGAATGCACTTCAATTAGTTTATGGTTCCTGTTCCCTAGGCTTGCATGGGTTCAGCATACCTGATGCAACTTCCACCAGTTGTTCTGTAGCATATAGCCAGCTATTAGCTACAACACACACCTTGTCGTAGCACCAGTTGGCAGCGTCAGTACTAGTCCAGGCCCATAGGATTGTGCTATCAGTGCTGGAGTGTACGTAGCTCGACAGAGTACACTTGTACTTGTGAGTAGGAATGTTGTAGTGTGGGTATGACACTGGAGCCAGACTGGGTTCGGTGGCTATGGAACAGCAGCTGCATGTTGTCAGCATGGACACCTCAAAGAGGAAACTAGGACCAGCTCTGGTCATGTGTATTCAACCGCTCCAGCAAAGATGTCTTGCTTGTTCAGGCATGCAGTTCCATCTCTCTCTCTCTCTCTCTCTCATGCGCACAACTCACAAACAGGAGCATGCATTTGAGGCCAGTCAAAAGTACAAGGAAGGAAAGTTTATCATTGAACTGGCTCACATGGTCAAAGAGAACCGATGGGAGTGACTCTCACACAAACTGACCCATTTTTATTTCCCTACCACATCATATCAACACCACAGCCGTCAGTATATCATATTTCAGCAGTTCTGTTCATCAATACTTGTCATTCATGCAGTATGTGCACCATGTTTCAGCAGCTGCACACTCACACAAGCAGCAGTCCTTCATCTTCCATGTTTCCTCGTTTGTACTCCACGCCCCAGCAGCCCTAGCCAGTGTCAGCACCACATGTTGGGTTATGTACTTCGTGTTCAGATATACATGTCCACCTTAATAACAGTACTCTGGTCTCATGAGATCTGACCAATATGTTCGCTATTATTAAAATTTCAGATCCAGTGATCATATGCAACTTGTGGGGGTAATGGGTATAGTCGATTTCTGTTGCGCTTTCCATTGCGTGACCAAATGCGGCAAGAACTTTCTGTGGGTGGAGCTTCACGGAAATGACACAGGCTGGAATATGCAAGTGTTTGAAAGCCATACAGGCACTTTGCCGCTTTGCGTGAGTGTCATATTTGCAGAACAGTTTCCGTGAAAATCCACGCAATACGCGATGTTCAAACAACGGAAATCGACTGTAATACAGCTGAATTATGAGCCAAGAGGTGGCACGTGATATGACACACACTGAAGAAGAAAGGGCCGATGCAGGATCAAGGTTAGGTCTACCAACCACTAAAGTTTCCAAAGCCTCCTCTCGCAGCTGACAGCTTGGGCTTCTTGCTGGTTTCAGGTGCCTCTGGGGATGGCTCTCTCTTGCCCCTTCCCTTCTTGGGCTGAATGTACTTCCCCACACCTGAACGATATACCTTCTGCTCTGGGGGTTCTGCTGATACCTGTTGTCATGGTGAGTGCAGGTGTGGGAAGTGACGGAGGGCCAGGTGTGTGAAGTGATGGAGGGACAGGTGTGTGAAGAGATGAGAGCAGATGTGGGAAGTGATGGAGGAGCATGTTGAAGATGTGGAGGTACTTTGTGTGTTTTAAGTTGTTTTTGTATGTGTGGAGACTATCAACGGGAGTTAGCACTGAGTCTGCTATCAAAACAGAAAACCACAAAAGAGGGAAGTTTAGCAATCTTGAGGTGGTTTACCTTCTTGCTGGCCTTCACTTTCTCCTCTTCTTCCCTCTCCTGCTGCAGCTGCACAGGGACAGTGAGGAGATGCACGTGGACAGTGAGGAGATGCACGTGGACAGTGAGAAGATGCACGTGGACAGTGAGAAGATGCATGCGGACAGTGAGAAGATGCATGCGGACAGTGAGGAGAAGCATGGACAGTGAGGAGATGCACGTGGACAGTGAGGAGATGCATGCGGACAGTGAGGAGATGCAGTGAGGAGATGCACGTGGACAGTGAGGAGATGCACGTGGACAGTGAGAAGATGCATGCGGACAGTGAGAAGATGCATGCGAACAGTGAGAAGATGCATGCGGACAGTGAGGAGAAGCATGGACAGTGAGGAGATGCACGTGGACAGTGAGGAGATGCACACAGACAGTGAGGAGATGCACGTAGACAGTGAGGAGATGCACAGGGACCGTGAGGAAATGCATATGGACAGTGAGGAGTTGCAACCATTAGCATAGTTACAGGTTGCATTTGTGAGTGGGGGAGCAAACTTGCTTCACTATCCCATTTTGAGACACTGACTCACAAATCAATGTACACATTTGCACACAATCTGCAGGTAAACTGGTACTGGTACAAGTTGCCTACTTGCCTTTGTATCCACCTCCTCATAGGGATCCACAAACACACTGGCTCCCGTTATCTTGATGGCTTCCTGCATGTGTGTATTGTGTGTATTGTGTGTATGTGCATGTGTGTGAGTGTTGTGTGTGAGTGTTGTGTGTGTGTGTGTATGTGTGTGTGTGTATGTGTGTGTGTTGGGATCCGGGACATGTGATATTATACACTGCTCTCAGATGAAGTCATGAGTACGTACACACACCTTTGGTCTATCCTTGTCATCAGTCTCTACCTTCTCCATTCTGGACAGCACCTCCATCCCCCCTACCAATCTGAGGGGCAGAGGGACATACAACTGTATTGGCAGATTAAGGGATTATAGGGAGGAAGGGGGAAGGCCTCACCTGCCAAACACTGAGTGCTTCCCATCCAAATGACGACAGGAACGGTATGTGATGAAACTGGCAGAAATTAAACGTTTTATTTCACAAGCAGTTTGCGTCATTGAACAATCAACAGTCCACCTACAACTGTGAGGTGTTCGTGTTGGGTCCACTGTTGGCCATACTCAGTACACCTCGACCTGTGGACCAGCCATGTAAAACACGGACTCACAGAACAAATACCAAATGCTGTCTCATTTGTTAATGTTCTGTCAGGCACAAAGCAGGTACGACCACAATAGGGGGAAGCTAAACAGTGTCTAGACAGACAGCTAACTGGCAAAGCACTTGATTATGGAAGAATGTGACCTCACTGCCAAGCATGCCACAGGCTTCCTGCCAACTCCCAGGAGAGCCATGAATGGCTACCACTGCCACACTGACCTGAATGAGTAAGGTTTGACTTGATTTCATCACCAAATGGCTCCCCCCAAATAGACTCGCCTCCTGTAACCATAGCGTCCAATATGCAACTGATGTGAGTGTTCTCCCTCCTAACACCAAGGCCTACCCACATGTACATGTACCTTTTCCAGTGCCTGAGGGATCCCCTCCCTGGATCTGAGGGAGGACATAATTATGTGGAACATTATACAGATCTAGGAGAAAGCAGCTGGTTCGGTGCCCTACCATCATGGAGCACGCATGCTACCGCTCACCATGAAGTTACGAATGGAGCGATGGAAGACTGTCATGTTAGTTTCGTGTGTGTGTGTGTGAGTGAGAGCATCACACAAACACTACATATTACTGTGGAGTGGCCTACTCACTGGTATCATTGTAGTATCCATTTCTGCAGTGCCTGAGAAAGTTCTCACAAGTCTTTGGCAACTACATATGAGACAGTGTCTCAATATATCGTGTTAGGGCACCCACACACAACTACCAGATGCAGAACAGACCCCCACTTCACTCACATGGTCACAATGCAGCTCCAAGTTCAAATCACCATAGTTAGTGTGCAGCCTCACATACGCTGGGAGAGGAGGAGGAGGAGGGAGGACAATGTATACTATTAACCATGGACATGGATCATCAACTAACCTTTCTTTTTGATTTGTCTGTATCTGAGCACGTCTGCATCCAGTATAGCTGTAGAGATTGGATGACAAGCATTGCCTCCCTTTAACTTCACACACACACATGCAAACACCTGCTGCAGTGTGTACACACATGGTACCACCACCCACACACTGCAAATATATGCAAACACATACACACACACACACACACATATGTGCACACACACACACACACACACACACATATGCGCGCACACACACACACACACACACACATATGCGCGCACACATATGCGCGCGCACACACACACACACACACGCACATGCGCACACACACAACCAAACTGCAAATACACCACATACATACACACACACCTGCTTCATTCTCAGTGACTGGAGCACTGACAGTGGAGGTCAGTGATTGTGCTACAGCACCAGTGGAATAGTGTGCCTGGCGAGAGTGAGGGAGTGAGGTTGGGAGGCAGGGAGTGAGGTTGGGAGGCAGGGAGTGAGGGTGGGAGGCAGGGAGTGAGGTTGGGAGGCAGGGAGTAAGGGTGGGAGAGTGAGGTTGGGAGGCAGGGAGTGAGGTTGGGAGGCAGGGAGTGAGGTTGGGAGATAGAGAGTGAGGTTGGGAGGCAGGGAGTGAGGTTGGGAGGTAGGGAGGAGGCACTGCCAACTCACAGCATTCTTGGTTGTAGCCTTTTCCTTCCCCTTGGACTCTTTCTTCTCCTGCAGGCACATGAAGAACAATCACCATCCTCCACCCGTCACTTCCCCCACATATCCCTTCCCCCTCCCGTCCCTTCCCCCTCCCGTCCCTTCCCCCACACTGTTCACCATCTTTTGTGACTTCTGCTCTTCCCGAAGTGCCTCCAGTGTAGCTCGGGTCTCTGGGTTCAGCATGCGCAGGGTGTACATTGGGTCCTGCCTTGCACGTTCCTCCTCTGGATGAGAGTGAGCCTTACAATGACACTCAAGAGTACTATGTACAGCGTGGCTTCTCCACTGTACCAGGTCTGGCTATACACACACACAGGCCCAGTCAGTCTTGTGCCCACCTTCATCAGTGACCATGAGATTGTGACGGACATGGTGGAAGGAGGAGACGTCAAACTTCTCTGGATGGGCAGGGTCCTGGAGTGTCACAATATCACTCCGCTTGAAGGAAGCATCCGTCAAGAGATCACAGAAGTGGCGTGGCTTAAGATTCAAACGTTCTACAGCCTGTCAAACAAATACAACTGACAAGTACTGTACACAAATCAAGTTTGAGCTAGCTAGCATACCTCGTAGGAATAGACATTTCCTGTGGTGCGGATGGCCACAATGTGCGAGTTGTCATTGAACACTTTGAAGGTCACAGGACAGTGGTAGTGACCTGCAGGGTGGGAGGGACGTGCAGTCTGTCACTTTCAAGTTTTCCATCTCTGCTTCAAATGAATGCTCACCTTCAGCATTCTTATGGAAGTTAAGCTGGAAGAGGGACTTGGCATCCAGTGGCTGGGAGAAGAGATATGGGTGCAAGGATATTAATCCACACCACAGAAGCATGGAGGTGCACACACCTCTCCAGTGATGGGATTGTGGCCGTATTTCTTCAGGTAAGGTACAATGTTCCTGTGAAGGATGACATACACACACTCATTAGGCCATCTTCGAGTGCTAACACCACCACCATGTATACTCACATGAGATCAAAGACAACACCGTCAGGTGTGCACAGAGGGTGTTCAAACGGCTGCAGTGAGAGACTACAGCAGAGGGGGCCGAACTAATGTATTGGGTAACGTAACGTATACAGGTAAACCCTCAATCAGCACTCCGGACACATCACGGCCCTACCTGCAGCAGTGGAACGGTAGCTTTCTGAACCCCATCTTGCCCCTGTGGTCTGAGATACAGAGATATAGAGTTATACAGTGGTGAGTTATAATTAAGTATAATTATAGTGAGTTATAGAATGGTGAAGTTATAGAGTGGCATCTATGTACTCAATATCAATATCAATACGGCTTGTTTTAAACTGATATCGAATCCAACGGCAATTATTGAGTGCATATCTTTCACAAGCGCTATTCCAGTTTCGGTCAATTGTTACACGTATGTGAAAATGTACAGTTGTGTTAGCCGTATGCTACTGGATACCAATCCCACCCACTACCCAATATATCGATTTAGTGCTACTCTCGTGACCCTCAACGAATCAGACGCCTCAGAATCGATCACATGACGGAGTATTAAATCGCTTATTGCACACTTTAGTGTGCATTATCTAGATAATGCACACTTTAATACACTCGGGCAATCTAGTTAACGGTCTCGGGCGGATAATGCACTCGCCTTCGGCTCGTGCATTATTTCGCCCTCGACCGTTAACTAGATTGCCCTCATGCATTAAAACCCATAATGCACTGCAAACTGGTATTTACATACAATGTTACATGAAAGTGCACATATACACACAAGGGTCAAAGTTTATGGCCTGCCGTCATGTGATGAGACCGAAAAATAAAATTCATTCATTCATTCATATCCCCACCAAGGAGTGCTTGCTAACTTCGGAGGGAGCTCCTGAATGCGGCAGGGTGACCTTTTTGCGCATTGTGCCTTCCTGTCCCTACCTTTTGTTGTTCTGTATAATATTATACAGAGTAAGTTACCGCCATTAAGAGTGTGTGGTCTTTTGTCAACTGTACAAGTCAAGTTACTGCTCGGTCTATTACAGTACACTAGTTTCAGCAAGTGACCTGCTTTCTTCCCTCCATAGAAAGTGGCCCACTCAGTGGACGTCAGGTACCTGTGACAGAGAATTCCAAATAACAGAATTGGGCACCATATTGGCAGCTGCCATGACACATACACTTTGTACCCCGGCACTGGATATTAACCTGGCCAACCGACCTCCAGATGAAGGCACACATGCAGTCTTTGAGAAGACCAATACAGGAGAGAGCAAATTGTACGCTTTCTGCATATTAAACGGCTGTTAACTGGTGGTACTGGCTAGCATTCAGTTGCTAGTTCTAATTACAGGGGGAGGGCACTCCTATAGTCACAGCTTGACAGGGTAGGATATCTAGGCCACAGCCAAGCCTGCGCCTGGAGATGACCATGCCCTCCCGGTGAACCCACCCCCTCCTTCTGTCCTACCGCGCAGAGCATATCCTAAAGGACATTGGAAGTGAACTACACGTTCAGCTACCAACGTACATCTTATCCTTCTGGTGCTGTCGCTTCCCCATTCTCACTTCTGTCAGTTCTGTACTTGGCAATTATAACATGTATCTTCACAGTCAGATCATGCCAGTCGACTGATTCCAGTTGGTGCCTACTCAAATTATTTTTGGGTGAATGTTTGGGCGGCAAGGGGCAACTCAAATTTGATAACCGCGCGCGCGGGAACACATCAAAAAGTTGACCACGTGATCATGATTCATGTTTGTGTGTGTGGTGTGTGTGAGTGTGTGTGTGTGTGTGTGTGTGTGTGTGTGTGTGTGTGTGTGTGTGTACATATAGTGCATGGTGCAGGCTACTAGCAGCTGTACTGTAACTTGGCATTGATGACAATCCTGTGCTATTGTCCTGTCCTCCCCCGCAGAGCCTGGGCCCGCTTTAGCCTCTCGGCAACACCATTTGGCATCCTGGGGTGCAGTGCAGGCAGAGTGACCCCCTCATGCACACACTGGTACGCCCGTTCTAGCCTAGAGAAGGAAGATGGGAGGGAGAAGGACGGGGGCCAGGTCACGACAGGGTTGACATGACAAAAAACGAGATGCCACAGCAGGACACAGAACATACATTCTCCGGTTACTCTGTGTAGCAATCTTTGGTAATAACCTACAGCATAAATTTGGTGAGAAGGACACTCAATCATCCACGGTTACAATGTGGCATAGTGGCACACTCACCCCTCCTTCTCTTTCCAACTCCTCTCATCAGAGACGTAGGCCCTGGCCATGATATAGGCATCTGGGGTCCACTTGTGAGAATAGAGCACATCATGCAGGTCAGCCTTGATCTGCACTAGCTGGGGAGGTGGGGGGAGGGAGGGAAAAAGAGAGGGGTACGCTCTGAGAGATATCTTCCCTGATTCCATCCACAATTGCACCTACAATACGACCCCAACATTGCTATAAGGCTGCATACATTCTGCTGGTATACACAGTAGACTCATGGAACAATTATACAGTACGTGATCACTTCTCACAAAATTTGGAGGTTCATGCACTCTAGCTTGGAGGTAGCCCTTCTGACCAGGATCCCACAAGTATGTATACCTACATCATGTCTGTGCATCACTCATGCCCTACCTCGTGGCTTTGCTGGTCGTTGGTATACTGCAGATGTCGAATGATGGACTCACACTCCTCAAGGGTAGGGGGGCGTGACTCCCCACCTACCGCCGGGTTTGCACCTCGTATCAGGGGCATATGCAGAGGGGACACACCCACACCACTCTCCAAATCAGATTGGTCTGTACTGGGGGGAGAACAGCATATTGGTCTCCCGCACTTTTGACAAGTAATAGCAGTTACCTCTTCTGTTGCTCAAGCACCTTCTGCTCAATGACTCTCATAAGGCGAGCATTTCTATTCTTCTCTGAGGCCAGAGCATTTCGCAAATCACGAACCTCCTCCTCCAGCAGGAACACATGGAGCTCATCTGGACGTGCAGGGTATGGGAGCAGGCAGGGCAGCCTTCAACAGATATCATCAAAACACTCACACTGTGAGATCTGCCCACCATTTGGTGTTCCAGGGTCAGTCTCCTCTCCACTGATACTTGACTGTAACCTCCCCCTTCTTCTCCTCCCGCTAGCTGTAGACACAGCAATACCAGACTATGGTGAGTACGCACAATGCCACGATAATCAGCACAATATGCAACTACACGGTTAGGCACCAGAGGCCTTTACTACAAATAGCAGCCAGTGCCATATCTTGTACTGCAGGTGGTCACCTGTATGTTGCTTCCCTCCTCCTGAAGCATGACCACACCGACACATGATGAGACGGAAGTTGAGATCTGCAGAGGACAGAAAGGTCCATGACAGGCAGCACTGATACCAGCTAGACAAGCCATTAAATTTCAAACAGTAAGAAAAATGGGATCAGTACTGGAGGACTAGCTTAGTACCTACTGAGTTTATTTTAGCCCGGAACTTGGGGAAGCAGCAGGTTTAGTGGTCAAGCTACATCAAATCGTCGTTGCGGTCGATTCACGCATTTATGACTGCACTTACATACAATTATACAAAAACAATCATCGCTGCCCGGACAGACGGAATTTTGGCAGTTCCTTGGCGCATTCAGGTGTTGGCAATGTCTGTTAACTACTCCAGTCAGAAGAATCAAATCAGTAGGTGTTCCGATTCTTCCAAATTCCCCCCATTCCCTTATTTCGCATATCAACAGTCGGTGAACTGGTACACAGTTCACACTGACCTCTGTTGTCTTTCTTGAGTCTCTCAATCTCCCGGTGCAGCTGCTGCAGTGTCTCCCGGTGCTGCTGGCGTAGGAAGGTCATGTTCTTTTCCAACTGGAGCACCTTCTGGTGCATGTCCACCTCCGTTCCTCCCCTCTCTGCCCCAACAGTCCTCACACCCATCATAGCCACCTGAGAAGAACGCCCCGGGGGCAGTTTATCCCGAGAGAGCGTCTGGACGCCCTCGATCCTGCAGAGGGCGGGTCGCGTCCACCCAGGCAACTGCGTACGGTGATGATCTGTCCATCTCTGGGCCTCACTCGACGCCATAGCTAGGCATCACCATGTGAATGTCTCGTTGCTATGGGAGCACGTGCGTGGTGTGTATTGGTGCGCATTAATTAGATGCAGACCAAACAGAAGGGCTAGGGTATCAGAGCACAGCACAGCAGGATATAGCAACCCTCCAGTGGATGAATGGTCATTTTGTGGGTGAGTTCAGTCGGTGTGACGAGTATTTTTGAGTTCTGTGGCGTTAGTCTGTATTCTAAAACCCCCAGAGGGATCTGTGGTCTCCCAGCAAACAGTGCTGCAGTTCCTGTGCCACCCGCTGCCAGTCACCACCCCCTCCCTGCCCCAGTGTGTTGTCGAGGAGAGAGGGGGAGAGAGCCGTTTTGCCATGAATACTCACTCCCAGCTGCAGTTCCATCTAGCAGTTCCTCCAGACCCACACAACCTGCCCACCCACTTTCACATGCACCCTTCCCCGGTCGTGATAGAGCGGCTGCCCCCCACTTCACTGCCAACAGCAGAACGCCTGGCACTGGCTGTGAGGCTGGCCAGGAGGGACTTGAGGAGAGGGGTGAGTTGGCAGCGAATGAGCATCATATTGATGAATCATTCGCCGAATGTCTAATCCCAAAATAGTCTACCCTGTTCCCAAAAATGTCTAACAGGAAGACTAAGGTTATACAAGTGGGGCCAGATTTTGGGTTGTGTGGATAGGTCTGAACAGTGTTGCTTTGCTATCAGTGTGTGTTCACATGCCATAACTGGCACATTTGGAACCATTTTCTACCAATTGTGACATGTCAGTTACAATGCAAGCCAAAATTGGCAGAAACAGCACTCCTGTTCTGTAGGGTGACTGATGTGCCATTTCTGCCAAAAATGGAACAATGAACCAAAATTGGCAGACCTGCCACTCCTGCTGACCAACAGCACAGCAAAGATGCATAGTGAAGCCATGTTTACCACATGTACATTAGCTGTACCACTTGCTGTGGAGGGCATCCTCATGCATAGCCTCATTCCATACATACCTCCAGTTTTTGATCGTGGGAAGGACGCTATGCATGCAGTTATAATATGCTAGGTATCTTGGGCTAGGAATGAGATACAAGGCTGGGATTTGCACCATTGTGACCAGCATGAATGGAGTTTTCAAATGATGTCCATTTTGCTGTAGGTTGAATTTTGACCCAAAATCACAAAAAATTCATGGATTATAGCCTTTGGTCGAGTGCAAGTTTTGCCAAAAATGTGACCAACATTAAGTCATCTTCTGTAAGCACATCACCTGAAGGTTCTTTTCATGCACAATACCAAGCTGATCTCATTCAAATGCATGGATACAACATGTCTATGCATGGATAATTATGCCAGCTAAGTACTATCTTGCGCTAGGAAGGAGATACAAAGCTGGGATTTGCACCATTGTGATCAGCATGAATGGAGCATTCCAATTATGTCCGTTTTGCTGTCGGTTGAATTTTGACCCAAAATCAAGTAAAACCATTGCCAACTGCGATTTTTGACAATGTTACCAACAATAAAAGTCATTCTAACATACCCACACCTTGTGCAACGTTCTCTTCCAAGTCTATTCCCAATACCAATTTTGGTTCATTGGTCCATTCTTGGCAGAAATGGCACATCAGTCACCCTATAGAACAGGAGTGCTGTTTGTGCCAAGTTTGGTTTAATTCCAATGTCAAAATGTGCCATATAATTAGGTTTCCAAAATGTGCCAATTTTGGCACAAAAACATACCTCGTACAGAAATCCTTTTGGCTTCAGCATACTATGTACCCCCATTACACACACGCTTCACATACACACACTGTAGAATGCAACTCCTCAACACAGTGCAGCTGTACCGGGTGTGGGACCAGAGCAACGAATTCTCCCCTCACATCCTCAAACTACTCCCCCACACCAACCACTATCCTATACTGTTCCCCTGCACCAACCACCACTACTTCAAACGGCTCTCCCACACCAACCACTACCTCAACCGGCTCTCCCACACCAACCACTACCTCATCCGGCTCTCCCACACCAACCACACCCACATGTACAGGAGAGGAGTGGCCCTTCCATCACTACACCGGTCACTGAGCAACCTATAGATGGGCAGGAGCAAGACCAGGCCTCGAGGGAGATTGCACAGCTGAGAAAAGTACTGGAACATCGCGTCCACCTGCTGAACAGGACTCAAGGTGGCACACATCGCACATACTGCAAACTCACCAGCTGGTACAGTAGTACAGTAACATACTTCCGTTGCTTTGTGTATCAGGTGCCTCAGAAGTGGGCCACAGGACCGGAGTGAAGCTCTCTGGTGGGGGCGGGGGGAGGGTGTGGTGGGAGGAGGCAGAGGGGGGGGAGGAGAGGGAGCAGAGGAGGAGGAGTGAGCAGGCAGCCAGGAATGCCAGACTGCTGTACACCCTCCAACAGCAGGTAACACAGTGAGTGGGTTAGTGCTGTGGCCGGACCATGACCACCACTCTGGTATCCCCAGGTCAGTAGTCTGCAGCGGGAGATGCAGCACCTACCCAGCAGCAGCACAGGCAGCGTCAGACACACCAAGAAGGTGCTTGGGTGCCTGCACAGTACTCCCTGCCGCACACATGATCCCCTCTCCTCCCCCCAGTCCCAGATGGTGCACAAGTTAGCGGCTGTGCATCGGGCTACTGTGCGGACACTGCACAGCTACCTCCCTCCTCTCTCTCCACCCATCCCCCCTGAGCTGTCCCGGCTGGTTCAGCATCTATCCCTTCTCCGTGCTCAACTGAAGGTAGGAGCGGAGGATGCAGATTTCCAGCAGACACTGAAGGTGGGTCTCCGCAGCTTGGCTGCCCTATTGGGGGGTCCAAACGTTGTTGTTTAGTGTGCATACCGGTCCTGATTCTTGAGATCAAGCATCCGTTGGTTATTAATGGTACATCGCCACAGTAACGTGTGGTCCAATGCTGTACATGTGAAGATTTACTCTCTAGGAGCTTGAAGTGGGGGTGCCATCCCTCCGCACCACCACGGATAGGCGAAGCCAGGAACTGAGCAGCCGTGTAGCAAACATTGGTGGAGAGCAAGAGCTGCAGAACCCCAGGAGGGATGCGTTGAGAGCAGCAGGCAGGGAGAATGTAGCCCCGGGTCCTCGACCACGACATAAGGTATATCTATATAGTATCTACCAGTACCTCTCCCTGGGTAGTAAGATCAGTGGCAGGTATAAAGGAATTCTATTTAGAGTCTCATTTCCTATGGGACCGGGTAGAGCCTCATAAAGTACACAAGTATTAACTAATGCCAGGCGTACAGTGCATACACAAGCAATAGTCTAGGAGAGAGACTGTGTTGGGTGGGAGTGTGTAACTACATTACAATCAAAGTTAGTAGTGTTGCTGTAGCACAGGGAGAGGAGGCCACGATGGTAGCGGCTGCTGTGTTCAATGATGTTCTCTACAGTCCACAGGAGGGAGGAGGAGCAGGGTGAAGCCAAAGGGTGTGCTGCTGGTGAGGAGAGAGGCAGGGAGGACGTCTGGCAGACGGCCACAACTGCAGCCTCCTCGATTCTCCTGGCACACCCACTCCACACTCTTAAAACGTCAGCCATCATCAGTCCGGCTACACCCCCACTCTCTGTCCCCAGTTCCTCCCCACAGCACCCCAACTCAGGATGTTAAGCATGAGAGAAAGAGTAGAAGGAAGGGATACACACAGTGGCGCAGTCAGGTACATTGTATACATTTGGAATCCTGAACATTGCTGCTAAACTTTTCACTGCTCAAATCTTTGCACCTTCAGGTTCAGACAGAAAATGAAGCTCTAACGCCAGTGAACACTTCTGAATGTGAGGGAGAGCAAAGTAGAGTGGAGGAGGGCCGAGACGGAGGAGAGGGGAGAGGACAAGGATGGAGAGGGGACAGAGGAGAGGGGAGAGGACAAGGATGGAGAGAGGACGGAGGAGAGGGGAGAGGACAAGGATGGAGAATGGACGGGGGAGAGGGGAGAGGACAAGGATGGAGAGAGGACAGAGGAGAGGGGAGAGGACAAGGATGGAGAGAGGACGGAGGAGAGGGGAGAGAACAAGAGTGGAGAATGGACAGAGGAGAGGGGAGAGGACAAGGATGGAGAGAGGACGGAGGAGAGGGGAGAGAACAAGAGTGGAGAATGGACAGAGGAGAGGGGAGAGGACAAGGATGGAGAGAGGACGGGAGAGGACAAGGATGGAGAGGGGACGGAGGAGAGGGGGGAGAACAAGAGTGGAGAATGGATGGGGGAGAGGGGAGAGAACAAGAGTTGAGACAAGCAGGAGGGAAGAGCGGAAGCTGGGGAAAGGAGAGACGAAAGGGAGGACAAAAGTGGAGAAAGGAGGGACAAAAGGGACAGAAATCGAGACAGGAAGGAGAAGAGGAGGATGAGCACTGGCTAGCTGATACAGGGACCTACATTACAGCAGCTGCTTCATCACCCAGCGTAGTTCCACGTGTAGTGGAGAGTGGCGTGAGTGTACATGTGGGGAAGGAGCGAGGAGGTAAGGCAGCCGGAGAGGACGAGGACACCACGAAAACAATCACTCTGCGAGAGGATACCACACATGTGGGCAAGAGGTACGGTAGCAGGCTACTCTCGGACACACCTGTACTCACCACATTCAAGCACTCACTATTCTAATCATAGCTTCCAGTGGTCTGCTCATGTAGTCCCGAGATCATCTTGTGTTTGATGCACACATCCGTACGCCCATGTCCAACACACGCGCACACATATATACACACCAGTGAGCTGGAGGACTCGGCACTACTGGTCAATCAGTTGCCCAACCTCAGTGCAATGCTGACACGGGTTACAGAACTGGAGGTGAGGGAGACAGGTGGGGAGGCTAGCAGGTTGTGGGTGAGTGTGTGGGAGGGAGGGTGGACTGTAGTTATAACTGCCACCTCTGCAGGCTGAGGAGGAGCAGATCCGTCTGAGGTGGAGCACCATCACATACTCCCTCCACATGGACTGCCCTCCACCACCAGAGCATCGTAAGCCGATCACAGTAACTCACCTCCATGTGACAGGATTACGTTCAACCACTACTTCATTTGCCGCTTCACTACAGCTCCATCCAGCAGCAGCACACCCCCTCTCTCCCTGCCCCTTCCCTCCTCCCTGCTCTCAAGCCTCCATCAGTACAGGGACCAGTATTATCACCACCTGAGATCAGCAGGCTCCGGGATACAGGGAGTGCTCCATCCATGGACACTGACAGGAAGGTATGCACCCAACAATAATGAACCATCCGTGGACACTGACAGGAAGGTATGCACCCAACAATAATTATGCAAGACCTGAAGTGATGAAGTCACACAATGCATGCCCCCTCCTCCCTCTCCCCTCCCACACACACACACCCACACAGTATAGCTGATGAGCTGTTGGATGACCTGCTACTGCAGGTACTCACTGAAGTGGAGCAGATTTGTGATAGCTGTGTGGATGGACTATACACTGATGAATTTGTTAAACCATAGATTTTTGCAATGACACCGCCACCCTAATCCTAGCAGAGCTACCACTGCCTGGAGAGCTAATAACCTGTGCCTGCCGTGCATGACCACCATTTTCCGTTGGACAATAATAGAAAAGTTCTGGGTCTTGGACAACCGGTGGTCACAAAGGAAATGTTAGAATGTATGCGTGCTGTAAGTGGTTTGCATTAATTATGTTGCATGTACAGCAAGCTCAACGTAATGGACAAGTAGTGACACTACACTGTGTGCAGAATGGTCGAGGTGAAATGTGCATGGTTACTCCACAGGTGACTTCAGCTCTTCACCCTCGGTAGGGGGTGGTTGCTGCTCTCCTCCAGGGGGTGGCTGCTGCTCTCCTCCAGGGGGTGGCTGCTGCTCTCCCCCAGGGGATGGCTGCTGCTCTCCAGGGAGTGGCTGCTCAACATCCTCATACTCAGGAGGTGGCTGTTCCTCACCCACCACCACCTCCAGAGAGGTCTCCTTCTTCTCTGCGGTGAAAGCCAAAGGTGTCTCTTTGTCGGATCCCTTCTCTCCCTCCTCCCGGGAGCAACCAACATATGCAAACGTTGGCCACATCATCATGTGGAATGTCTGGGGGACATTGTGTCATCATCATAAGAAGAACTCAGTAGCTAATGACAAGTGCACAGCTTAGTGCGCCTTACCAAGAACAGCACAGACCAGACACACCCAACCCACTCCAGCAGTGGGTAGAGCCCCCAGAACTCGTCAACGAGCCATCCTTCTCCTGCCAAGCCTTGATACTTCTCCCCAAGGCTCACACTGGAGCTGAAGAGATCCTGCGCATTCACGTAGATCACTGACCCTCCACAGACCAGGTACAGTGAGGTCAGGAAGTGGGTCTGGTGCAGCAGTCAAGGCTAACACTAGTCTTGTGGGAACTACATGTAGACGATAATTATACTGTATGTGACTGCCACTGTATATGACTATATGAGGATTACCTAGTACCATTGCATGCCACTATATATGAGCCTATGTGGGATTACTGCACAGGATGATTCTTGAGCATCAATCAGCACAATCCACGTACTCCCTCATTTGTTGTTAATCTGCAGCATGATTACCGGTAACTGTCATAACAGTGATACCTGAGTTTTCCACATCGGTCTTATAGGATACAAAGATGCCTGTGTACCACCTGCCAATGAGGAGGTGGAGGAAGGTAGCAACGTAGAGGAAGGGAGCAGTGATGAGGAAGCACCAGTAGGGGAACCAGTCCACTTCCGCCCGGTGAGCAGCAAGAGAGAGCGGCGAGGGCAGATTCATAAAACGGCCACCAACAGGAGTCAAAATACCACCACTATCAGCACTAGTACTGCCATTGTAAGTTTTATTCAATAGGCCTGCAATGCCGCCCTCCCTGATGGTGTTGTAGCTGGGGAAGGAACAGAAAGAAATGACATTTAATATTAAATTTTACTATTAACTACTTTGCTGGTCGCTCACTAATTGTCTCTGAGATTGAATGCGCCGAACCCCACCACGAACAGCAGCCAGCCGCAGGCGGAGAGCACCACGAGCGGGATCGACAACTGCAAGCGGGACGAGAATACTATAATGTATATACATGTATCTGCGGCAGCCCCGCCCACTCTGCATTGCGCGGGCGCGGGCAGCACAGCATTGCGCCCTCGCATTGTACGACCGAATTTAATATGGACTAATTTACTGTACCTTTCGTGCGATTCCGTGCAGCAATTTCATCGCGAAGCCTTGGTCCTGATGATCGATACTTAGCACAGCTTTTCGAAATAAACTAGCTGGGCGTATCTC
This sequence comes from Axinella damicornis, assembly GCA_963931865.1. Lineage (NCBI taxonomy): Eukaryota > Metazoa > Porifera > Demospongiae > Axinellida > Axinellidae > Axinella > Axinella damicornis. Next base: position 135,064 of record OZ007507.1, read on the forward strand.
ATTATTTAAACAATGGGCGCGGCCCAACTTACCGCGTACATAGTACATGCACGATATTCATTAGTTACATCATCAGCCACACAAAGTGTAATACAAACTGTAATACAACAGTTGGTCACTGTGTGCAGAATGGCCAAGGTGAAATGTGCACGGTTACTCCACAGGTGACTTCAGCTCTTCACCCTCGGTAGGGGGTGGCTGCTGCTCTCCTCCAGGGGGTGGCTGCTGCTCTCCTCCAGGGGGTGGCTGCTGCTCTCCAGGGAGTGGCTGCTCAACATCCTCATACTCATGAGGAGGTGGCTGTTCCTCACCCCCCACCATCTCCAGAGGGGTCTCCTTCTCCGCAGTGAAAGCCAAAGGTGTCTCTTCGTCGGATCCCTTCTCTCCCTCCTCCCGGGAGCAACCAACATAAGCAAACGTTGGCCACATCATCATGTGGAATGTCTGGGGGACATTGTGTCATCATCATAAGAGCTCAGTAGCTAATGACAAAGTGCACAGCTTAGTGCGCCTTACCAAGAACAGCACAGACCCGGCACACCCAACCCACTCCAGCAGTGGGTAGAGCCCCCAGAACTCGTCAACAAGCCATCCTTCTCCTGCCAAGCCTTGATACTTCTCCCCAAGGCTCACACTGGAGCTGAAGAGATCCAGTGCATTCACGTAGATCACTGACCCTCCACAGACCAGGTACAGTGAGGTCAGGAAGTGGGACTGGTGCAGCAGTCAAGGCTAACACTAGTTTTGTGGGAACTAGATGATTATATACTGTACTGTACGTGACTGTCACACTGTATGGGACTACCACTGTATGAGGATTACCTATAGTACCACTGCCACTGTATGAGTCTATGTGGGATTACTGTACAGGATGATTCTTGAGCTTCAATCAGCACAATCCATGCACATGTCCCTTATCTGTTGTTAATCTGCAGCATGATTACCGGTAACTGTCATAACAGTGATACCTGAGTTTTCCACATTGGTTTTATAGGATACAAAGATGCCTGTATACCACCTGCCAATGAGGAGGTGGAGGAAGGTAGCAACGTAGAGGAAGGGAGCAGTGATGAGGAAGCACCAGTAGGGGAACCAGTCCACTTCCGCCCGGTGAGCAGCAAGAGAGAGCGGCGAGGGCAGATTCATAAAACGGTCACCAACAAGATTCAAAATGTCACCACTACCAGCACTAGTACTGCCATTGTAAGTTTTATTCAATAGGCCTGCGATGCCGCCCTCCCTGATGGTGTTGTAGCTGGGGAAGGAACAGAAAGAAATGAAATAAAATTATTTACTAGTCTGATTTAATACTTTGCTGGTCGCTCACTAGTTGTCTCTGAGATTGAATGCGCCGAACCCCACCACGAACAGCAGCCAGCCGCAGGCGGAGAGCACCACGAGCGGGATCGACAACTGCAAGCGGGACGAGAATACTATAATGTATACCTGCAGCAGCCCCGCCCACTCTGCATTGCGCGGGCGCGCAGCAGTAACGTACCGCGACCATACCGCATTGCGCCCTCGCATTGTACGACCAATTTATTTTGCTGTACCTTTCGTGCGATTCCGTGCAGCAATTTCATCGCGAAGCCTTGGTCCTAATGATCGATACTTGGCACAGCTCTTTGAAAATGTAACTTATAGCTGGGCGTATCTCAATATTTAAACAATGGGCGCGGCCCAGCTTACCGCGTACATGCACGATATTCATTAGCTTACATCATCGCAAACAAGCCACACAAAGAGTAATACAAACTGTAATACAACAGTTGGTCACGTCAGTGGACAAAAAGGGCAATCTCAGTTAATGGGTGTGTAGTCTTTCCTCTTGTTCCTGTCAGAGAGCCACGCCCACAGAACAAGAGCCATCCACTGTACAGAGGAAGGATACACAGACATTGAGTAAAAGCGGCCATTTTATTCTTTGTTTTTGAGGTTATGTGATTCAGGAATGCAGCAAAACACAAGAGGTTTGAGAAGTAGTACCTTACGTAGTCAATGAGAGGACAGTCCTTTTCAAAGACGTAATGTAACTCACAAAGAAAGTGACAGACGCTAGGGCTCCAGCGAACTCCACTGTTTCATAGTCCATGCTACTGTTGTGATAGACATCAAGTCCGTCCGTATTCAGTACACCTCCGGCCGACACCAGGTACACGGGTACAAGCAATAATGTCTGTGATGAGGAGTTAAGGGTTTAAGTTGCCACTCTGATTAATATGTACATACAGCTGATGTGCAAGAGAACTACACTTGCAAAATCGAAACATGACGGAATAGTCTGTCAAGCCAGACCTCTGCAGCCACTTCAAGAGGGCAGTACAAGCCCTAAGTAACCCTAGCGAACAAGGGCTTAGTTACTGTGTGGGCAGGTCTCATTGCAACTCAGTTGGGAGGATACGACTGTCGCTGTGCAGATGTTCCCACAAAGCAGGTGTATGAAAATCACAAGGTAGAGAGGGAGAGCACTGGTGGCGAAACACCAGTGGCAGAAATAATCTGGCCGAACAACTGTGGCGTTGGTCTGGTACTCCAGCCTACAGCAAGGGAGTGAGTGTCCGGGAGTGAGTGTCCCGTGAAATTTGGCATCAATTTATACAAAACTCCCGCCCACTCTGTTTTTGTTAGGTTAGGCAAGTAACTAATATGTTGTTTGCCAAGAGCACACAAGTAGGCAAGATTCAATTTGAACAAACTGCAGCTGTCTACGGAATAGTTGCATTTGAATTGACGATCAGCATCACCAAATTGCATGCTATAGCTAGCCTCGGTCCCAGGCTCTATATAGCCCGGGATCAAGGCTAGCTATAGCCTGGGATCAAGGCTAGCTATAGCCTGGGACCGAGGCTAGCTATAGCCTGGGATCAAGGCTAGCTATAGCCTGGGATCAAGGCTAGCTATAGCCTGGGACCGAGGCTAGCTATAGCCTGGGATCAAGGCTAGCTATAGCCTGGGACTGAGGCTAGCTATAGCCTGGGATCAAGGCTAGCTATAGCCTGGGACCGAGGCTAGCTATAGCCTGGGACCGAGGCTAGCTATAGCTATAGCCTGGGACCGAGGCTAGCTATAGCCTGGGACCGAGGCTAGCTATAGCCTGGGACCGAGGCTAGCTATAGCCTGGGACTGAGGCTAGCTATAGCCTGGGACCGAGGCTAGCTATAGCCTGGGATCAAGGCTAGCTATAGCTTGAGAGATGAATAATGAAGCAGTAGGCAGGTGTGCCAGAGGTATGCAGGTGGCGACAAGAAACTATAATGTAGTCTGCATGGCCTTATCACAGTAAGGGGCATTCACACTGGTGATGTCACTTACGTGACATATCGCATGCCCAGTCCAACATCGAAGGCTATCCAGGCCACAGCGGAGCCAAAAACAAGCAGAAATGCCACCTGCAGGGAAGTGGGAGACCTTGATCAAAATTATGTGTCAAATCATATTCATTAATGATCGGAGTGTAGGTAAGTGAAGTCCATCGTAATTGAAGAGGCACTTCCCCATCCCATCATACCTTCCTGGCAACCCCTTCCAACATCCTCGACACTCTACTGCTAGCACTAGGTTCACCGTTCAGGATCGAGTCTTGCGAGTCTCCCGCCCCGCATAATTAACACTCCTAAGAAGGGCGATCTGGCCGGCCCGGGCCCACGTTCCAGAATCGGGATTACTAATAATTATGTACATGGCGCCCGCCCCATAATGTGATTGTGATTCGCATAATATTATTATTCCCACAATCATGAAAACACTACAATATTTCAGATGAGTGAACAACTAGCTGTATCTCAACAGGAACAGAGGAGACGAGCCCTGACTTCCTACACTCAACTCCTCCTCTACAACCGAATGAAACACTCCAGAGAACAATGAGTTTGCACCAATGAGAGGTTGAGAGGTTAGCACACATTTCAAGAAATAGTTTAATACTGTGGTGGTATAAGTTCCATTTGAACATGGGCTAGTCCAGTCTGGTTATAAGCCCTTCATAATACAGGATATTGCACCCAGTTACAGCAACAGCAACATAGAAGAAAATATTGCAGGGTTAATAAAGTTAGCATCTTCAGTATTTATCGTAGCTCTCTGACTTCTCAGAGCTTGTGAAGAAAGGTACAGCCAGCAGAAACGCCCACTGTAAGGAGAGGGTGGAGCATGGCAACTGCATGTACTGTGTTGTAGTGAACACTTGCAGTAAGGTCGCGTTGGGCATGTTTGGACTTCTCTAGTAAACTCAGGTAGTCAACATGGAGACTAAAAGTATTGTTGTAGTAGCTCACTACATCATATGGAGTCACAGTGCTTACACTGTCAAGGTGCCTACAGACTTACATAAAACAGCACTGAAGTTGCTGCGCCAGCAAACTCAATTGGAATAAACTTGTCACTGCCATGGATGTCCAAATCAATCAGTCCCACTGGCCCCGAGTATGCCCGGGTCACATCCCCACACACCACATGCACCCTCTGCATCACTCGAGGGGCGTCAAGCAGCGCCAGGTTGTTAGGTAGGTCATTAGCAACATCATTGATCTGGTAAAACTCATACAGTTGGAGGCCGTTGAAGAACAGTACACCTCCAGCCGACACCATAAAGACTGGCAAGAAGAAAAACACCTGCGACAGTAGTTAAGAATAGTTCCAATCTCACTTCACCTGCGACAGTAGTTAAGAATCTCACTTAACCTCCCCCCACCTCCAAACACACATACACACCACCACCACACAGCTAGTGGAATGGATACGATGAAGTGTGTGGCCTTTATGCCACAGAAGAGGTCAAAGAAAGTGATAATCATCAAAATGGGTGCAGAGACCCCAAACAGCCACAGGAAGATGAAGTCCACCTCTGCAGCATTGTCGAACCCTGCCCTACCCAGGAGTGTATTGGATGCTGCACGGTCACGGTACCTGATAAACAGGGAAGAGAAGGCATACAACATGGAGCAGCATAATTACGCCTTAAGCTGTAACAATATACTCACACTACGTCCCACTACGTCCCAGTATGCTCACACTTCGTCCCAGTATACTCACACTACGTCCCAGTATACTCACACTTCGTCCCAGTATACTCGCACTACGTCCCAGTATACTCACACTATGTCCTAGCTGCAAATTGTACTGTAAAAGCGTATCCTCTGAACATTCTGTGCACAAAACCGCTCCACAACAGGTCAACAGTCTACCATTCCGTGTATTGTCTTCCTTTTCTTGCCAGGAATTGTCATAGGGTAGCCTAAGGTCTAACATCTAAAACTGGCAGTTGCACCAAACGAACTAAAACTAGCATCAACTCGTAAATTAAAGCAGTGGCTTAGCTAGGATTTCTGTGATGCCAGGGCCTGAGTACTGCCACTGCTGAAGGCAGTGAATAGAGGTGCGTGGCGCACCAATCCAATCCACGCAAAGTGCAGAAACGTTTTTCATGGACATTTTTCAGTTACCTAGATGGGCTCTCGTAGCACTGCGACTGCTTTAGAACTGGTTTCCCTGATGCAATCCGTGAATGTCTCTCTCTCGACATGGAAAGCAAATGTAAGCTGGTAGCCCAAGCCTACTAATTCTAAGCTAACGAAAGAGTGTTTGCCAATGCCAGACTCATTCCCTTCTGCACTGTCTTCATCAATCCACTTGGAGCACTCCTGTAGACTCGGAGTCTCCGTTGCCTTCAAGGTTTAGTACACATGGCAGACTAGTAAATTGCACATGTGCAATGTACATGTGAAAATAATTATTTTTTGATGTGGTGATCATACTGACGCCTGGGTGGGCCCGGGTTTGGCTACGCCACTGATTAAAGGCAGCAAAAGTACAAAGCAGTTGTAGTCGTTTTATCAACTCTTAGGAGCACATAGAAGCCAGCCTCAGACTTGGACTGATTCCTTGCAGCGATTCATCAGTGGTTAGGATGGAGCTGCTCTGCTGTGACAGTACATCTTGTGGCTCTGGTGCTACACTTCTGGCCTCAGGTTTGAACATCTCAGGGAGTGAATGGCAACTTAACTCCACAGGCACACACACTAATTACACTCACTAACAGTTTATGCAACCTACTCAAAGTTTCTGAGTCCAAACCCCACTCCAAATGTGACCCAACCGGCAACCGATAGCAGCACAAACGGTATGGCAACCTAATGAATGAGAACTCACTTGAATGACAGGTCTACAAGTAGGTACTACAAATATGCGAACATAATATAACTGTATCATGTACAAGGTTCGCGATGAAATGTCATAGGTCTAAGGCACAGAATACATGCATGTACATACGTAGCTAGCAGTGCTAGAGCTGTAGACGCGTAGTCCGTGGTACATGCACATGGCGCGGCGACAAGCATGAGAAGCCGTCCGCCCGATTCGCGCAGCGCGATCAGTATAAACTGACAATGTATTTTTATTCCTATACAATGGTCAGTTACCTTTCTAGCCACTCCGTTAAGCATCTTGAGCAGACGTCGCTCGCTTGAGATCCGATCCTCTGAGTATTGTTACGACTGGAACTCCCACGAGCACACGTACTAGTACGTATGTAAGCTCCAGATAGATCCCGGGCGACCGATCGGTATTTGGATTTGACCAATCAGAAGCCGGCACAGAACGGATTATGTAATAACAGCATCTCAAAATTGTGTCTCCAATATAACATACACAAACCACACCACAGTAGTAATTAATGCCACAATGAAAATACAACTGGACTAATGAAATAAATATATAGTACTGAGCTTGCAGTGGCTCTCTTGGTCTAAAACAAGCAGTGAATAAAATGGACTTGATATGTGTAAAAATAAAATTCATAATGCCAGTACAATGGATGGGGAAACAACAAGCAACATAAATAATGAACTAATTCACAGCACAACTCTGTTCATTAGACAGGCAGATGTTCCGAACAGTTTCATAAGAGATGATTGCCCTGCATGAGGAAATAGTCACATGATAAGTCATCGAGTATACACACACACACACTCACACACACCCACCCACCCACCCACCCACACACACTCACTCACACACACACACACACACACACACACACACACACACACACACACACACACACACACACACACACACACACACACACACACACACACACACACACACACACACCTCAGATGAGGTTAAGGCTGGAGAGGCTGGAGCTGCTCCTGCTCTTGCCACCAGCACTCAGCAGTTTGGCAGAGGAGGAGAAAGAGGAGGAAGATGAGGTGGGGGGAGTGGGCTTGGGTTCAGGGACAGGAGACCTCTCTCCCTCAGGGGGTGCAGTGGGGGGGACGGAGGTGGTGGTAATGGTGGGTTTGGCCCTATGGTGTTGGCTGACAGGTCTCTGTGGAGTGCTGGAGGTAGGGAAATGGAGACAGAGAGTAAGCGCTAAACAGTGGGAACCAGAACAGGACAGGGCCCGGCTTAGGCCACATTGCCAGTGACTAGCTACTAACATTGCAGTGCATTAGAAAGGAAGTATGGGGAGGGGCACGGGGGAGGGGCACTGGGGAGGGGGTCACCTTCTTTCCAGGGTGTGTGCCTTGTACCTTCCGTGCTCCAGCCTCTCATGAGGCGCCTTGGGCCTCTGCTGGGCAGAAGGGCGGGCCTTGCGCTGCCAGTATGTGTTCTGGTGAAGTCGCTGCTTCTGGCGATGTTCGGTTTCCTCTCGCAAGTTAGTCAGTGCTGCTGCCATTGTCATCTTGAGGCCTGGCGGTCCGTCTGCATTGAGGTGAGAGTCACTGGACATACGATGGAGGTGACCGTGGGAGTACGACTGGGAGGCCCTCACTGCCATGGCATGACCACCAACCGGCTCAGCATAGTGACCGCTGTGCATCTCTCGATGGGCATAGCGCGGCATCTCCACAACAGACTGGGAGAGGCACTGAGTGCGAGAGAGGTTGCTGGTGCTGCCGGTGAGGCTGGGGAGGTCAGTGAGGGACTTGCCGCTCCTCGGGGCAGAGGGTTGTGAAAGGCCATGATAGTGGTTCTGCAGAGGCTCGTGCTTTCCAAATGACGAGGGTGGGATTCCACCATCCTGTTCAAAACCAGGTCCTACATATCCAGGGTCAAAGTGCATTGTCTGTGAGGACATGGGGCCCTCCTCTGCAAGGGTGGAAAGGGACATCATCTCAGAGTGCTCATCATCGTCAAACAGTTCCTGGCTCATGTGGGGAGGGCCACTCATGCGGGAGGGGCCGGGGTTAAATGAGACGATGGTGGAGGTGGAGGATGCAGACTTGAGAGAGCGCTTCTCATCGCCCTCCAGGCCGACTAAAATGTCTGCGTGGTCTACCACCCGCCATGGGTGGGTCTCCTCTCCGTCATCACTCCCTGAGTCCTCAAAGCCATTGAGCACATTGCTTCTAATGAGAGGGTCAGAGGGAAGTGTGGAATTGTACTGGGCAGGAGGTACCCTCTGTCGGCCATGAGACCTGGGGTCAGACTCTGATGCCTCTGTGCTGTGCCTGGACTCGTGGAGAAGTTTGTCATGTGACTGCCGTAGCTCATGGTGTGACTGAGAGAGTCCTCTTGGGGGCACAGCATGCGAGCGGTAAGCTGAAGGGGAGACAGCCTGCTCATAGTGGCACATCACAGCAGGGTCAGCAGACCGTCGCCGCTGATCCCTCAACCTCTGCCGTAAGTCTTTCTCGTCAGTGGAGGATCGTCGCCCCGTAAAGGGCATCATGGCTTCAGTCTGAAGAAGATGAGAGTCACTGTGCCGGGAGTGAGGGGGGTAGGAGTGCTTGGGAGTGGGTGGGGCATGAGAGTGGGAGGGCTGCTGTGAAGCACTGATGTAGGTTTTGTGTGTGTCCTCAGAGTCGGACCGATGCCTCTCCCGCTGGTGATCGTGGGGAGCACTGTGCGAGTGCTGGTGGTGGCCACGGTGGGAGGGCAGGGAGAGCTGGGCGTTCCTCTCCTGCTGGGAGGGGGCGAGGGTGCTACGTAGTGTGCCATGGCTTGAATTACGGGGTACAGTCCGGCTCTCAGTCTTGGCTCTGTTCTCACTCTTGAGTGCCGCCAGTTGCTGCAGCCAACACAACCACATGCTTAGGCCCAGAATCAAACATGCTATTCACCACACCAAGAGCGCATGATGACATGATCGACGATGTCATCATATGTTCTTGACTACACTCAGTTCTGTGGCTCACCAGCCTAGCTGCTTGTAGCTGCTGCATGACGGCATCCTTCTCCTCCTTCAGCTGCTGCACAACAACATTCCTCTCCCCCTCCAGCCTCTCAACGTACCTGCACAACACACGGACACTATCAGCAACTGCAGGCGTAACGGACAGGCAAAAGTTGACTATGCAGATGTGGTCATCTCACACAACAAGTGCAGGTATACTAATTTTCTCCTACGAGGTGAGGTCTTTGCACTTCTGGTGGTAGTTGGGGGCCCGCACACTGAACCTCAGGACTAGCGTGTTGTCCTTCAGGAAGTTGTCCTCCTCCTGCAATGGAGTCACGGAGCAGAATGCCTCAACATAAACCATAACCTGTCAGAGGCTTAGCCCGGGGCAGGCCCAACGTACCAGTCTGCTGAGTTCATAGAACTTCCTGTAGCCCCACGACTCACCATCAGCAAAGTCAGAGGCTGCAGCAGGCAGTACACAATCATGCATCCTTTACACACTGATTCCGCTACAGTATGACCCGCCACCACAGTAATTATGGCAAGATGGGTTCACTCTGTGTTACACTCATCGCTCAGTTGCTTTCTATACATACTACACAGTCTCACCGTCTCACGACATGAGGAGTGATTTAGGTCTCATGTACTGCTCACCGTATTCCCTCACGTAGTTCTTGTGTGGGGACCTGTTGGTACCGTTGTACAGCATCTCAACACAGTACTGGTAGCTGCAAGCAGGGAGGGAGGGAGGGAGGGAGTAAATTTAGGAGGGAGGAGATAGCTAGGCAACGAGGGAGGGAGATAGACAGTGGGTGAGAGGAGAGGGTTGGGAGGAAAGGTGGGGAACACTCACCTTGTTGTTCTGTCAAAACCTTTTGTAAGTTCCACAAACACTCCCAAGTACTTGCCATTGTCCTCACGATGACCATTCTGAGGTGAGGAGAGTGTGAAGGTGAGGGGTGTGGCGAGTGATGAGTGAGGTGAGGGGTGTGGTGAGAGTGTAAGGTGAGGGGTGTGGTGAGAGTGTGAAGGTGAGGGGTGTGGTGAGAGTGATAAGGTGAGGGGTGCGGTAAGAGTGAAGGTGAGGGGTGTGGTGAGAGTGTGAAGGTGAGGGGTGTGGCGAGTGATGAGTGATAAGGTGAGAGGTGTGGTGAGAGTGTAAGGTGAGGGGTGTGGTGAGAGTGTGAAGGTGAGGGGTGTGGTGAGAGTGTGAAGCTGAGGGGTGTGGTGAGTGAGTGGATGAGTGTGGAGGCTGGCTTACAAGGTAGACTTTCAGACTCCACTTGAGGCCACAGGCGAGCAGGGGCTTGCTGTAGAGCTCAGCTCTTTCACGCTGCAGCTTCCTGTGTGGGGAAGGGAGAGAAGGGAATGGGCGGGGGGACTACTATTAAACTAACTTTCATGTCACAGTACATGAAAGCCACAGACTGGTTCAGGACAAGTGACCACACATGCACCTACCGAAACGGGTGGATCTTGAAGACAGCAGTGTCATACGGAGGTACCACCTCACTATGTGTGCATGTGGGAGTGGGGAGTGGGGGGGTGATGTCTGGAGGTATATATTATGGGAGCACATGACAGTATGACAATAAATTACAATCATTACAGCAAATGGATGGTAGCTCACTTCACAAATTCTCTTGTGCTTGGCACCAGGTCCACATTCACCCTAGTGTCATACATCTGGGAGAGGGACAACGGAGGGAAAAGGTAAGGGGGGGGGGGGGGGGGGGGGGGGGGGGGGATAGAGAGGTGAGGTGATGGAGAGGGATTGGGGTGCCATGCAATGCTGCACTTATGCTGGTGAATTAGGTCCATGGGTGGGGGGGGGGGGGGGGGGGGGGGGGGGGGATAGAGAGGTGAGGTGATGGAGAGGGATTGGGGTGCCATGCAATGCTGCACTTATGCTGGTGAATTAGGTCCATGGGTGGGGACTTACCACCTTCAACTTCTCTTTGAGCTCCTGTTTCAGTTCCCCGTTCTCAGTCAGCAAGCACGAGATGGAGCCCGCACTCATCTGTGAGTGTTTGTGGTGTGTGTGGTGTGAAGATACGCTTGCTAGCATGCAAGCAATACTGACTCAAGACTGAACATACCTTTCCCTCCAGCTCATGAGAGACCTTGGCAATTTCAACTATCAGACTTTTCAACTGATGTCTGCTCTCTGCAAGGCATATGGGTCAGTGTGTGGTGTGTGTAGGGGGAGGGGTGTGGGGGGAGGGGTGTGTATGTGTGGTGTGTGTAGGGGAGGGGTGTGTAGGGGAAGGGGTGTGTGGGGGAGGGGTGTGTGGGGAGAGGGGTGTGTATGTGTGGTGTGTGTAGGGGAGGGGTGTGTAGGGGGAGGGGTGTGTAGGGTGTGGGGGGAGGGGTGTGTGGGGGAGGGGTGTGTAGGGGGAGGGGTGGAGGTATCATGGAAGCAAAGCGGGAGCTGTGTACACACAAGTCAGGGGTGGTCCTACCTCCCAACCTCTGCAGCTTGCTCTTCGACTGCTCATCCAGCCGAGTGTGCATCCTGTCCAGTACATGATGGATGTCTCGCCTCACCTGCGGTGGGGGATGGAGCAGCTGACCCCCCCTATTCCATACTGGGACAACAACAGTTACACTGGGCCATTCGTTTCACGCACAAGATATGAAATGTCCCAGCCCTCCCACCTCTTACAGTCCAATGACTCAGAACGCAGACGTGTCAGTGCATGATAGGGCATGGCTGCCAAGCTGCATGTAACACTATCAGGATGTTTACGGTGACGGGAGCCGCTCACCTTGGCTTTGTATCCCCGAACGTCCTCCATCCTCCTCTCCACCTGCTGCACTTGCCCCATCACTTCCTTCATACGCTCCTTCAACTTACACAGCTGCATACATGTGGTGTGTGGAGGGTTATCACTAGCCTGCTCTACTAATATACTCCCAGAGAACACATTCTTGTGTCAACACATTCTTCATCCACACACGTGCAGGGGCTGAGGTTACAAGTGCATTATCCCATTAACCTCTTGTGTGCTAAGTGCCCTGTTGACTTAGCCACCCCAACTATACCAACACTCTTACCTCAGCGGTGATACTCTCCTTGTGCCTCTTGTAGAGCAATTCCAGCGGTTTGAAAGAGTGGTCCTTGTGCTGTGGAGGTCAAGAGATGTATGTGAAGCTTGCTGCTATCTATCGTGACAGTTAGAGCTCCTCACATCTTCCCCCCAGAGAGCACACTCATGGCAAATGCACTTCTTGCAAGTTTCACAGTACACTGTCACTTTGTTCTGCCGGTGTATTGGACACCTGAGGAGGGGTGAACGAGTTGAGGGGGTGAAGGAGTGAGGGGTGTACGAGTTGAGGGGGTGAAGGAGTGAGGGGTGTAGGAGTGAGGGGGTGTACGAGTTGAGGGGGTGAAGGAGTGAGGGGGTGTAGGAGTGAGGGGGTGTAGGAGTGAGGGGTGTACGAGTTGAGGGGGTGAAGGAGTGAGGGGTGTAGGAGTGAGGGGGTGTACGAGTTGAGGGGGTGTAGGAGTGAGGGGGTGAAGGAGTGCATGAGCAACTGATGTTAATGTGCATCATGTACACATTTGTGTATATATAATACATGTGTGTATGGATGTGCATATGGAAGTGTGTGCGTGCTTGCCTCTCTTTCTCTGTGGAGTTGCACGGGTGTGGCTCCTGCTGTGTGTTCCTCAGTGAGTCCAGGAGCTGCAGGAAGAGATCATAGTGTCCATGATGAGGACGTGAGAGACAGGCCGTGAGGCTACTGTGTAGGGCAAGCAAGCTCTCGATCACCCGTACGGACATCTGAGGACCGCAAGACAATGCGGAATGGAGGGGTGGCTCAGTAATCCACAGATTGAATTAGTTTTGACTACTCATCCCCCCTCCCACACGGCAAGGCATGGACTGCAACTCCATGGAAAGTTTTTCTAGCCAGACAATAGCAATTCCTTTGCTTGGCATCTACAGCTATTGTTTGATCAGGACACGTCAGGACCGGTGGGGGTGGGAACCCCCCCACTCTTCATTAGTGCTGCCATGGAAACCACATGCTCGGCCACTGATATACGTGCTGGAAGCGATACACGCGCTGAATGAAAGGTCGGGGAATGAGGCTACCTATAGTGGGGCTCACCTGTGAGAGGCCATTGAACAGGGGTATTCTACTACATGTAGTGGGGCTCACCTGTGAGAGGCCTTCGAACAGGGGTATTCTACTACATGTAGTGGGGCTCACCTGTGAGAGGCCATCGAACAGGGGTATTCTACTACATGTAGTGGGGCTCACCTGTGAGAGGCCATCGAACAGGGGTATTAATTCTACTACATGTAGTGGGGCTCACCTGTGAGAGGTCATCAAAGAGGGGTATTCTGATGAGGTCACGAACTGATAGGGGGGATCTGAGGGAGACATTGAGTGGTACATGCAGCAGGTGAGGGCGCTGCTAAACACTGCACCTCCGACACAGACATGAAAATACACCACTCCTGACCTGCAGTGAGGACAGTCAGCTCTGTTGTTGGCCACCCATCTCTGGAGGAGGGAGAGATTGGGTGGGCGGGTGGGTGGGTGGGTGGGAGGGAGGGAGGGAGGGAGGGAGGGAGGGAGGGAGGGAGGGAGGGAGGGAGGGAGGGAGGGTCATGTGTGGCTGATGCCACGCTATGGGTGGCTGGCTACTGCAGGTGTGCTGCCACCAGCTAATTGGTAGAAGTATGCACCAACTGGCTCAAGATACCGCCAGCTGGCATGTACCCCAGTCCAGCACTACGTGCAGGTGTGACAACAGCCACAATAATGTACAGCAGCCCAGTTGTTGGAATGCGTGGAAGCTACGAGCTATTGGATAGCAAGAGTGGGAGGCAAACTAGAGCTAACTGGGCAGCGCTGACACTCCCTTACCTTGATGCAAGCATAGCAGCCCAACTTTGAGCAGTGTGGGCAGATGGAGGCATCCGTCAGTATCTCTGTGCAGATGTAGCAGCGCAGCAACTCAGAAATCCCCTGAAGTGGGGGGGGGGGGAGAAGGGAGGGAGAGGGGAGGGGGGAGGAAGGGAGAGGGGAGGGAGGGAGAGGGGAGGGAGGCACAATCATGCGAGTTTAAGTGTGTGGTGAGAGTAACACTCGTTCCACTACCTGCACATGGACCACTGAAGTTTAAGGACCCTGTACCTCAGGATTAGATCACAGGTAGTGCGCTCAAGAGGGCACAGTACGTGCATTCCTTCCACCTCCCTCCGCCCACAACAATCACAGGTGGTGACATGATATCACTCAACTGAACTGAAGCAGATTCATACCCCAATACCAGGGCAGCTGATACCTGTCACAGAGCTACTGACTTACACAGCAATTTACCAAGTTCCATACATAGTGGGGAGTTCTAACCGTACACTGGGGTCTGGCACAGGCTAGCGGACTGCCAGTTCAATTACCAACACACAGACATAATCCAGAATCTGAGCTGTTTCAATTCAAGACATGGCTTGCTACTCCATCACCTCAGGCTAAGACCAGTGGTACGAAGAACCTGTTGGCAGTTGTGTAATTGGAGATACAGCATGATACATTCCACGCTGTACACAAGAAGCCATAGACGTTCGTGTTGAGTGTATGTATAACTCGATTGGTTTACCATAGTAACGACAGGTAGGATTGTAAAACAGCAATTTAAAAATGATATGAAATATACAAACGGTGGAATGGTATCCGGTCCTCTTCTCCCACACAATTAAAGATTTCAATTTTAGCTCTTCGCCATCACACCACTTGATCAGGCTCAAACCGTACACCTGCTATACTTACATCAACCCTCTCTATGCCTCTTGCCACTCTGGCAGCTGTAATTCATTAGCAGCTAATTCCCCCTCCATACATTCCTGTCACTCCCTCTGTGTTCAGTAATGGGCCCAGTTAGATGAGCCGTTCTACTGCACGGCTCGCAAACTCACAAGAGTCTCTGTCACCTCCGAGCTGGAACACAGCCCCACCACCGGAGGCACTGCTCCAGCCGCTTAAGCCTTTCTCTTATGCTCAACTACAAACTGGGTATAGTAATGGCCTATATATATACCTCTTCGTAGGCTTGAACACAATTACTCCCAATACAGTGGGACCTCTACAATGGGGTGTATTCAATGTTACCTCCCTAGTAGTATAGAAGCCACCCGTTGGGTCACAATGGACTATTTTTCTGCCACCTCTGTATTTGCAGCTGAAAGATGTTGGCCCAAGGTGACGACCATACACAGACCCCACTATATCACCACCCACATCTGACTAAAGAATGACATAAACCCTGGTCACGGGCAGCAACTAGGCTGCGCTTGAGGCTGTCAAGTCTGAAGCCCGGCCATGCAGAGCAAGGCACTGCCTACGATGGGACTGACTGAAATTTAATATTCATGAACGCTATGCAGTTTCCCCAAGCCATTACCTCCCACTGACAATTGGCATTGTTAGCTAGTGTGCCCAATTAGAACCAATAACTGTCAAACCTGCCCACAGAGTTCACAAGGTCAGCCGCCACTCGGAGAAGGGGTTGGGGAATATTGGATGCTGGGTAGAATTCATGGCATTGGGTGTTCAATTTGATACTTGAGTGGCATATCACTTGCTGGCAGTCATCCTACGTACAGCACATGACTATTCATGCTAACCGCAAATCTTGTTTGGCTCTCGGTGGCTATATCCCACTATCAGCCAGCTGGATAAAGCACCAGCAAATGAAATAAGACAATGAGAACTGTTTCACGAACGTACACAACACAACATGGTTGCCTTTTCTGGAATTGTGATTCGATACCTGACAAATTCCACGGCCTGACTTCTGATCTGCGGCAAACATATCAGGCTTGCGAGGAATGTGGGGGGAATTCGGTCTGGAGCTGCCCACTGTCGAGCAGCTAATGCAATGCTCATACCGTTATGCAACATGCCCATTTGTCTAGCAAAGCCACATTGGGGCAGCTATGCACAGGTGGTAGAGATTCATCGCAAGTTCCAGCACAATGGCACTGGAATGCACACACCCCCACACCCCCACCCACTATTGGAGCAGTGTGTCGTACTATTCATGAGCTGATCTTTTCCTGGTGAATTGGCCTCTTGGAATGCCATTACACGCCTCCAACACTAAACAGATTAGGAGAACACAATTGGGGAACGTCACTGCCTTTATTCTCAGTCCTGCAAACAACTGATCACAGAGCAAGTGCAGATATCAAAATGCAAACAAACCAGGCACTTGTGGGATCTCCGCTGACATACGACTCCGGCTTGTGGTCAGCATCGTGTGGCTGCACCACAGGACCACGGAGACTAAACAACAAATGAAACCTCCAAATCTGCCAGTAGCATCTGAGAGAGGAGAATTGGGGTGTCACCTTGCCCTTGCAGCCATACAACAGCGATTACACTCCAATTCTCCAATTTCATAGCTAACATCACCAAGAGCAGTTGACAAACTGTGGCCGTGTTTCTATGAGGTAGGGAGAGTTGTATCAGGTTGTGCAACAATTTGGTAACTGTCATCTCGCCAATTGCTCTGTGATAGCACATGGCATGCAAACACTCCAAGGACGTTGCAGACAAACACAATGAGAGGATCACTGCACGCACAAAACACAGAGTTCTTGTGGTGCTGGCGTGATCAGGAGCATGCTGATCAGGAGCATGCTGATATCGGGAGCATGCTGATCGGGAGCATGCTGACCAGCAGCGTGCTGATCAGGAGCGTGCTGATCAGGAGCATGCTGACCAGGAGCGTGCTGACCAGGAGCATGCTGATCAGGAGCATGCTGACCAGGAGCGTGCTGACCAGGAGCGTGCTGATCAGGAGCATGCTGACCTGGAGCGTGCTGATCAGCATGCTGATTGTCCCATGGGTTAATACTCGTGACCAAAGTGAGGCTGTGCATGCATGGGTTGCCAAGGCTCCCTGCTTTGTGTACTAGAATGACTGAAGGCAGTGCAAAGTGTACACTAGAGACGTCTAAACATACAAACACACACACTTACTCACTGCACTGTAAACACACAACACTACGTATACGTGCATCACTAGCAGTCCATCTCGGCCAACTACCCGTAAAGGGCAGAGGCAAAGGAACGCTTCATCTAGCACGATCTAGCTGAACTTTGTGATGGTGTGTCCAGCCTACCTCCACACCCCCCTGACTCCCGTGGACCTCGCCTGCCATATCGCCGCGATGGAGGACACTGCAACACGTTCACCCGACTGCAGGATGCGATCGCAAGCGATCACAACACAAGCGCCCGAGACGCGAGCTGTGTAGCCTTGATTGATCAACTCTCAGTGTTGTGCATGTGCCGCATGGCGAACTTTTAAATTCCGCGCGCGTGGGAGTTGCCTCGCAATGATTACGGTCATGGATATTATCCGTGATATAATATAGTAGCGGCATGCTTTACATCACGCGATCATGCACACAGGAAACTGCAACCCGATCATGTAAACGTTTACATCCCGTTGGTTTCCTATGCATGTTTAGGAGAGCACATGCACCATGTCCACACAGTCACACACTGTAGCAGTCCACTGCACATTAGGGAAATGATTACGGGCACTGGTATAAACATGTAGACAGAAACTGTGCACGCAACACATCATGTGATGGCATCGTAAGGAAACTTCAAATCCAGGTTATAAAATGAGCAACTTGGTTCATCGTAAGTGGATGAGCATATGGATGGGAGCATCCGGGTATAGTAGAGGGGATCAACAGAAAAGTCAAACACTCGGATCAGCCCTCGCTGTCGGCGATGGCAAATAAGAGGGCTACCAGTGTCCACCAGGGGCCTCTTGTCCAGCGGCAAGTGGGCCACCATCAGATGGCTGGACAAGAACCGACACAACTCAACCGGATGCCTGGGGGAAGAATGAACAGCAAATGCAAACCAAAAACACTAATCATTCAGCTGATGAGTTATTAGCCTGGTTCCCAGGCTCCTCCCTCCAGCTGCATGGGGAGGAGCCTGGGAACAAGGAAGGTTTGTTGCATGCACATAGTACATACGTACACATGGTGCCTTCGTACTACATGCTACTAGTTATGGGCCTCGCCCTTGGCCAAATGCAGTCCATGTACATGAAGTTTGTTCTTGTTTAATAATTGTCATAGTGCAACTGTGCCCCACAACACACACGCACGCGCACCACACACACACACACACACACACACACACACACACACCTCTCATGGGTTCTCCACAGCTCCCTAGCCATCCTCTGGTCCCACACCATTACAGTGCCGTCCAGACTAGTAGAGAAGGCATGGTAGTTAACAGTGGGCATACAAGACATACACCAAATTCACATACAGTGCATGAGACAGCAGAATTTAGTGCGATGGAGACGTAAGGTTTGCTACTCTCGGGTCCTCATTAGGGTGGGTTGTGATCAGCACGGACGGAGCATTCCAATGATGTCTATGGTTGAAGTTTGACCCCAAAAATCCATGGATTATAGCCTTTGGTTGAGTGCAATTTTTTGCCAAAATGTAACATTTTTGTACATCCTTTTCATGCTGATCACAATGGCACAATACCAAGCTTCATATCTCATTCAGATACAACACGTCTTTCTTTAGACAATGGATATACAGAGTAAGTACTATGCCAGGTATTTTGGGCTAGGAAGGAGATACGAAGCTGGGATTTGCACGATTGTGATCAGTATGAATCAAGAAAAACAATGGATTATAGGCGTTGGCTGACTACAATATTTGACAAAAATGTGGCTGATCATTTTATGGACATCGTTTGAAAGATTTTTTATGCTGACCACAATGGCACAATTTTCAAATCTCATTCTAGTACCCATACCATTCTCTCCCAAGTCTATTCCCAACACAAATTTTGGTTAGTTGGTCCATCAGTATAGAACAGGTCGGTAGGGGTTCTGCCAATTTAGGATTCATTCCACTACTGGCTTGTCAAAATGTGATAATCAATAGAAAATAGTTTCCAAGATGTCGGCACAAAAACATGCCTCACCTGGGCACAGGTGATGGCTGACTAACCTCCCACTGACAACCTTCCACTTGTCCATCTGCACACTGCACACCTGTCCAGTGTGCCCCCTCAGCACCTGCGCTGGGCCAGGGCTACCAACATCGAACACCCGCACCCTGGCAAGGAAACAGCAACATCAGAGCCCTGTCCATGGCTACACACCTGTCCCACACACAACCACACCCACCTCTTGTCAGCTGACCCGGTAACCACCATGTTTGGGGGACTGGATGCGACATTGACACACGTGACCTCCAAGCCATGCCCACGCAAGGTAGAGCGGAAGCTACAGGACGGAAGGTCAAAGAGCTGCACCTGGTAGCCAAAGGCAGTGGTGCCACATGCCACAAGCTCTGGCGTGAAATCATAACAGCTGATGCACGTGGCACCCTGGGCCCCCGTGGAGGCGAGGATGTCTGTGGGGGAGGGGAGGGGGGTGGAGAGGTGCTGCAGGGTGATGGTGGTGGGGGTGCAGTAGAGCACGGCATAGGGACAGCTGGGGTCACATAAGGAGGGGACTAGAGACACCTTGGAGACCTGGAGGAGGACCACACGCCCACAACACACTCATCAACATCACATACGGTATATACCACAGCCCTCACCTTGCACCCCGCTGCAACTGGTATCCTCCTCCTCTCTCCGTCCCCCCCTCCCAGAACCATCAGCATGATCTCTGACTGTGTGGCAATCTGACAGTGTGCAGCAGCGAGGACCGTACTATGACCCCTACTGGCCAGGCTGACGGAGGAGAGCGTACCAAGGCCAGGTAGAGAGAAGACCTGGGAGGAGGTGTCCACATCGTAGACTGTCAGGCAGCCTTGGGGGGGGGGGGGGGGGGGGGGGGGGGGGGGAGTAGGGGTAGCCATTGCTTACGGCCGGGGAACGAGGCTATACCACATCAGATCAGACCTTCCTCTGTTCCAACAGCTGCCCAGCCCGTGGTGAGAGCACAGTTGGTAGGAAGAGTAGGAGGGAGGAGGGGGAAGGAGACGGGACGGGTCTGCGTCTGGTGTAGTCTCACCGGCCCACACTCATCACACACATCCCAGGTATACACTGCTCCTGATGAGTAGCTGGCGATAGAGGGAAACAGTGGCTGGATGCAGTACTGACACTCCCTCCAGTGAGCACGTACCATGCCAGTATGGTCTGCTGGCAGGAAGCCACAGCACATAGCACGCCAGCGTTGTCCGGCTGGTGATCACTGATCCCGCACACACGTTCCTTCCAGTTCCTCTCCACCTGCCTCCTCTCCAGGACAGCTTCCCTCACCCGGACCTTCCAGCACACCCGATCCTGGGCACTGTACACGGGAGGAGCAAGTTCATACACAACACTATCTTCAGACTGGTGATTGGCTCGTCCCCAGGCCTCACTGCAGTGTTTGTCGTCTGCAGTACTGAAGTGGGGGGAGGCCTGGTAAAACTTGTTGCATGCAGTGATATACCTGAACACTAGCTGGAAGTATGGAGGAGTGGCACATTCCAAGAAAACCATACTTAGGCGTGCTACCCATCGCCACAGTGAGTGTGCTACTCATCGCCACCACAGACAGAGCGATGAGCAGTCACCATCAGGCAGTTTGGCGACACTTCAGCTTCAGAAGCGACCCTCTAGCTGTACAGAAGTCTGAAGCCACTCCCCCATACGTCCACCAGGTGCACGTGATAAACACTGGGGTGAGAAGGTCTGGGTATGAGGCTGTGGTGGCTCACCCGAGGTCCGTGTTGAGCCGAAAGGAGTGGCATAGTCTGTACCACAAAACGTTGTCCTCTGCCAGCGAGTGCCAGCTACGACTCACCTAAGAGAACAACACACACACATCACTAAAGAACTACCACCCAGCATATGCTACCCTCAGTGCCTTGTAACATAGGTGGGAGTGTGCGCTAATAAGGTAGGGTCTTGGATGTACTTGCTGGCTCACTACCCAGGGTGCACGAGCGGAGGAGCAGAGACAATGACTCACTTACAACGGCACACCTGCCGAGGTCCTGCATGCCTAGATGACCGAAGATGATAAGTGCCAATTCACGAGGAAGCTGCACATCAAAGAACGGGACAGTGTTGATCTCATCCTGCAGACACAGACACAGGACAACATTATGGGCCACCATGATACCGCGTACCGGTCACAATAATTGCTGGCAAGTGACTGTCGACTCTGACTGGATGTATGTTCACGCTCACCAGGTCTGCAATCAGCCTCTCCACTAAGCTTCTTGGCCCACTCCCGCCGCCCTCTCCCCCACGTGGTACATCCGACACTTTGCTGCTCTGCGTCCTCCCTCCAGCTGGTAGCACCAGCAACGGGGGAGGTCCCCCTCTCGGTACGTGCAACGCGGCTCGTTTCTCAGCGGGACCCACTTCATTCTTTTCATCCAATCCTCGCAAATCACGACTATTCTTCCCCAGGAGTTGATCTGGCGCCCTCCTCCCACAGGACAACTCGTGTCGCCACTCACACAGAAAACTATCGAGATCAATCATCTCCATCGAGCAACCCCGTTCCCAATCTGGATGGATCTACATGGGAACGAGACAGAGGATAATAATTTCGAGCTCCACCCACTTGCAGCATGGTATCATATTGACACAAAAGTACAATATCCTACACATTTTAACTACAGTAGCACAGAGGTGAGGAACTCTTCAATCATCATCAGCACGCTGGTGCCTTCGGAGGATGCAATCAGCCCCCCAAAAACCTCCCTGCGCAGCTCCGAGTGGGGCATGGCAACTACACAGTGTAGGCAGCTCTTGGCCAGACAACAGCACTGATGCAGCCTGGCAAAGTGAAACACAGGCACAACGTTTGAGGGGCAGAGAAGGAAGGCAGCAAAGTGGTGCTGGCACTGAGCCATCAGTTGCGGGAGGAGGAACTGCCCTGCGCAGGTAAGCACTTGCAGACAGTGGGCGGCAGACTGGTGGTCCCTGGTACAGCGAGACACTTCTTTGATCATGACCTCGGTTGCAGCATCCACTGCACTGGCTGTGAAGGACTCCTCCAGTGCTTCAGTGTTCACACCAAGATTGCTGCTACCAGCATCGTCCGAGGAACTACAGTCTCTGCTGTGAGTGGTTGTCACCAACTCACAGTCATTATTCACGCTCTCACTCTTTAGCACCTCTTCCACCACCACCGGGCAGTGCCACCCACACCCATAGATGTGATGCAGAAGTGACATGAAGGCTAGCGGGGGCACCTCTCGAATGTACACCTCACTGCAAAGGGCTTCCTTGTAGTGACCACTCAACATCACACTAAACACGTCGGAGGATTCAGAGAGAATGGATCTGTGAACAGGCACCTGCACCGTGGTGTGGTTACTGCTCACCACAATAGTGAGGTCAAACGGGCAGTGGTCTGAGTCATGATAGCGGCAGAATACCTTATTCGGGGCTTCAGCAATGTAGGTATAGTGGGGTAAAACCACCTCCTCTGTGGAACTGCTAGGTGAGCAATCCAGCCTAACTCTCTTGCGCATCGGTGTGGAGTCCTCTTCAGGGACAGTGAAACTTCTCTTGCAGCTCAACTTCTGCACGTTCTTGACCAGTGCCAGCAGGGAGTTCAGAGCCATTGCCTGGGTCTCTAGCTCCTCCTTCACAGCAAGATCACTGAGAATCTGTAAACCCTTGTAGCCCAGCATCATGCGATGGTAGATACGGGGCGACCTGGAGGGAGAACATAGCTGTCTAATGGAGCAATTCTAGCACAATGCCGCCATAATGCTATCAGACGGCAGAGACAGGAGAAATGCTACAATACCTGCATAGGAGTGGCAGAGCCAGGCAGCTGGCCTGCTTCTCACTCGTCTCTCCCCTCAGTAGTAGGTGGGCCAGGACACCCTGGCCGTAGGGGGACTCCGCCACCTTGGACAGCCTCTCTAGCAGCTCATAACACATGCCATGGAACACTTGTGAACTGTTTGGAAGTAGTACGGGGGAGCCCAACAAGGGACTGAGCCCTGGACAGGATTGACTGTGTCCATTCTGAAGTGCCATGTCTGATGGAGAAGGAAGGTGGCTGGACACGGATCCTCCAAGATACGGTTCATCAAGGATGCCAGAGACAGAAGGTACATCTGCTGGTATACTCAGGTGTTCGTAGATTCGCGATGGCACCAGACTTCGTATGAGGTCCTGGAAGCAATGGGGATTGGTGAAAACACGTATCAGAACTTTGAACACATGAATGTTAGGTGGTTCACAGGAGGCAAAGTACTTGAGAATGGTCAACAAGACATCAGGAACAGCCAGATTTGTGAGGCAATCTCGCAAGTGTGACACCCTTGACAAGAGTAGAACAACCTGCGACTCTATGGGTACCCCAAAGTCTGCAGTGAGGGGTGACTCCAATCTGTGCTGCCTCTGGTAAGGGCTGGGGGAGGAGAGAAGGGAGTCGATGAAATTCGCTGGCATGGGGGTGGAGGCTTCAATGTCCAGCTGAAGGCAGGGTCGCTTGAGAGCAGGTGGGGTAGCACAGGAGTCAGTTTGACCGTGGTTGGCAGTTTCAGCTGGTACAGCGGTAGATAAGAGTACTGCAGCCTCAGCTCCTCCGACCTCCACACTTGCCCGCCCATCTCCCGTTGAACTGGCATCCAGAGATGGACTACTATCCAGCGAAGAGCAGTTAATAGAGGACACCAGGCTACAGTGGTCAGATTCGCAACTGGATTCAGAGATGCTTTCACTACAACGTGGAGAATCACAGCCCTCTCTGTTCTCAGAATTTTCACGGCTTGATTCGCTGATGATATCTGAGGCTGCTGCGCATGCATCTTCAGAGTTCCCTTCCTCCCCTCCTTCCCTCTCCACATCTACGTCCCCTTGATCCAGGTTGCCATCATGTTTGGATGCCGTATTGAGTATCCTCCTGGTCATCCCCTGGAGGTGGTGTGTCAGGACCTTCAGCAGGCACAGACGTTTCACCATGAACTTGAGTGTGTTCTCATCAAAATAGTAACAGATGAGAGCCGAGAGGATGTCTCCATGAAGGGAGATGGTTTCTGGCTTGGAAAGCATTTCAATTAGTTTTTCCAGTCCCCCACAGTCTCTGAGACGTTGCCGGCTGAGCACATCACGACAGCAGGCACATAGCATTCTTATTACCTTCTCAAAAACAGCTGAGGGCAGGTCACAGGAGGCCAGATGACCTACAAGTGCCTCAATGCCACCTGCACTGCTAAGTGCTACTCTTCCATCCGAGTTCTTTGCACAGTTCAGTAGTACAGTCACAGCCTTGCCTGTAACATTAGGCTTCAAGCATGCACAGTGCTTGACAATGTAAGGAATGGCTCCGTTGCTGCAGAGTGGCTGGATGAAGTCAGGATCACCATCCGCAGTGAGCACTTCAACTACATGCAGTGCAGCCAATGCAACTTCCTCAGTGTCCGATTTCAGGCAGTCAATTATGGGGACAATCCCATCATTATTCTTTAATTCATCCCTGCAGTCACTGCTACTGCTGAACAGCCGGATTGCCCTCAGCACACTCTGCTTGCATCCTCCATCCACCCCTCCCCCCACAAGCGTACCGCTGAGCTCAGCCAGCACTCCCTCCCCCAAGAGCACATCAATGCTACTCTCATCTAATGCAAGGTTTGCAAGCACACGGGATGAGGTGTTTAGAGTGTCCGATCTTACCGAGTTCTTCAATACGTGCACTGCAAGAGGAAGAGTATGCAACTCACTTGTGATTCACGAAACATCAAATGGCAACTACTGTTTGTGCTATAGCACTGCAGCAACGTCTTACCAATATCTGACAATGCATCGGTCATAACCTGCAGAGGATGATGAAATTAATATTAATCAATCCATTAGCCTGTTGCTATAGTTCAGTGCTCACAGTGCATCTGGTGTCGGGCTCAAGCGCACACAGGTTCCCCAGGGTGCCTAGCAGCAGTACCAGATCCTTGCCTTCGCTTTCCTTGCAGCGAGAGATGAGCTTCAGCAAAGCATGCAGACCCCCTTGTGTCCGGAACGTGTGGGCGTGGCTGGAGCTCCGTAATTTATGTGTTTTCAGGACGTACACGACATCTTTGAGTTCGTTCGACAGTTTTCCGCCCTTGCTCCCTTCGGACAGAGTTATAAGCTTCTGTATGAGTTCTCCTACGTTCTTCTGCGCATACGAGTGCAGTTTCGACGTTTGGGTGGCCACTTTTTTCGTCCGTAGCATAGCGGCCTTTTGAATTTCGGCCATAACTTTTGGTCACGTGCGCCAAGTGCTGCTGTGGTTATGCTATATGATGCATGGCGTCCGGTTGGAATATTGTAGCTGCAAAGCGCTTTTTTGAGTTGCTACCGCCTTCTGTCTCTGCATCCGTAGAATCCGCTGCTGCATCCAAATTATACTGAAGGCAGTTGTTCTACAGCGTTCTGCCTCTCGAAGAGTGAAGTTGGCGTTCTAATTGAGCGATTTTTGCGCATTGTTTGGAGAAGTTGCCAAGCACGCAGCAGCCAGCGGGTAGTGAAACTATGGACCAAGGAGCGGAGAAGCACACCTCAGACCCCTTCCTGCTGTCTCCCGAGCTGCAGTGCAGAGACCAGGCCAACGGAGCAGGGTCAGTGGTGAGCTGCCGTCTAACATGGCAGCTATGTAAACACGGATGGTTATTCATAGATGACCGCTGAGTGTGTGCTGATGGAGTGTGAGGGCTTTGTCGGGTATTTGCACCAGTGCGAGTGTGGGTAGATTACTGTTCCCCGGTAGCAACTCACCAGCCAGCGTTCAATTCCAGGACAGCAGCTTTTGCTATGCAGGATCAAAACATAGATGAACAGTCTGGTGATGTTACCACCAGCAGCTAGCATGTACCTCAGGAGAGGGAAAGCATGTGTACATATTTGCAGAAGTAGGTTTGAGAAAGTAGGTGCAATCTAGTCTTGTTCCCAGAGCGAGACTAGATGCAATCCACTGTTTGGTTCATACAACCCGTGATCAGACACACCTTGCAGTTTTAACGTCAGGAACTGACTTCCATAGTTTACTGTGATCCTTTGTTCAGGAAATGTTACTCAGTAATCTTAGAGTCCCACCCCCACAGGATGTGTGCTGCTGTACGTCTGAACAGCAGGGTTGACCATTCTCAAATACTTTGCCTGCTATGAAGTGTTTATTACGGGCAATGTTGCACCTTGGGGGACTACAGTTACTGCATCCTCCCATGCCACAAGACTCATGGGTGTGTACCACATGACTTTAGGCAATACTAAAAAATCGCATGAACCCACCGTACCAATTTATACGAACATGGTAGACATGCTGGGGGATTGAGGACAAGTATTTCGTACTTGCAGCGGCAAGAAGGTGGCCTTGAGTTGGGTACAATGGAGCCTTCCATAACGGGCCCTCGCAGTAGCAGACGGTGCTGACTCAGCCACGGAAGTATTACTAGACGTTAACAACAACCCAGGAGTGGATGACTTCTGTGTTCCGGACACCATTCCAAATGCTTATCTCAGAACATTTCTACCTCTCAAAGTAACATCAAGTCATTTGCTGACTTTTCAGATGATGCCTCAGCTCTTGCTCCCACCGCGTGGATACTGATTACACCCACTCCTACAGCTAGCCTCGTTCCCAGGCTGCTTGTAACCTGCTAGCTTCATTCCCAGGCTGCTTGTAACCAGCTAGCTTCGTTCCCAGGCTGCTTGTAACCAGCTAGCTTCGTTCCCAGGCTGCTTGTAACCAGCTAGCCTCGTTCCCAGGCTGCTTGCAACCAGCTAGCTTCGTTCCCAGGCTGCTTGTAACCAGCTAGCTTCGTTCCCAGGCTGCTTGTAACCAGCTAGCTTCGTTCCCAGGCTGCTTGCAACCAGCTAGCTTCGTTCCCAGGCTGCTTGTAACCAGCTAGCCTCGTTCCCAGGCTGCTTGTAACCAGCTAGCTTCGTTCCCAGGCTGCTTGTAACCAGCTAGCTTGCGGCTGTACCCAGCTAACATGCACGTATGTGACACCACAATCATACTACTGTGAGGACACCCCCAAGCTAGTGGCTGCAACTGGTCTGCTGTTCAGAGGTTCCTCTGTATCACAGAAAAGTTTTGAAATGTTGCTGGTGTGATTACTGCAAGGCTATCGTTAGTGTACTGTTCCAACCTCCCACACCTCTAGCCCAGCTGCCACCTCAGAGGAGCTACACAATAGCTGGGCTGAGGAGCGTGTGCAGCTGGCATGCGGCCGGGGCCTGTGAGAGCCTGTTTCCACTGCAGTGGCTGCAGGTAGTGGGATGCAGTCCAGCAGTCCCTGCCCCACTGGGGTGTGGGGGGGGATGGATTGCTTTGAAGTGGTGTTTGTACAGCCCCTTCCTACTCTGACTGATATGCCATCATTCACACACACATCACACAATGCAGTACCGAAGTCCTCTCGCCCTACCTCACCCTTCCTCAGAGTGGAGCCATCTTCACTCCGGCTGTCTCCCCTCCTCCCTATGTCTCCCTGTCCCCGGCTGTCTCCCTGTCCCCGGCTGTCTCCCTGCCCTCTGCTGCTACCCTGCCCTCTGCTGTCTCCACCCGTCCCATCATCTCCTTTCCTCCTGCCAACCCCCTCCCTGCCAACCCCCTCCCCCCTGCCATCTCCACCTGCCCTGTGACCTCTTTGCCCCCCACTGCCTCGGTCCTTTCAGCTGTCACTTCCCCTGCTGTCTCCCTCTCCCCTACCGTCTCCCTCCCTCCTACCGTCTCCTTTCCTGCCGTCTCCCTCACCTCTGCCGTGTCCCTTCCCCCTGCCGTCTCCCTCCCTCCTACTGTCACCTTCCCTGCCGTCTCCCTCCCTCCTACTGTCTCCTTCCCTGCCGTCTCCCTCACCTCTGCCATGTCCCTTCCCCCTGCAATCTCCGTCCCACATGCCATCTCCCACTCCCCTGCCGTCTCCCACTCCCCTGCCGTCTCCCTCCCCCCTGCTGTCTCCCTCCCCACAGCCAGCTCCCTCCCCCCACCCCCCACTGCCATCTCCCTCCCCCGTGCCATCTCTGCCCCGCATGCCGTATCATTCTCCCCAGCCGTCTCCCTCCCCCCTGCCATCTCTGCCCCACATGCCATATCGTTCTCCCCGGCCGTCTCCCTCCCCCCTCCCATCTCTGCCCCGCATGCCGTATCATTCTCCCCAGCCGTATCCCACCCCCCTGCCGTCTCCCACTCCCCTGCCGTCTCCCTCCCCCATACCGTCTCCCTCCCCCATACCGTCTCCGTCCCCCCAGCCGTCTCCCTCCTCCCTGCCGTCTCCCTCCCAAGCCCCCTCTCAGCCATGGAACACCTCCAGGAGGAAGAGGAGCTTGCAGCCGGAGGAGGATACAGGTGAGTGTGTGTGCAGAATTCTCCTCCTCTCCCTCAAGTGGTATACCCTGCTGTTGCACTGTTTGTAGTCTGGTGCATGTGCACAGTTAGCAGCTCCCAGATATCTCTGATCCATTGCCTGAGAAGTACCGTTCTCCCTGCCTGTTAGTCCTAATGTTACTCTCCTTCCAGTCCCCCCCCCTCCCTGCACATTTAATGTTACTCTCCTTCCAGTCCCCCCTCTCTGCATGCGAATGAGGAGCTGCTCTCTGATGATGAGGAGGAGATGGAGTCTCTGCATCCTACCCTCTCTGCCGGTCAGACTGCTAGCTCTGCTGCAGTTGCAGTGATGTGCTCTGTGTTGCACAATTCATTCCTGTCCTTACCCCCTCACCCTCACACATCCCACCCTCTCCTCAGCCCCCCTCCCCCTCTCCTCCCTCCCACCCTCCATCCGCAGCAACTCGGTCTCTTCCTACCCCAACGATGATGAGTCTTTTGCTAGTTTTGTCGCTCGCGAAGCACATGAGACTGCATCTACCCTAGACGACGACCAGTCCTCCCTCTCCCGCTCCCCCACTCCCCTCCCCTCCTCTCAGCCGGACAATGACATCCACACACTGGAAAGCCTCATCCGCAGCCACCCCTCTGAGCCATCCTCCTCCTCTGCCACAATACAGCAGTTTGGGATCACTGCGCAGTCCCCGGTGGCCCCTATGAAGCTCATGGAGGACAGCTACCCTGCTGTAAGTGTGCCTCTCTGTCCATCTGTCTGTCCATCTGTCTGTCCATCCGTCTGTCCATCCGTCTGTCCATCCGTCTGTCCATCCGTCTGTCCATCCGTCTGTCCATCCGTCTGTCCATCTGTCTGTCCATCCGTCTGTCCATCTGTCTGTCCATCCGTCTGTCCATCTGTCTGTCCATCCGTCTGTACATCCGTCTGGCCATCCGTCTGGCCATCCGTCTGGCCATCCGTCTGTCCATCCGTCTGTCCATCCGTCTGTCCATCTGTCTGTCCATCTGTCTGTCCATCTGTCTGTCCATCTGTCTGTCCATCCTTCTGTCCATCTGCACAACCATCAGACTATATAGAGTTGTCCAACCACAGTCATTCCCCACTCACCTGTCACATGCATGCATGGACACACCCACAGCCTCTGGACATGACCACTCGAAACTTCCCCAAGAGAAGCAAGTGAGTGTTCCAGCATTGCACTGAGTAGCTGGTTTGATCCATCATTTGGTTGTAGGGAAATGGTCAGCAACCGAATGCGAGTGTTAGCACCATGTTGTATAGGACTTGGAGGTAGAACATAATTATGGTTTCAGAATATGCATGGGTAAACCCCTGAGTTAATGTATTCAGTAGTGCTGTGTGTCTCTTGCAGGTACGCTCACCGTGCTGCCATCTCTGCCATGCATCCCTACAACAGAACACGGTAGGTGCAGGAACTTATACTGGAGATGCTCCTGCACTGTAGCAGGGGTATACGTCTGGTTCATCTGATTTGCCCCACCCACACCGCATGTACACACACCATACACTGACTCATGCACACACACACACACACACACAGTGGTGGTGGTGTGAGTGTGGCAAAGACCCTGGACCTGATGAAGGCTGTGCTGCAGTCGTCCTTCAACCTGGAGGTGAAGCAACTGTGTGACGACTACCTTGGCATCTTTGGCCTTGCTGCTGCCAACATCCGTGAGAATACTGGGGACAATGTACCCGAATCCACACTTAAGCTGCTTGTGTGCAAGATGATGGAGGAGGTAAGCTATCTCCCGCTGGAGTGTCTTCATCCCTGCACTGACTGTATCTCGTGCTGACTGCAGGCTCTGCAAGGGTACCAGAATGGCAAGTGGGAGTTCCCCGCTGGAAAGGTGAGCCAGCGATAATTTGTGTATCAGTTTGAGGACATGTGGTAACCCCCTCCCCCTCCAACTTCCTCTCCCCTGCCCCAGTCTAATCTCCTCCCCCTGCCATTCCTCCAACCCCCCCCCCCCCCCCCCCCCCCCCCCCCCCCCAACCTCCTCCCACGCCCTCTCCCTCACCACTCGTCCAACCTCCTCTCCCCACCCCTCCTCCAACCTCCTTTCCCCTGCCTCTCCCCCAACCTCCTCTCCCCAACCCTCTCCTCTCTCCCTGCAACTTCCTCCCCCACCCTAGCCTCGGTCCCAGGCTCTCTCCTCTAAAAATGGGGGGAGGAGAGAGCCTGGTAACATTCGCGTGAAAAGCTGTCGACTTCCGGCGCCTGGATCTGGCGGACCCAATCAGATTGCAGAACAAAACCACGTGAACACATGAACATTTTGTAGGCGTTTACCTTCACTGCCGTGCTAATGCACGAATTGTAGACTCAGAACTGAACGCAGAGTACCTCTCAATGATTGGCGAAAGGCAGTTGACAGGGTGTGCGAGAGGGCCACTAGTCTGATCTCGCTGTTCACTGCGGGTTGTTTGCCGGACCAGCTCATTCGTCGTTTGTCGCCGCTTACTGCATCGACGGTTCACAAGGTGAGCTCTCCTGGTTAGCTGTAGAATTGTCTCAGACTTCTGTGAAGCTGGGGATGCCTTGAAAACAAAGAGCGATATTTTCAATAGCGCGTGACTGATTTGTAACTCACGCGACATTTACCACAAAAGTAGGAGTGTCCTTCGTTTATCACATGGCTGATGACGCGCCGGAAGTCGACAGCTTTTTTAGCGAATGTTACCAGGCTCTCTCCTCCCCCCGTTTTCAGAGGAGAGAGCCTGGGACCGAGGCTACCCCCACCCCTCCTCTAACCTCCCACCCCTTCTCCAACCTCCTTCCCCCCACCCTTCCCCCTCCGCACACCACCTCCGACCTCCTCCCTTCAGCTACCTAAGAATGAGAAAGTGATGGAGGCCAAAGGGTCTCCCATGTCCACCAAGAAGATCAAGACTGAGAGAGGAGAGTCGAGATACGGGCCAGCAAAGAGGGTGAGTGGATATTATTAGCTGGATACCTGGTGTTTCTTGCAGAGAGCCTTGCAGGAATTCAGTTATGTTGCCTATGGGACAGCAATGGTGTAACTGCCTCTTCTCTCTAATCAGCCAGTCTTTGAGAGTGGCAGTCACCACTTTCCTGCTACCAATCCGCTGCTGATGAACCTCCTCTCAGCTGTCACATGCACACACCATAGCAACACATGCTATACCTGTGTAAAATACTCAGTACCTTCACACACATGCACACATGTACGCACACACCTGCACACTGTACGCACACACCTGCACACAGACCAGGAAACCTCCAACAGATCGTCAAACTGACAAGTGAGCTGATCCGCATACATGCAGTACTACACAGTATTAGATCGTTAGCACATGCATACCAAGTTGCTGTGGTAACCAGCATCTAACATGATGGCTGTCAGTCTGACCTGACGCATGCAAAGTGCAGTTGGGAACAGTTGTTTCTGAAGTCAGGACTGCAATTGCCTTGACAGCTATCTGTCATAGTAGCCAGTTGGTTTCTCCCATCCAAACGACAGCTGCTACAAAGCCCGCCCATCATCTTGGTAGCTGTTATATGGCAGAATCCCAAATATTGGTGTGTTCTGGCCCTCTCCCCTCTGGTCTGGGATATGGCCACTGACCATGTGTTTCTGCTGGTTCCCTGGTCACAGATCCTCTGGCTGGCGGTGGGGGATGGACAAGAGAAGAGTAGACCCTGTCAAGGTGAGAGGTCGAAGGTCAGCCCCACCCACTCCAATGCAACAGAGCTCATCACTGGAATTAACCTGTGTGACTATTCACTGCTGCATGTGCAGGGGGGAGCCTGGGAACGAGGATTCACTGCTGCACGCGTGGGGGGGGGGGGGGAGCCTGGGAACAAGGCTAGCCATTTGTAGTGAATATTTGGCTGGTACAAAGTGCAAGAGGTTACTCTTTCAAGTCACAGCAGCTGGAGCTATGCAGGAAGTCCTCATGGCTTCTTGACACTCAACATCCAGCATTCCACAATTATCGCAAGCTGTGTTCAGCAATGATGCAGTGTTTCTCCCCAAAGCACATTAATTTAACTTGGGGTTTGATACACAGTTTAGGAGATGATTATTGGATTATGTGGGACAGAGCCTGGCCAACAGCACTCCACATTTACTGGCTTTCCCAACTTCTTCCTCATTCCATGGATGCTTTGCGATCAGCACTTCCTATGAAGCCAACAGGGGTCTCCCTGACATTAAACAATGACATCATCGTAGTTCCTTATATGGGATTTCTACAGCAGTGTTGAAGGTTGCATGGATCCACATCCTAGTTCGCATACACACCCCGGGATTCCGTTGTTTGATTCTTCCACTCTGAGCACCTGGGGCTGCACACTTGGGGGCCCGACAGAGTAAGGATTCAGTCACTGAGGTGTCCTAAAACTTCAACAAGCTTTTGCAGCAGTGGCAGTAACAATGAGCCTATTTGCTCCCAATCCAGGATTCATTGGTTCTGAAGCCACGAATTCCTGCAGAGTCGTTTCCATAGAAGTCCACCCACAGATATCTGTTACTTTGAGCAGCCTTGTTGGATAGCGCCTAGTCCCAAACTTGACTTAGAAACATCACAGACGCACTGCTTGCACTTTGTTTGTAGGGAGCAATAATTATTGATCTTCAAAGTTGAGCACTAGTCCTGTGTCCAGCCAGTTCTCATCATACAGTCTTTACAACCTGAATCCAGTTGTGCAAGCCCCACATTCCTGTGGTGTTTCTAAGTGGAGTGGTTTTGTGCTGTGTGCTACAGTGATGCTCAGTGTAGAGCCTGTCATACCTGATGGCTATCAGAGGATGGCATTGATAAGTTGCAGCCAGAGTTGCCTTGTTGAAGCCTTACTGCAATGGCTGGAGAGTGGCAGTTGGTACTCTAAGGTTGATTCAATAGTGGAGCTAACTCATTTAGTTCAGCAACTCCCATCCCTCTGTCTCTCTCTCTGTCTCTGTCTCTCTCTGTGTCTCTCTCTCTCTCTCTGTCTCTCTCTCTCTCTCTGTCTCTGTCTCTCTCTGTGTCTCTGTCTCTCTCTCTGTCTCTCTCTCTCTGTCTCTGTCTCTCTGTCTCTGTCTCTGTCTCTGTCTCTCTGTCTCTGTCTCTCTCTCTCTCTGTCTCTGTCTCTGTCTCTCTCTCTCTCTCTCTCTGTCTCTATATCACTGCTGCAGTGGGAACCTGAGAAGCTGACGACTGGGGTTGACTTTGTCCTGGGAGTGAATGTGAACAAGTTAGTGCTCTTTGTGGGTCATTGCTTTTGCCTGAGTGGCTTCTCTGGTGGAGAACACCTCCAGAGACTCAGACGTCTGTTGCTAAGAGACAGGCTGAGATTCATAAGGTTGTAGCATATGGGATGGGGAATTAGGATGGTCAGTTTTGCATTCCATGAGTCCTGAACCAGATGTTCTCAGATAGTACTGTGCATGCAGTATGTGTTTGAAGGATTTGCCAATGGGGTACGCCTAGTTTTTGTTTTCCATTTTTGTGCAGTCTACCATTTATGATTTGAGTGTAAGGCTGAAGGCTTCCATTCTACTGCGGCTACTTTCCCTTTCATGCACCCACACAGAGCCTTGGGCCACGCTGCCAACCGGGGGAAGGTCTACTACCTTCATCCGGAGCTCTTCAAGGTCTGCACTGACTACACGCACTCCATGATGGAGCGTACAAGGGCTATAACTTATCGTCTTTCACTCACATAGTATGCCTGTGACGGGGATGACAAGACATGGCTCTATGAGAACAAGCACCTACCAGTGCATGGTGGAAAGGTAGAGCATATAAATATTAATTACAAGGGGATTAAACCTAATATTGATTGAATTTACGGGAAGACTTATTGGATCAATGATTCAAGCACATTCCAACAGCTTCTGTTCCATAGAGCACTCTTATGTACTTCCTTGCGATCGTTCCAGTTCCATCTGTGCTAGGTTTCCCCTGGGGTGGCCATAGCAACAGTCACATGTCCTCCAGGACTGGCACTTTGCTCATCTTTTAATCATCTCACTTATCCATTCCTTCACCCGTAGGCTTTCCTCATGATCTTTGCTGAGGTTGAGAGTCTGGTGAAGTCAGATGAGTATTACAAGTGAGTGGACTGGGCATAGTTGTGTCTGGAGCTCAGTACAGCACAAGAACACTTTGTTTATATGCCAGTTGCTAATACCGTATTTCCGTGATCAAACTCCGTGGCTACTGTTTGGGGGCTAATCAAGTGTGGTGTTTTAGTAAACTCAGCATGAACTGGCAAAATCTTTGGCTTTGACAAAGCCAGTTACCGGTATGTCGGATGATCATGATGGTATCGCATGGAGCTGAAACAAAGCTTCTTTGAGAACTTTTCTTCACCGCCCTCTGTGCCTCAGGAAATACCAAACTTTCCTAAACAGCTCTCAGGGTACATTCCTCTCATCTCCCTCACCGCAAAGGTCGTGGTTGTTTCCCTTCTCAAGCACTGACCTTACTCTTGCTCTGCCTGTCACGAGGTCGCTCACTTGCTACTCGAATACTAGGCGCAGCTACTAAAATTTAGTCCTTTGGAGGTGGGGCTATTTGGTGAGGGCGACCAACAAGCAAGGATGACATTTGATTGCAGAAATACGGTGATTTGGTGGTCAGTTAGGTCACGGTTCTCCTGAGCTCTTGGTTGTACAATGTACTGTAACCTCTCTGGGGTCTGTTGGGTGTGAGGGTTTTAACAAAACCTCAAAACCTGGAAGACAGTACAGACAGCGGCAGTGCAATGAATACAATTATCAATGGTAAAGTGGGGAGCGTTCAGAGGAAGCTAATTGAATGTGATCATTGTGAGGTGACCTAATGTTTGTTGTGAAGGAGGAGCTCAGAGTCCCCTTCCTTGCCACCACCCACCCTGCTTAACTTGCTCCACCCCTCCAGGGACAACCCTGACATCTGGACAGCTGTGAGGAAGCTGCAGCGATTCTGTTTGCCTCAATTCATGATCGACAAGATGAAGTCCTTCATGCACTCCGTGCAAGGCAGGTGGCATTGCTTGACTAAATTGCCTCCACCAAGTGCAATTCTTTGAACCCAGAGGTGTATTATGACCAACATGATATTGAATTTTGTTTGTCTTACAGTTTATTGCATCAGAGATTGTTTCTTTATGGATGACCATCTCTGCTTACCTGCAGACATGAATAATGGTACAACTGATTCCATTAGGCCATCACACTCGGCCCTAGGTTACTAGCAGGTGTCCCAGAGTTCAAAGGATCCGAAACAATGTTGTGGATCATTGATAATAAGATTGGCCGGCTGTGGAACGGATCGCCACATGCTTTCCAGCCTCCAGGTCACGTTTACTGATCTAGAATTGCTGATGACATTAGGCCGCTGCTCAGAAGCCCTACGAATAGCTTGCGTAACATCCTCTTCCCTCCTTCAACCCTCCCAGGCTACTTCGCACAGGAAGCAAGTACGTCAGAAGGTAGTGAACACAAAAGGTCGTAGTGGTTCCCTCTGTTTCTGCCGTTACTATTTTTCAAGCAGGTTCATTATTTTTATCTTGTGTTTTGGTACCCCACGCCCACACACTGCAAGTATAGAGCAGTCATGCATAGCAAGTCTGTATTCATAACCTGGCATCACATTACTCTCTGACTGCATCACCAGTACAGTGTCATAGTGCTTCAATCTGATTCAGTTGAGTGCAAATTTTATTTATTGTAATTCTTGATAAGTCAACAAATGACGAGTTCACTTCCTACTCTATTTCCGTATCACGTTTTACCACAGTGTATTCGTAGTGAAGCCAAGATACCTTCTACAGCAACTGGCACTCCTTATGGATACTCAAACGTGAGATCTGACTTGCACAATACGCACTGTTTTGAATGCATTACATGGTGTGCAAATGATGTAACGACCTCTTCTAACGATGGTTGAAATCTCTCGAGAAGGAACATGACCTTGCCCTAAGACCCCACACTGAGCAAACCTACCCGCAAACAAGTAACTATGACTTCATCACAGCACAGTAGGAATTTTAGGACACCCTGGAGCTCTAGAAAGGTGACTTCAATTCAGGGGAACACTATTTACATGCAGTTGGTCAATTGCAAAGTGCCTGACCAACCATGCAAGCTAGGTGTTCTTGATTCAGGGTCCTGACCAACCGTGCAAGCTAGGTGTTCTTGATTCAGGGTCCTGACCAACCGTGCAAGCTAGGTGTTCTTGATTCAGGGTCCTGACCAACTGTGCAAGCTAGGTGTTCTTTCTTGATTCAGGGTCCTGACCAACCGTGCAAGCTAGGTGTTCTTGATTCAGGGTCCTGACCAACCGTGCAAGCTAGGTGTTCTTGATTCAAGGTGCACACGTACATACTCTTTGCCCAGTGCCGACAACGGCTACTGCCAGACTGGCACATGCATGCACACCAATTAGGGCATACTGCATCTGCATATACAGTTGCAGTACTGTCAGTCGTACCTGCGGCACCCGTGCTGTGATATTTACCTGATAATTCACACCTGCATGAGCACCACATGGCCAGGAATGTAACAGGTGTGCTGCAAGCCATAACTGCACACCACTACCAAACATTGAATTAAAGTAATTGGACCACAATTTCACTCTCTTGTTTATGGCAATATTAATTTTTTTAATTCAATTTTAGCTGAAACAAATTACAAAATGTAATATAATACAAAATCTGCTCAATACGGTGATATAAAAGTGGAGAGAGATAAAGAAGTTTCAGAGCTATGTACATCGGCAGGACGTCACAGTAACTTGTTGTAATTCCTCAATAATCAGTACATCTTGTATCCGCATGAGAATGTCCAGTGATTGGTAGGTGTTGCCTGCACAGCAGGGCTCAATGGAGGACCCAGGGGTGCCCTCACCTAGCCTACTCAAGAAGTCAAACAGCTGTGGCGTCATGAGCTGGTTGCCTGACACCTGCGGGCAGTACCCCTCACAGTAATTTGAGGTGAAGGATACTGGTCTGATGATGAAGTCAAAACCCAGATCTTCTGCAAAGTTGATTTCTAGTGACTTCAGACAGCATGTTGTCTCATTATCAGAACAGAACCCAACACCAGGGCCCTCAGTCTGCCTCCGATATCGGTTACGATGTTCCTCCTCAAGTGGGTTCTTGGAGACGGCAATCACACGGGGTGCCATGCTGTTGTTGGTGGTGGTGTAGAGGAACTGCACCTTGGACGGTAGCTTGCCGTTCACTGCCTGGTTACAATTGGGAGAGCTATAGCAGTAGACAATCACCTCCAGCACCACACTGCCGTTGATCCCCTTGGCTACCCACAGCTTGGCCGCAGATGTGATCTCAAACACTTGGTAACCAACATCGCTGACACTCACATACTTGCCCTCAACAACGTACTTCTGTCCCAGTGACTCAAGCACTGTTCTGATTTCAACGTACTGACTTGGGTCTTGTACAATGTATCCAGGCCCAGTGCTGGATGGCAGCTGGTAGAGGAGGAGATCAGCCCGAGAGATGCTAGTGAGGTCCTCTGGGAGCTCAAAGTCAAGTGCAATACGATAGCTGCTAAGGATGTTGTTTTGAGGCTGGTGACCACCACTTCCACTGCCAGCGTCTCTTTTCACAACATCATTTGGAATAATCTCTGCGGAGAGGAATACATCAGGTTAGACTTCACACCCAACTGGTAGCTAGGAGACCATTGGTGCCCAGACAAAGCTGTCAACACACACCATCTAGAACAATATGTGTAGCCCCAAGTGGATGGGAGGGGACATACTACCAAAACTCCTTAGAAAGCTGCCACAAGTGTGCACCCACCTGTACATCTTCACATTATGAATGTGCTCAACTTGTTGGTAAGTCTACACTGTCTGAGTGGGTCTTGGTAACGAGGTAATGTAATTACACTGTATCAAATTACTAGCCTGAATAGAAGTTACCAAAGTGCAGGTTGCATCTGGAAAACGCTGAAGTGTTGTTTAGCCTTAATTAGTAGCACTTCATTATAACTAATTGAATATGGTTTAGTCGCTTTGCACTTCACTGCAGCGTATCGCTTTCGCCCTGACAGGTCTGCTTGCAAACA
The DNA here is from genome assembly GCA_963931865.1 of Axinella damicornis. NCBI lineage: Eukaryota > Metazoa > Porifera > Demospongiae > Axinellida > Axinellidae > Axinella > Axinella damicornis. Next base: position 173,550 of record OZ007507.1, read on the forward strand.
GATCTGGGATACTGGATTGAGAGCAAATGTAGGGCTGCCGGGAGAGGTCTGTTGGCAAACTTCTCCTTACTGTATGGCAACAACATGCAATTTGCACACCGCATCTACATACTTTAACTATATTACCTTCAGGCGTCATGCTCCCCACGAAGGAGGTGATGGGCTTTGCAAAGAAATCCTCCGAATGGCATTTCCTTTCTCGCTCACGCTCCAGGCTGGCACTGGCGCTGCGGAGCGCTCGATAAGTCTCCAAAACTGCCTCAGAATTCGGCGGGGCGGAGGTGACGTTCGGTGTGCTTGTGGGTACGGGTGTTGGCTGTCCGTTCAGTCCCAGCTGCGCCATAATGCTAGTACGGAGTGTGCGCATTCTTCGCTGCCGCAAGAGCTCGGCATTGTTGAGATTGCACGACTGCGAGCGTACACAGGGGACACACGCAGCCAGTAGGCAGGCTGCCAGGCAGGCGGGCACCAGAAGTTGCATCGAGGACATCGAGGTTATTGTAGTAAACTGCTTTGCTGCTGCTAAAGCGATGATCAAACTGGCTAGCTGCATTAAATTTATATGGAGAAGAGAAGACGGTCAAAAGTTTATATCCGCATATCTCGATTTCGTTCCCAACTCCCGTTTCCGAGGCTGATTTGGGGCTTCGGAGATGCATGACAATGGACGTTGGTGCTCGGGTGTTGAAATATGAGAATTTTCTAAACGAAAGGCTTCGCAGTGATTTGAAAAAGGTATTTTTAGTCCACCACACAGCACAGGAAATGTTTGTAACGATTACATGATGGGTGCACCACCGGAGTGCTCATTTTCCCATAGAGGTTCAGTCTGAGTTTCCCAACAGGTGTTGGACAGGAGAGATGCCATTTACTCTGACCTGGCGGAGTATTTGCAGCTGAGAAACATCATTGAGAAACTTAAGGGGCAGCCGGATAATCAGAAAAAAGAAGTGAAAACTCTGGTCGACCTTGGCTGTAACTTTTATGCACATGCCAGGGTATCTGACCCTTCTCACGTTTGTGTGGCAATAGGTTACGGGTTCTTTGTAGACTTCACTCTGGATGAAGCACTGTGTTTCATAGACCGGAAGACCACTCAGTTGACGGAACTGGGACACAGACTGACTGGAGAGGCCTCAGAGATCAGTGCTAGGGTGAAGTTGGTAATGGAGGCTCTGAGGGAGCTGCAACTTGGTTCCACTCCTCCGCCCCGGCAGCCACCAGAAGCTGTGTGGTGACTGTTCACACATCTTTATTGTACAACTGCACTTTTATAGCCGGGGACACTGGGCTCAGTGCTACTGTACAAGTCTCTGCTAATCTCTGTGGAGCTTTCAATGATATAGCTTTCAATAGTATTACCATTCAACTCCTCCCGCATTGTGTATCCGTGCAGTATGTGCTGTGTGTGTACATGCAGGCTCAATTGACCAGTTCTATTCATCATACTTGAGAACTTGCAAAACACACTGTACACAATGGGACAGACAAGAAGCTACATGGACACTAAAGATTTATATCACTCAAAATTGGCCTTAGTGGCCTGAATAATGCCTACAATCACACCAAACAGTCCAATAGCACTTGCAAAAATCTCAATAATCAAAATCTTGACAAACAGTGACGGATTCTGAGCATCTGCCAATGCTGCCCCACTGCCCACGAGACCAACTGAGAGTCCACAAGCTATGTTTGTCATTCCAACGGTCAGCCCTGCACCAAATATTGAGAAACCTGCAAACGCAGCACTGTGACTGTACGTGCCGTAGCCAGAAAAAATGTTTTGCACTACTTTCAGGCGCTGAACAAGGATGATGGCGATAATGATTCCATATATGGCCACTGCCTCACAGAAGATGATGCTGATGAGGTTACGTGTCTTGATGCGAGGAGCAATCACCCCACCCCCAAGAATACTACTTCCGGTCAGGAAGATCCCCCATGCTGCACCCACAATGGAGAGAGAGACTGCAAGTCCCGCACCAACAGCAGCCCACATGTAGGGTGAAGTGGACTGCAGGAACCAGCCAAAATCTACACGGCTACCCAGCCCCGTGAGATTGTAGTAGAGGGCAACACTGATGAGGAAACCAATAAGTAGGTAGTACACGACCTGGTGATGGTAACCGCACAGCATCTTGCTGGGGGAGAGACATAATGAACATGTAAACTCTCCTTTGACCCCGTGAAACTTGACCAAGCCTTGCAGTTTCCCGGAAGGGCAGAACAACAACGTAACACCCAGGCCTACCTCTTATTAAACTTTCAAGACGTTGGTGGACTCCTGCTAGCCAGCTCAAGCTCGCTCGCTCAAAATGTTGTTCTGACGAAATGCAAGGGTCACATGCTCGGAAGTCACGTGACCAAAATGGCGCAATAAACAGTGCAGTGGTACTATCGTAGTACAGAGTACTGAGATCACTATTCCTGAGTTTCCTCGTTCCATTTTCGAATTGATCATCCTTGGAATTATCAAATTTGGACGATGGAATTTAGTGATGCTGCGAGGACCAACGCGAAAAAGTTCCTGCAGCAGTTCGTAACGACTCCGCCAGAGGGGAAGGGAGCGCCATCCCTCGGGCTCCACACCAACTTGGCCTCATTCACCGAAAGCGAGCTGGAGGGAGAATGTCTCGATATGGCCAGGACCTACCTAGCGAAAAAGTGAGCCGTGAGGACTGAAGCGGTATAAGTACTAGCACGGTGCTGGCAGAGGTTTCCCATAAATGATATACTATGGGATTTCTCCTAGTAGTTGATTTCTTCACCTAGTCTCGGTCCTGGGCTCAAACCCCACCCTGTACCTAAGGAAGCGACCTGCACTGTGGTAGTCAGGTCGGGGGCTGAAACTGCGTAGCATCCTGTCAACCCTGTATCTGTGGTATGTGTGCAGTGAGTTGCCTGCTCCCAGGGAAACGCATTCTGCAACAGTAGCAGTCACGCAAGGCAGCACAGAGCGCTATTCACTTACTGGCCGCTCTGTGTGTGTCCAGGGAAGCTGGCCAACACATTCTTGAATGTCAGCCAGCTCCTGACATAACTTGCGTATAACTCTCAGGTGATGGACACCCACATATGATTGTATTGAGGAGACTGGCCTGGTATCTACTGTTCGTGCATGTGTGAATAGTTCCGTTGTATTACTGTGTTGTAATACGGATAGATAGTCGGTAGTATTTTGCAGAATGTTTAAGAGAGCCAGAGTGCAGTTATGGCTTCCCAGTGAGTTACTTGCCATCCATACTTGCGCCTGTAAAGAATCAACTGCCAGGAATCTAATACGAGAATGAGAATACAGTGGTGAATATGATACCCATGGAATACCAGGCCACTAGTCTCCTCCTTGAGCTTATGATAACCTCAATCATTCAGTCAATGGTATCCACTCAGGGGGGGTGGGACAAGGTCCGTGCGCACGTGGTACAATTAACATTCCATAGGTATAGTGCACAATAATATACAAGAAGTATGCGGAACTAGCAGACTAGTAACAGCTCTAGCGCTGACTTATCGCTGGGGTTCGATGGGGTTTGATCGCTTTATTGACTTCCTACCTGATGCTAAATACTTGAGTGCGGTTGACAAGTCTGCATTCGCTGATATTCTCGGTGAGTCTGCATGGTCACTTACATAACTGCTCAGTACAGGCACGTAGTAGTGTGTAGTGGCTTATACCCAGTTCGGTCACAGTCTTTGCATGGAGGTTACTCTTCAGGATGCATTGAAAGCGCAATGCAGCCTTCTTTCACGGAGAAAAGCAGTAGAACGACTTTGCATTACGTCATACGAAATGACAGTGCACGTGACCTTGTCCTACCCCCCCTGGTATCCACTATTGGAAAATGGTTGTGGTTGGCCGTGCAGTCAGCTGCAGTTGGTGACCCTGCACGCTCAGTGTTGGGGTTGTGTGATGGTGACCCTGCACACTCAGTGTTGGGGTTGTGTGGTGGCAGATAGAACTCCAAATGACTCTTTGTCTGGGCCATTAGCCGATTAACTGCTTACTGGAGGTCCCATTTAGCCTATGGATGCCTGAGCATACCACATGCTCACATTCCAAACTTCACACACGTGCCCTGCAACCATCCCGCACACGTTTGACTCCCTAATGAATACTACATGGCCAACTACCTCCCTTCCAGACTGACAGAATAGCCTTGATTAGCAGAAAAGGTAGCAGTACCAACCAAGGTCTCGATCACTTTGTCCCACGCATCCTGGGAACGAGGCTAACCTTGTCCCACCCTTTAGATTCATATGCGTAACTTCCAAAGATATATTGCTGGAAGTCACATCACCAGTGGTTGACTTAATAGTATAATCAATGTCATGAATACTATTTGACAGGTAGCACCCACATTTTGGTATTCTTTTCTCCCCCTCCCCCTCACACACACACCTTTACCTCTCCCCCTCTCTCACCCACACCTCTCCCCCTCTCTCACCCACACCTCTCCCCCTCTCTCACCGACACCTCTCTCTCTCACCCACACCTCTTCCCCTCTCTCATGCACCCACACCTCTCCCCCTCTGTCACCCACACCTCTCCCCCTCTCTCACCCACACCTCTCCCCCTCTCTCACCCACACCTCTCCCCCTCTCACCCACACCTCCCACTTTCTCACCCACACCTCTCCCCCTCTCACCCACACCTCTCCCCCTCTCTCACCCACACCTCTCCCCCTCTCTCACCCACACCTCTCCCCCTCTCTCACCCACCCTCTCTCACCCACACCTCTCCCCCTCTCTCACCCACACCTCTCACCCTCTCATTCTCACACACAGTGGTTGTCCTGGAATCCTCTCCTATCACATATCCTGGACGGCCTACCAGCGGTTGCGATCATCAGGGTCGCTGGATGAGTACCGCGTGCAGGATGAGGGTGGAGCGAATGGGGACATACCCACACCTGCACGTGAGTGTGACTCATGAATTGCTGAAGCCTATTGTTAATTGTAGCCCTGCCCCCTGTGTTATGGCTGGTGGCAATGTTCATATGGCTTCTGCTTTGTTGACTCTTTGACTCAGTGTTATTTGTTTACTCATCTGGTGTAGTCTCCATGTGTTTTGTCCCATTGCACAGATCCCATGTAATTCTTCTCTGCAGAACTGGATAGCAACCTCTTGTCAAAGGGACTGTTGAACTCCATTGGGAAGGTGTGCGAGCAGTGGGCTGAGTCTCTACCAGTGCTGACAGCACCGGAGGCCAAATGCGATCTCAGTCTGTTTGCTGCGAAGAACACTCGGAGAAAGATGGAGGACAGACATGCCCTCTGTGTTGATGTGAACAGCCTCTTTGGGTTGAAAGTGAGTTTGTACTTTCACCTACATTTCCTGATTCTCAAGGTCAGGCATCCAGCAGTATTCTGTGTGTTTGGTCAGTTCTCAGGCTCCCATCCCACTTGCAGGACTATCCTCCTCAGTCGTACTACGGCGTGTTTGATGGTCATGTTGGAGTCGAGGCAGCTGCATATGCCGCCGTCCACCTCCTCCCCAACCTTGTAAGACACCCACTGTTCTGCACTGACCCAGAGGTTGCGATGAAAGAGGCATTCAAGACCACCGATGAGCACTTCTGTCAGAAGGTGGGAAGTTGGGAGCTATAGCATGGAGTCATAGGCTTGTGTTGCAAACTCTTTTATACACTCGTAATAATTATTATCATCTCCAGAGAGCCAATCAGTTAGTGTACTTGTACACATGTTGGTGCACGTGCATGATTACATCATCTTCTTTGTCCCAGCCTTTACGTGCCGGCTCAACAGCTGTGGCCGCTCTGTTCAGGGGCCAGAAACTGTACATGGGGTGGTTGGGGGACTCTCAGGCCGTCCTGGTGAGGAGAAATAAACCCACCTTTCTCGTGGAGCCACACAAGCCAGACAGAGAGGTGAGGCAGCCTCTCAGGTTAAGTGCATCTCTGTTGGTACCTCCAGATTACAATGGTGTGTGAATAGTTGTGTAGTAATTAATGTACTTGCACACGTGTATGTGCATTAAGGCGTGTATAATGTTGTGCTTGAAGAGAGTTCTTGATCCCGCAGGATGAGCGTGAGCGTATTGAGGCAGCAGGGGGCCTGGTGGTCTGGCTAGGAGTGTGGAGGGTAAATGGCAACCTGTCCGTCTCTCGAGCAATAGGGGATGCTAGTGACAAGAAGTATGTTATTGGGGAGGCTGATGTGAAATCAGTCGAATTGGATGGAACAGAGGACTATCTGGTTCTAGCCTGTGATGGAGTGTGGGACGTGGTAAATGGCGAGGAATTAGTCGAGTGTGTGCAACAGTACCTGGGTAAAGGAGGAACCAGGCAAGGCGTGGCCAAGGCCATTGTAGAATTTGCCCAAAGTGAAGGGTCTGGAGACAATATGACGTGTATCGTGGTGTTCTTCCCAAGCTTTCAGGTGACTCTGCAGAATGATATCCAGGAAGAAGCCTGTTGTCCTGCAGGGGCCTCAGATAATTCTTAGGTTCCTTTTTTGTCGTTTTTGTAGCACCGTAATTTCACTTTGTACGATGTGTGTGCACTGTAGATGATTTGTGTTGATTCTAGCTGGTAATGAGGGGGTGGGGCTAGCCAGGATACGTTTCGCGAATAGTCCCATTCCATTCCTCAGCTCCGATCTTCTGCGGAGCGGAATGGGACTGGCGTCTGCACAGCATGCATTGTAGACAGTCGAGATGGCGGTCATTTGTCCTCCCAGTGTTTCCCCGGTCCCTCCCCTGGAACAAAACAACTCTGCGATGGAGAAGGAGTCCAGTGGTGCAGGGGACACAAAGCCCAAGCCACTGCTGCGTGAGGAAACCAACATTCATGATAGTCATAGTTGATGAACGAAGTTCTAATTAATGCCGTCCATTCGGATGGTTAGCCAGGCCCTGCCAGAAAGTGGTGGTGGTGGGGGGATCAGACCACTAAACTCTCACAATCCCACCACGAGACTCATGATGTCAGCTCTGCTGTGATGGTCTCACAGTGGTATCCTCAGTCTGCTTCAGCCAGAGATACCATCACAACAGCTACAATCGCCTGAAAACAATCAATCCCAAGCAAGAACATAGGCGGCATGCTTGAGTATGAACAAAATTGCAATTATGCCGTGGTCATGATGTCATTATTATGTTGAAACGTGACAACAGTTGAATTATGTACAGCGAGGGCTTGATCCATGTTCAGAGGTCTGAGAAATGCCTGTTAGGTATGGCAGGGTATTCACAACCACTAGATATAGAACAACCTTCTGTTGCACCTGGTACAATCTTCTCTAGTTTCTCATGCTTCGGTACAGTAGGCAATCCGCTGTCATCTTTGAAAATTCATTATGATCGTTCGAAATACGCTAATGGTCTGATTCCAACAGGTCCATGCAGTTCACGTGACCGGCCTCCAACAGGTATCAGTATGCTTAGCAGTCACAGTAAGATTGCAGCTTGAAGAGCCAGTGGTGCCACACCCACTTAGCTATGCCTGTATTTCACCCATTGCCATCCCTGGACTGGCACTTCTCAAGGCACTGCACACGCCAGGCTAACGGCCGCTAACCCTTCATGCGTACAACCATGTTGTATTTTGTCTCAGCTCCTCGCGAGAAGACACTTGAAAGTCGCTACAGTGATCTGCTGAAGGTCATAGGGGACATCGGAAGGGATGTGAAGCCTGCGTACACTAACAACAAGATGTCTGCAGACAGGCTAAAGAAAAGTGAGATTTAGCTACATGTATGTGATTTCAGCACCATTAGTATATGTGAAGTTATGTGTGGGCTTTGACCTGTAAGTCCAAACTTCCAAGTGAAGAGCAGACCTGTTGACTGTCACTGGCTTTCTGTTGCACACATCGGCCAACTCAAGTGACCCTTGTTTCAGAATGTAATTCCATGATTGTAGCTCCATCCACCTACCATAATTACACAGAAAGTTCTAAATCTATATACGAATGCTGTCATTGGAGTCCTGGTGTATTCACTGTGCAGTTTTGTCTGTACAGACAGTCCTACACTCTAAATCTGGCAAATGCGACCTAAATGATAATGAGCGTGGCACTTGATGGAGAACTAGACTGTCAATAGACAAAGCACAGAGCAACAAATAAAAGGGCTGAATCATCATTATACTCCGTAGCTCCAGGCTAGTAACAATGTAGCACCTCTAAACAGCTTATTGTGTGACTTGCACCGGCACAAATTGGCGTGCTCTAGGCAAGCATGTACAGACCTATTGCATGTCCAGTTCTGTCTGTACGGTCCGTCATACCGTAGTGCATTTACGGTCCATCATACCGTGGTGCATGTACGGTCCGTCATACTGTGGTGCATGTACGGTCCGTCATACTGTGGTGCATGTACGGTCCGTCATACCGTGGTGCATGTACGGTCCGTCATACTGTGGTGCATGTACGGTCCGTCATACCGTGGTGCATGTACTTGCACTTGCACTTGACTACCCTTGAGGGGTTTACCACGATGGTGGCTAACGAGGGCCTGGAGAAGGCAGAGCCTATGAACCCAGGTCCCCCGAGGGCCTGGAGAAGGCAGAGCCTATGAACCCAGGTCCCCCGAGGGCCTGGAGAAGGCAGAGCCTATGAACCCAGGTCCCCCGGGACCGACGGCTTTACATCCCCTCCGGGATGCGGTGTGAACTGTTTCAGGTGAAACACCTTCAAGAACACACCTACTCATTTTTAGGGTAGAGCTGAGTCAACTCCTAGGAGAAAGACAATCTCCTATGGCAATGGTGGGATTCAAACCTGCAACCTTTCGATTAGCAGTCGAATGCTTTAACCACTCGGCCACCAGCCACCCCCTAATGTACGGTCCGTCATACCGTGGTGCATGCAACAAGACAATGACGTGTAATGTGGACTCAAATTCACTCATTGGAGAATTAATGGGAAACGAGGGTGAGCACAATGACTGAAAGGTACTATTGCGGGCACTACATGTTGGCTGGATCAATTTATCCCAGCTTTTCCACGATCAGAGTTTCAGCTTGTTCACACTTGCCACCTGCTCAATTCACCTGCTCTTTTTCCAAGCACACCACTTAGCCACGTAATGTGTTTCTGATTACTGCTTCTCCCTCTGATGCAGATATCATGATAGCCAGAGGCGTGCTAAGAGAATGTCTAGCAGACTTGGACAAGTTGTATGCAAGCGGTGAACCCAAGTAGCCACTGCAACTCAACCTCCCATATCACTGATGCTCAATATGTCTCTATCCCTGAATCATGACATCTGACATTAATTTTATTTGTTCACCTAATAGCTAAGTAGGGATCAAAGAGCTGTCATCAACTGTCACTATTTCTTTGCCATTAACAGTTTTACACTTGAGAAGCACTACTGGGTTTCTAGCTGTGTGTGACTCAGCGGCTGGCACATTGGAGCTGAGCAGCAGAATGTAGCAGGGTGTACCGGTATATGCTGTGACTTCAGCTCCTATGCTGCACTGGGCTGTCAAGGGCATACATATGAATACCAATCCAACAACCAATGACACATCAAGAGTGCATAAGTATCTACTTATGCGCTCTTGAAATGATCCTTTGCTTCCTCATCAGTATCAAGCTATCAAGATGGCTATAGTATTCACACTGCATCTCCTCATGACAAATACTGTAGAAGAGCTGCCATTCCCAACCTTCCAGGCAGTATATATGTGGCCGAACAGAGGCCAGAAATCTAACAAACGATTTCCAAACCCAATGTTGAGGCAGTGATGGACAATGATTGACACTACAATTTCATGAAATTTACCTGCCTCAAATTCTCTCATAACCAACTCTAAAGGCAACATAACTTTGTGTGCTATATACTGCTAATCCCCTCCGAGAATTTTCCCTAGGCCCCTACTGACGCAGTCAGGCTGAGGTTTTCTGTTAATGATATAATATATCTATATATCAAGGAGAAGGGTAAAAAAAAAAATTAATTTAAAAAGCTGAAAGAAAAAATCAAACATACCAGCCATGAACAAGACAAAAGTAACTTGGAGATTTAAGGGGGGGAAAAGGAGAAAAAAAGAAGGAAAAAAAATACAACCTAGCAACAACCCATCCCTCCGTGACAGGTCAGACACCGAAGTGTAAGCCTCAGGAGCGCTGGATAGGCGCCGGTGACTGGAATCACAGGAGGCTAACCTGCTTTCTACCAGAACACCTTTCTTTAGCTTCGGTGGTCAGATGGGAACCGGCGTACTCAAGCTGCTAGGCGGGGAAGTCAGGAACCGGTGTGTACGGAGTGGCCCAGACTCGTACTCGGTTATTGGGGAGACGAACACTCAACCCCCAGGCTGCAAAGCAAGTGCTTAGCGAGTGTGCCATCCCAACTTCCCGCCAAAACTTGCTACAAATTCAGCTTTTAAACCCGTTTCCGGTTGCGCGCGCCCCTGGGGGTCAAAGGTCACGTATGCGAAATTCAAAAACGGAAGGAGCTCAAGGGTCCGGGTGTGCACGTTATCATGTATGTGTATGCCTTCGACTGTGGCAAAAAATAATATACCAGTGTATAGTCCCTTAAGTTTGATGATCACATTGAGATATTCTGCCCATGAGAGAGGTTTGTCGTTTTGTCATTACTTTTGGATACCCAGCACCTTCTAATTATAACGGTGTTGTGGGTCTGTAGCAAACAAACACAGGTGGTTATTAATTGGTCCATGCAGCAGGAAGTAGGGCAGTGCAGGCCAGTGAATGTGCATGCATGTCTCCTGCCAGACCAAGCTACATTCTACCCAGAGGTTTTACTATTGGTCCCGGCAGGAAGTATAGGGCAAAGGCAGTTGGTTATAATCCACTTCCATTAAACTTCAGCACATGACATTGTATGTAATACCAACGCAACACGATGGCTCATCCGAGCTTCTTTCTAGAGTACGTAATACGTATACAGTGTACTTCCATGGGCCCAAACTGTTTAGATCATGGTTGGGGCTTGGTCAAGTCTAAGCATGTTAGCTACTATTACAAACCTCTTATGAGGAAACGTTCACCTAGACAAGTTGATTGTAGGACAAAAATATGACTGATCAATGCTACACAGATCTATCACTGAAGCATAGTTTCACTGGCAGTGGGTGTTCGTGCAGAGGGCTGGCGTTCGGCCAGCGAGGGGACGAGGAATCTCAGCCGCATCTGGAGGGGTGTATGCAACGAGGAGACCACCTGCTCTATCTCCTCCTTCCGCTGGTCCCCGATGTGCATGTACTTGATGTGGTAACTGAGTATCATTGTCAAAGGGAATACTTCAGCAGCAGAATACCACAGAGTACGTATCCATAGGTAGAGGGTAGCTGAAGAGGCAGGTGGGTGCTACATACGTACTCAGACCATTAGACATCTACAGTAGCATCCGCCCAATGGCACCCCATCCAGAGTCACATTGTATGTGCTAAGGTAGCAATTTGCCGTAAACTACAACCCACAAACTGTTTCATCCCAGGTTTTGTACCTAGGTGTGAGGCTACCGCCTAATCTACCGATGAGCCACCCTGCAATTAGTACCATAGTCTCTCCAGTGTACCGAACTCCACTACATGTACATGTTTAGTGCCCATTGCCTATGAACGTTCTTGCAGCACAGGAAATGGTGCTACGGAAAGGAACTCCTGAAGGATACAGGAAGTCACACAGGACGTCAGAGTGCTGTAAGAGGCCTCCCTGGTGCTGGTCAACAGACTGCAGCAGGCGATAGATCTCCATCACCACTTCCAGCAGGGCTTTTGGCCGCTCGTTGGTCAGCCGCTGGAGCAGTGGACCGACCAGATGGCACACAAACAGAAGCTGCCACTCGGTCTGGACCAGTGGGTGGAGCGAGGTCTGCATCCAGCTGCGGGGAAGGGCCAACAGGCAGTGCACACAGTCAACACACAGTCAACATAGAGAAGACACAAGACTCACTGCGGGAGGTGCAGCAGCACTCCCATGTTAGTGTGGTGCCAGTAGGCATGCACCAGGGATAGGAGGCAACCTGGCCGGTTGCCACCAGCCAGAACGTAGAAGCTGGAGGGAGGGGGGAGGGAGTCGGGCGGGAGCTGCAGCGTCCACAGCACTTCATCGTAGAGTACAGCACTGAAGGCCTCCTGGTGGAGGTGAAGGGGGAGAGAGGTGGGGAGAAGGGTGGAGAGGGAGAGGTGGAGAGAGGGAGGCGGGGAGGGGAGAAGGGTGGAGAGGGAGAGGTGGAGAGAGGGAGGCGGGGAGAAGGGTGGAAGAGAGGGAGGGGTGGGGAGAGGGAGGTGGGGAGAAGGGTGGAGAGGGAGAAGTGGGAGAGGAAGGTGGGGAGAAGGGTGGAGAGGGAGAAAGGTGGAGGAAAGGAGGTGAAAGGGGGAGAAGGGTGGAGAAGGGGAGTAAGTGGCTTCTAGGTAGTGTGGAAACCTGGGCTCTATCACTAACAGGCGCATAGTGAATACATGTATAACTCACTGGCAGCGAGATGAAGAGTAGGCCCAAGGCATTCATCCAGGCCAAGAGCTCATCCTCCTCACCTTCACGACACGAGTCAGCCCTAGAAGAGGACAATTGCATCAATCCACAGGTCTCACACATGCTATTCATCAGCTGACTTGCTATAGAGAGCCTCAATGAGCTCCTTGGCAACAGTCTTCCCCAGTGAGGGCAGCGCCAACAACTCCACGGAGGTGGAGTGGAGGAGGAGAGGGAGGGGCCCCGAGAACTCACTGAAACGCCAGTCACACACTGGGGCCAACAAGCTGAAGGGCTGGAGTCCTGAGGTGTGAGGAGGCTGTAAGAATGATCTCCAGAGCACCAGTTCACTGCTTCCCCGACCTTTCATTCAGCGCGCATATCACTTCCAGTATAACACACTGGCATTGGTTGGGTCTGGGACAGAGAAACAGTTCACTCTACCTTTCACAAGCCTGTCAATGAGTCTGTTGTAGTACTGCTGAGTGGGAGACCAGCTGGAGCCCTCCGGGGAAGCCAAGTAGCCAGAGAACTCCGTTGTGAAGTACCTGGAGATGGGAAGGGAGAGGAGGAGGGAGAGGAGGGGGAGGGGTGGGGTCAAATGAGGTCCATGGTTGATGAAGTATTGCTCACCAGTCAAATGGATGTATACTTTGCTGAGCACCTGCAGAATCACAAGGAAGCTTGGAAGTGTGTTGCTGGTTGTCTGATGAACCAGTTGGCCAACTTACCAATGACTGCTGACACCAGCTTCCTCTTCCAAGTAGGCCTGTCAGCAAAGGTCCTCCCATAATAGTGGAGGGTAGTGTACAGGAAGGAGACAGGGTGATCTGGGGGTGGGAACTGGGGGTCAAAGGTCAGGATATATGGTCTGCCTGGAACTACACAATCTCGCACCATGGAACTTATAGAGTGGGCCAAAGCGGTCAAGTAGTTTCTCTAGTGCCTGTGCAGCAATCTCAGGTACCTCCAGCATGCGATGGAGGAGCAGATCAAATACCTGTGTGTGTGTGTGTGTGTGGCGGGGGGGGGGGGGGGGGGCATATTCCAGGGCATGTAGATGGTAAACTACTACAAATGAACAGCTCGTTCACAAACTTACTGGAAGAAATCGGAAACAGATGTTTCCTGAAGATAGGAAGCATAATTGTGCAAGCAGTGAACACACCATGGCTGATTCACCTGCTAACGGACTAACCAAAGTACATTGGCATGGCTGCTGTCTTAGTGGGTGACGTCATTCCAGGTACGTCAGGATGAAACGTCTCTTGAAATTGCTAGAGAGAACAAGAAGTTATTTATGACACATCGACAACACTCAGCAGTGGTGGGTTACCCTGAGGTAGGCAGCGTGCTTCATGTCCCAGTTGGGCAGGTTCCAGTAGTCCGCAGGAACCTGGATAGCAACACCATCAGATCAGCATCGCCTGGATTTCGATCACCCCCCCCCCCCCCCCCCCCCCACCCCCGCTCCACTCACACACACATACAATATACACACGTACACATACATTATTCATACACACGCGTGCACACCTCTTTGACCAGCGTGCTGGCCCTCTGACTGAACTCCTGCGTCCCCAGCAGCAGGCAGTACAGCACTGTCAGGGACATCAGAGTGTCATGGCTGTCGTAACCACGCAATGCCTGCGGTGAGGATCAGTACTTGGAAGTGACAATCACCGTCTTCATCACACGGAACTGAATGGAACTGACCATACAAAGCACCAGTCTGTCCAGTGGGAAGACGTTGTACTTCCATACAAGCTCGTTCAGCCGCAGGATCACCTAATGGGACAAGGGGAACCACGGAAGGAGATCGACTCCACGTGTCTGTGCAAGCTGACTGCACTACACCCCACTCCTAACAGCCCCACACTCACACTGTTGAGCTGGTTGGGGCTGGAGCCGAGGGGAGGAAGAGTGAAGATGATGTAATCCACCAGTCTCCGCATCTGGGCTGCTATCTTCTTGGGCTGGGTACGCTGTGCAATCCTGGAGGGAGAGAGGGAGGGAGGGAGGGAGGGAGGGAGGGAGGGAGGGAGGGAGGGAGGGAGGGAGGGAGAGAGAGGGAGGGAGGGAGGGTGGGAGGGAGAGAGGGAGGGAGGGAGGGAGGGAGGGAGGGAGGGAGGGAGGGAGGGAGGGAGGGACGGAGGGAGGGCAACATATATGTGCCCCTTCAACCAAATCAACTAGGTATGTGTGCATAACACTCACTTGATACACACAGGGCTCACAGCTCCGGTTTCCAGCAAAACTTTCCACAAAACACTACACAATATGTAGCAGCAATGATTAACAGCACTACAGATGATACTCAGTCTGCACTAACCACAGAAACAGAGCGGACGATTCAGTCTCAGAAAACAGTCGAATCTGTTCCATCTCATTAGCAGTGCCTGCAATGGTTACATAACCAGCTGTAACCTGAGTCTGAGGCACCACACACACACACACACACACACACACACACAACATGCACAGCATGTTGTGTACCGTGCTCTGTACACAAGCTGACCAGCTACACACACATAGACCTTTGAATCGCTTGTGCTCTTCTTCCACCTTGTTAATGAGAGCCACTCTGAAAGCAGCGAGGTTCGGCGGGGAGCAAAACTGACGCGCAGCCGCAGGGAAGAAGGCTAGCATGGTCTCTGACCACCTGAGGGACAGGAGCACAAGTCGTGACGCATGGCATGACCCCTACCCGGACCATCCCCACACCATATGGACACTGGCCGCAGTGAGGTGGGGCTGGGATGAGGCAGGCTATATGAACACATCCCATACACAGTCAGACTGCTCACGAGTTTGGAGTGGAGGTTAGCACAGTCCTCATGAAGGGCTCCAGCCAGTTGGTTGCATCCATATCTGCACACACGCAGCACAATATAACATGGCTACTACTCATATGAAGTATGGGGGGGAGGGAGGGGAGGGGGGTATGCCCACACTCACACAAAACTCTGACCCACACATGCGTTCAGATACACACACACACTCACTGGAAATCTGGAGACACTGTGCAACTACCAGCACAAACACTCGGTTCAATTCCTCAGATTCAGTTGACAAGAGCTCGAGGTGGAAGGAGAGGAGGAGGAGGAGGAGGGGAGGGAGGGGGGAGGGGGAGGAGGGGGAGGAGGGGGAGGGGGAGGGGAGGAGGGGGAGGGGAGGGAGGGGGGAGGGGGAGGAGGGGGAGGAGGGGAGGAGGGGAAGGAGGAGGAGGGGGAGGAGGAGGAGGAGGAGGAGGAGGAGGAGGAGGAGGGGGAGGGGGAGGAGGAGGAGGGGAGGAGGAGGAGGAGGAGGAGGAGGGGGAGGGGGAGGAGGGGGAGGGGGAGGAGGGGGAGGGGGAGGGGGAGGGGGAGGAGGGTGAAGAAGAGGTATAAGCAAAGGACAAATCAGTTTGTCTGGCTTACTGGTTTCGGGTCAGCAGTGAATTGTTTTGCCAGTTGAATGAGGAAATCCGGACTGACTAGCCCTCCAATCAGCCTCAGAGCTGCGTTCTCAGCACTGCACAGGAAGAGCAATCCCAGACTCAACAGCACGTCACATGACACCTCACATGATAGGTCACATGACACCAAGGTGGAGGTCATGACCCCCAGATGATCACATGACCCTGAAGAGGAGGTCATATGACTCTCACCTGACGAAGAGTTGGCTGGGTATGATGGAGACGTTAGCGACAGTGTGGAGCTGCTGCAGGAGTTGGAAGCGGTAGGAGAACTGCAGCTGCAAGTGCACTCGAAATGAGATGATCTCCAGCAGCACATACAGCACCCCCCACGCCTGGCTCTTGAACACTGCCGGAATAAGATGGGCTGCAAGCAAGAAGGAGCAGATGAGATCGAGAGAGATAGCCGCGAGTCAGAGAGTTGGGATGTAGGGAGAATCTCAGTGGTGACACTGTCATTGGCCAGACAAAAGACCAATGTGCGGTGAATGCTCTTTGTCTCACTTTGGAAGTTCCGGGTCCCCAGCCAAATGAGCAGTCTGCTGTACACCTCCAGGAGAGCAGCCGTGATGGTCGGCTGGGGCTGCTTGGCTGACTCTGCGACCTTCACCAGGTACCCCTTCACCTTTTCCATCAGCCTAGCACGAGAGAGAGAGAGAGAGAGAGAGAGAGAGTGAGAGAGAGAGAGAGAGAGAGAGACAGAGACAGACAGACAGACAGGGAACCCAGGAGATTGAACCCAGGCCAGACCTGCTTGGAGGTCTAAACACCCTGATATTGCAAAGAGGTCACCTGATCTTGGCGTGCATGGCTAGGGTGTTGAGGGCGGAGAGGGAGAGGGGGGTGGGATGTGCTTCTGGGAGAGGAGGGGCCATTGCATCCAGCAGTGTGTTCAGTAGCTTCACACAGACCTCATTGTTGTTGCTGTCTGCAGCAGTTAGGGGAATGTGTACACGTACAATTCACGGCTCTATATATTCATGTGTATGGTGGGTGTATGGTGGGTGTATGTGTATGTGTATGTATGTGGTGGATGTATGTTGTAGTAACTCACAGACATTCAGCAGAAGTGGTGTGGAAAAATCAGAGGGGAGGGTGGAGGGAGGGGGAGGGTCCTCGCTCTGCTGCTGGATCCACCTACATACATCACACAAGTCACACACACTAGCTTGCCAGCTGTCTGCAGGTAATCAAAGGGACTTACTCAATCTGCTTGCTGAGCACGTACGGGATAGGGCGGGGTAACGGCACGTCATCAGCACTAGCCTGAGAGAAACATTAGTACTGATCACGTGCGGCAGGCTGGGTGATGTGCCACAACGCACCTTGTCACGGTACACAATCCACAAACTGGCAGCTGACATCTCATAGACATAGGAGGGATCAGAGCTGCTGGGGACGGGAAGGGGCTGTGAGATGTGTGTGTGTGTGTGGGGGGGGGGGGGGGGGGGGGTGGGGGTGCGTGTGTGTGTGTGGGGGGGGGTGTGTGGGGTGTGGGGGGTGTGTGGGGGTGTGTGGGGGTATGTGTGTGGTTGTGTGGGTGTGCGTGTGTGCGTGTGTACTGTGAGTAATATTCTGTTGCCTGGAACACCAAAACACAGTGCCATATACACCATACTATACATTGAGTCACAGGCACCCAACCTCTCTGTCCTGGAAGAGGAGGCTGAAGAGGTTAGTGATGGGGACAAACTCCTTCAGCAGGGCTGCGGGCACCTGCACAGGGAGGGTCAGGTCACATCGTCATGTGATTGACCAGAAGCAGATCACGAGCATGCAGTATTGAGGTGTGGGCTGACCTGCTGCGGCTGCTTGCTCTGAAGAGTGCTAGTGACGAAGTGGAGGAGAGACCACATCAGCCAGTGGCGACCCTTGCGACACCTGGACTGGGACAGCTGCGCAGACAAAGATAGAGACATTGAATATGATTTAACAAGAGCTCACTCTCCCCTTACCTCCATCTCCCCACTCCCACCCACCTCCCTCCTCACCTCCCCCTCCTCACCTCCCCCTAGCTTCCCCTCCCCACCTCCCTCTCCCCTCCCCACCTTCTTCCTCAGCTTGGTGAGCACTGAGGGAATATTGATGAGCTGCAGGAAGTAGAAGAACACCAGTTGGCTGGCAAAGTGGCTCCACACCTCAAACTGCCTCCTCTCCTCCTCCTCCAGGCCACATGAGGTCTCCGAGAGCTCCATGGCGGCCATCCCCAGCCTCACCAGGGCATCCTCCACCATCACACTCTGCTGCAGGTGCTGTGAGGAGACAAGGCCCAAGGGGGAGATGGGGAGGGCTCCGGTGGTCAAGCACTTTCCTGTCAGTTCTTACGAAATTAACCAATACCAAGTTAATGGTCTGCAATCAAATTTGAGATCTCACTCCTACACCCACTGTGGTGAGTGCTGGACAAGCAGGTGTGTTCACATGCCAAAACAGGCAACCATTTTGGAAACCATTTTCTGGCACATTTAGACATGTCAATTAAGCCAAAACTGGCAGAAACAGCACTCCTATTCTGTAGGGTGACTGATGTGCCACGGTTGCCGAACAACAAACCAACATTGGCATTGTTGCTGAACAACAAACCAACATTGGCAGAAACAGCACTCCTGGTTAGCGACACCACACCGAGGATACACAGTGAAGCCCGAAAGATTGTTTGTTACATGTACACTTTGTTGTGGAGGGTGTCCTGCATGCTAGCCTCGTTCCCAGGCCTTCCACACTTTTTGATATGCAGAAAATAATTAAACTTGTGCCCTGGATTATGCGCTCCTGAATGAGGCTATGCATGCAGTTATAGCAGACCAATACGCTAGGTATCTTGGGCTAGGAATGAGATATGAAGCTGGGATTTGCACCATTGTGATCAGCATGAATGGAGCATTACAGTGATGTCCATTTTGCTGTCGGTTTAATTTTGACCCAAAATCATGAAAAACCATGGATTATAGCCTTTGGTCGAGTGCGATTCTTGACAAAAACATGACCGACATAAAAATCATTATAAGGACATCATTTGAAAGTTCTTTTTATGCTGATCACAATGGCACAATTCCCAGTTTCATATTTCTTTCACATACCCATACCTAGTGCAACGTTCTCTTCCAGTCTATTCCCAATACCATGTTTGGTTCATTGGTCCATTTTGGCCCATCAGTCACCCTATAGAAGTGTTGTTTCTGCCGATATAGCCAAAATTGCCATGTCAAAATGTGCCATACCTGATTGGCATGCACTGGCGAAATACCTCCCTCATCTTTCCTCTCTTCTCATGCCTCCTCTCCCTCTCCTTCCCTTCTCACCTCCCTCCATCTTCCTTTCCTCTCTCCTCCCTGACCTCCACCCTCCCCCTCCTCTCTCCCACTTTCACCCTCCCTTCCCGTTCCTCCTTCCCCCACTCTCTCCTCCTTGACCTCCACCCTCCCCCTCCTCTCTCCCTCCCACCCCTACCTGTCTGTTCATGCCCAGCACACTGTGCACAGCATCTTTGGAGTTGGGCTGTACCATCACGTGGTAGAGCAGGTCCTCCTGAGCCCTGACCAGAGACTGCCCGGAGGAAATACAGCATACAGTGTAACAGAGCACGACATTCCACCAATCATCGTCATAGGGACACACGTATCCTCTAGGATTGAGGAATAAGACCTCCCTAGTTGCTTTTAACTGAAAAGATACAACAAAGAGCTCATTCCAAGGCTCCACCCCTTTCTCAGAAAACGATTCCTCACATGCTATGGTCTGTATTCTCACATGCTATGGTCTGTATTCTCACATGCTATGGTCTGTATTCTCACATGCTCTTGTGGAGGTGAGGGATGAGTAGATCACACACCGAACAAATACACTCTACTGTCCGCACAGCCAATGGGTGGTAACTTGACTAGCAAGAACTATTACTTCTCTGTAAGGTAGCAGTCCCTTCAGAGCACAGCAGTGCTTGGTGGGGTCCAGCCTCCAAACACTGACCGAGATGTTGGACACGCCCAGCACTGGGCGGAGGTGGGGCTGGACTAGAGGGAGTATACACGCAGGAGTCAAACTAACGGCCAACTTGTAGAGCTAGTACAACTGTCCCTGTTGGGGGTATAGAGCATGTGAGTGCTGGAGATGATCAACTCCCTACCAATTCCAGAGACCAGGTCCGCAGTGGCCCGCATGCTGTTCTGCAGCTGCACAATGACCTCCTGCAAGATCTGCACAAGAGAGGAGCACACAGTTCCGTGAGATAGTAGTCCCGTTCCAAAGCCATTCCCCCGCCAGCTGGCCAGGGGATGGTGGGTGTCAGTGATGGGGTGATACTGACCCAGTGGGCAGTGTGATCCTTGTCAGGATAGTGCCTCTGAATCTGCAGGAGTACAGTCACGATGACGACAAAGTGCATGATGACAACAAAGTGCATGATGACATCATCATCATTGTGATGACATCATCATCATTGTGATGATGTCATCATGCACTCCTGATGACACCAGTATACTCCAGGGGTAGAATACTGTACCTCGTCATGGGCAAAGTAGGCAGGCAGGAGAGAGGCATTCCTGTCCAGAATATACTTCAGCAGCTGAGGGGGGAGGGAGAGAGGGTTGCATATAAGAGTAGTGGTAGCAGAATGGAAGGAACCCACCTCCTTCCCCTGCTGCAGTGCCGGGATCTGCTGTTCCAGTACGCTCCTTGGAAGACCGTCAAATGCAACAAACAGCAGCTTCATCAGCTCACGGCAGCCCTGGGCAGAGAGGTGAGGGCAAGTTGAAGCTCCCCACCGATGAGATGGCTGTGTGTTTCCACCTTGTAATCCACTCCACCGATGATGCTCTTCACTGTCTTGAGACACTCGCACCACGCCACCTCCCTCCTCACATCCAGGTGTTTCAGCAGCACCAAACACACCAGCCTTGCAGGGGACAGATCAGAAGGAAGACGGCAGTTGTGTGACACTCACGTACAATCATACAACACTAGGGATGCACCTACTTGGCGTGTATGGTGCCATCTGCAACAAGCGTGGTCAGTGTGTCGAGGAGGTAGACTACTCTCTGGTGGTTGCTCTGGGCGGACAAGAAGCTGACATACTGTTCCAGGTATAATCCCACCCAATTCTCCTGGACGAGAGAGATCACACTAGCAATGTCACAATGGTCGCTTACTCCTGACAGGCGTTCACAAGCATTTGACCATCCTCTTACTAAATGCCTAGCTACTGAGCTAATCACATCCATATCTGAAGGCCAGGATGACTCCAGGACGTTTACAGTGGGGTCTGGAGGGTCAGACTAGTTTGGCTGTCCCATATGTATTAGCTGCTTGGTTACTGACCGCAAGGGGTGTGGTGAACAGGGCCCTCAGGGTCTCCTGCAGGTCCGGACGGCCACCTCGGTCTGGGATGAGAACCCGCTTCACGCAACTGTGGGGGGAGAATACTTCACGATGGGCCCACACAAGATCAGACTGGACTTTTACCCGTGGAATGCACTCTCCAGAGCATCATCAGCCTAGATGGTCACCACCATAGACAGTCATACGTCACCAACATTGATCAGCTAGCCACCCTAAAACTCACCACGTGGGCTTCCAGAACAGCCTTCAGGAAGTTGACTTTGGGCTGCTGAGGACCAGCCACCGCACGATGATCCTCGGCAGGAGCTGATTGCATGGCGGCAGCCAACACTGAGGGGAGTTCCCTAAATTCGGCGGTTTCCTCGTCCCAAGGCCATTCCATTTGATCTTGGAAACAGGGACGAGTCTCGTTCCCAGGCTCCATACCGGAGTGAATTGAGGTATGGAGATTACCTGGGTACCATTTGTAATAACATGATGGATTTTTGGGTGCAATTTTTTATTTTTTTTGGGGGGGGGGGGGGGGGGGGCTCCTAAATTATAAAATTTAGGAGCAATATCTTCATCAACTTAAAACATGGGAATCTGAAATTCTAATCACATCAGTAGGGCCACATGCATTGTTGATCCGCCCAGGTTTATCTCACAGCCATGGAGAAATCGGTTTTTCTCCACTTCTGCAAGATAAAATCCGGGTGGAGGCCTGGGAATGAGGCTAGGGATGAAGATGCTGAATGGGACAATAATTGTACAGATGATTCACTGGCAATACAGAGCTAGGCAACTTGAATGGGGTCTCTGTCAACCTTGGAAACCGTGACCTCCACACCTGCCCCCAGAGACGTTTCCAGCCTCTGTTTGAACACATGCAGATATCCTCTCTCGGTGTTGCTGTGCTCGGTGAGGATAACAGCTGTACCGGTGGAGACTGCCTCCAATACATCATGATGGCTCATCTCTCCTGCAAGGTAGCAATCTGCTTCAACTCCAAGCAACACGCTGGCTCCAGACCCGGCACAAACTGCAATGGTGGTGACAGTGGGAGTGCTATCTCCTGGCCATGGGGGGATAGCAAGACGGACATGCGGCAGGCCAAGATGGGCCTTCACCCGGGACACAAGTGCAGTGAGTGGGATGGGGGTTGCTAGAGTGAGGAGGCGGCCAGGACCAAGAAAGACATCCCTCTGCAAATAAGACAGTATACTTTATGGACCTCAAAGTGATTTGCAAGGTGTGCTATACCTGAGGGTTGGAAGCAGTGGTGATCTTACTGCCAAGAGGGATGGTCTTCCTGACCAAAGGTAGCAGTTTCGGCATTGCACGTTCGGTGCTGGTCATTACCACATCAAATGCAGAGGAGTCTCCACTGCAAACAAAACAACATTGTGATTCACATACCTAAGTATACATCACTTCTGTCACGGAAGGATAGCCACAGTGCATACCTATCTGATGGAACAGTGGTAACGTCTGCAAGGCCACTGATATCTGACTGAAGGTCCTCAATGTCCTTCAGCTGAGAGGCAGCAGTTACACCATGCACTGTGACAAGCTTAGGATGCTCCGTAGGGAGATGGGTGACCTTCAATCCACTTACAATCCCATCACCAAGACCTGATGCCAGCCAGTCGTTCACTCCCCCCTCCGCACTATCACAAGCAGTGTGGGGAGAGTAGATTGCAATCCGACGCTCAATTGCCCTTAAGATGATCCTTTCTTTGGCTGAATGCTGCGTCAATCTCTTCAGGGGATGAAAGATGGGAGGGTGATAAGCGACGATGAGGCCCACCTTCCTCCCAGGAAGGCTCTCAATTTCCTCCATCACCACCTCTGTCAGGTCATTAGTTAGGAAAACATGCTCTACATCCCCCGACTGGTTGGGTTCAACGAGGAGGCCTACATTGTCCCACTCCCCAGCCAGTTTGGTGGGAGCAAGCTCCTCCAGCACAGCAACAACTGACTTGAGATCCATCTGAGCCAGAGCAGGGCAAGTGTGGAATGTTTGGGTTGGTACGAGTTGACGGGAAGCTGCTCTCCAAACAGAGGACAGTCGAGCCAATGTATGGAACATCTAATGCTCCTTTGAGTCAGAAGTCCTGAGGAACAGACGAGTCTGAATGAACTCTGTTTGGACAACAACAGTATAAAACGTACAACTGTGTACAGTCTACAAGGTCTGCATTGTATAACAAAAATTCAGGTAACATTAGGCATTAGCCGTGCAAACGCTTCTCCACTCCTTCCCACGATCTTAATGTCAGCAAGGTTATCTGCTCTTGTTGGACCAATATTCAGAATTAGCAGGGGCATCCCCAGTTCCTTGC
Organism: Axinella damicornis; assembly: GCA_963931865.1. Classification (NCBI taxonomy): domain Eukaryota; kingdom Metazoa; phylum Porifera; class Demospongiae; order Axinellida; family Axinellidae; genus Axinella; species Axinella damicornis. The sequence continues at coordinate 197,078 of OZ007507.1, forward strand.
TCCTGCACACATGCCTGTACGAAGAGTAGGTTTCCAGGGATGAGCCCACCACCATACATGCATCAGACTCCTCTAATCGTTGATTGATCTCCTGCACCCTCCTCTTGGGCACACTGTCCCCGAAGAACACCACATCTGGCTTCATAGTCCCACCACAGTGCTCACACAATGGAGTCTTAAACCTCTGCACCGTCTCTTCTGCAACAAACACATCCGCATCAGGGGCAAGACCCTCCGCTGTGGCAACCCAACCTGGGTTTTCCGCAGTTATCCTACTTTGCAGGTCATCACGGGGGACCATCTGTTTACAGCTCAGGCAGATCACGCTGAACGCAGTACCATGTAGCTCAGTGACCCACCTCGAGCCAGCCTTGTGGTGTAGGTTGTCGACATTCTGGGTCACAAGCCAGTGGAGGTGTCCCATGTGTTCTAGAGTAGCAAGAAATCGGTGGGAAATGTTCGGCCGAAAGGAGGAGAACACTGGCCATCCAGTGGTATTTCTTGCCCAGTACCGCTGTCTCACAGCAGCTTTTTTGAGGAAGTCCATGTAATTGGTCGGTCGCTGAGAAGTTGTTGCGTAATGTCCAACCCCCTCAGACCTGTAGTCTTTAATACCCGACTCCGTTGAAACCCCAGCCCCAGTTAAAACAAACAGCTTTCGGGAATTGGACAGAAAGTTTTCAAGTTTTTTCAGCTCCGTGGTCAATATAGAGCTGTGGGCAGGTACATAGGGGCTCAACCCAGCGGCAGCTGTGTGCCCTACCCGTCTCTGCCACACTGGAAAACACACTCGCACCATGCTCATTAACAAACAGTAGCTTTACCTCTGAATTGATTCCCAGTTCAGTAGCTGAGACTTGGAGCTCGAGCGTTCATCGATGCCTGGCCTGGGCGCGGTCGAACTTATACAGGTGGCTGCCATGCCATGCCAGGTTCCATTGCAGCCCCGCCCACTTGTCCCGGACCGGACCGGACGCGCGATTTTCCGGAATGGAATGAAGCCTGGAAAGCGGCAATTTTTGAATTGGAGCTCGAGCAACAGCACCTCACCTGCTCAGAGACAATGGAGGGTAGTTCAAAAAAGGTTGGTCTTTTGGCAAATTCAAGTAGACTACATGTCCAAATATGTGTCAGTAGAGTTGCAGTCCATGCTTACCTGTGTTCATAGGTATTAATAGACATAATTTACGTCAACCCTTTTTCAGCGAGTATCCAAGATCCCTGTGCTGCGTGAGCTATGCACTAATATCCAGAAAGGTGACCAGGAGGCGACTATGGGAAAGAGGTTCAGGTTTCTAAACTTCCTGAGTCGTGTTAGTGGAGAGAAGGTTACGGGGCAGCCTGGACCAGAGGCAGACCTCCGGAGACAACTGGGTGAACTGAGGAGAGAGATGGAGCAGCTACAAGAGGAGAGGGAAGGACAGGACGTCACCAGACTCTGCCAGAGGCTGGAGAGATGCCAGAATGAAAATAAAGTAAGTAGTGATTTCAGTTTCAAATCCAAATGCCTAATTTCAATGGTTTCAACTCGCACAGACTTCATGTTGTGTGCATGTTCTCCTCAGTACCTGAAGACCAAGCTCAGCAAATACGAGAAGCTGTGTTTTGGGCTTGACCAGGTGTTTGAGCACTACCATGGCCCACCCCAAGAGGAGGGCAGCGATGGTGAGCTGGAGAAGGACGGGGAGGAACTTTTGGACCTGTTTGTGGAGAATGTCATTCTGAGATCTAAGCAGACACTTCAGGAGGAGCGTGAGTTAGCGTAGAAATCACATGTTCATTGAACCTGTGTCTATGCAACGTGAGTAGGTATAGTGCCCGCTCCTCCAATAGCCAGCTTGACTTGTGGTATCATGTATTTCCATAGAGCTCCAGATGCACACGTCTGACACGTCAGTGGCAGCTGCTGTCCCGAGAGCTGAGACTTCCCTCCCCATTAGCCCACCCAGCAGCCCCAGTATTACATACTGCACGCTGGACCAGTACCACACTGTCGAGACCCAGACCAGCCCCATCCCAGTGTGCACGCAGTCAGAGACCCAGACCAGCCCCATCCCAGTACACACACAGTCAGAGACCCAGACCAGCCCCATCCCAGTGCGCACGCAGTCAGAGACCCAGACCAGCCCCATCCCAGTGCGCACACAGTCAGAGACCCAGACCAGCCCCATCCCAGTGCGCATGCAATCAGAGACCCAGACCACCCCTATCCCAGTGCGCATGCAATCAGAGACCCAGACCAGCCCCATCCCAGTGCGCACGCAATCAGAGACCCAGAGCAGCCCCAACCCAGTGCGCACACCATCACCACAGACCAGCATCCCTGTACTGGATCTGTCTGTCAGTACTTCTCTAATGGAGCTGGACATGGACACTGTCAGAACAGAACCAGTAGATGCTGCTACTAACACCTCACTTGTAGGGGGAGCCTGGGAGAGTGCTGAGACACCGGTAGATGCTGCAACCAACACATCACTGGTAGCAGAGCCTCCCGCAGGTGGAGGGAGTAGAAAGCAGTTGGAGGCAGTCCTAGCCTCCCGTGACCTGCTGCAGTCGTCGCTAGAAGACTCCCAAAGACGAGTGTCCTTCTTGGAGGCTGTCAATGCCTCCCTGAGGGAGGAACTGGAGGTGAAGGATACGCGCTTGGCGGCCATGGGCAGCAGGCTCCTCGACCTGATCAGCAAGTTTGAGGTGGGCCAGTCATGCTCCTGTAACTAAGGTGTTCTATCATATGGTGTGGCTGCTAGCCACTTACACAGGATGTTGTGTGCACAATATTGACCTCCACGTTCAATTCTCCAGACTGCAGAAGACCAGAAACCACAGGTGTCCGAGTACAGGGAGCTCTACCACCAGTCAGTGCAGCATGGGGAGGTCCTGCAGAGGCAAGTGGAAAGGTTCACGGCTCTCTTCACTAAACTGCAGAGGATCAACGTCCTGAAGGTCAGCCACGCCCACCATTCAGCATGCATGTAGAATGTTGTAGCTAGCATAGCATACTAGCCTCGTTCCCAGGCCCGAGACCCTGGGAACGAGGCTACTAGCATACTAGCCTCGTTCCCAGGCCCGAGACCCTGGGAACAAGGCTACTGGCATACTAGCCTCGTTCCCAGGCCCGAGACCCTGGGAACAAGGCTACTGGCATACTAGCCTCGTTCCCAGGCCCGAGACCCTGGGAACGAGGCTACTAGCATATAGCCTCGTTCCCAGGCCCGAGACCCTGGGAACGAGGCTACTAGCATATAGCCTCGTTCCCAGGCCCAAGACCCTGGGAACGAGGCTACTAGCATATAGCCTCGTTCCCAGGCCCGAGACCCTGGGAACGAGGCTACTAGCATATAGCCTCGTTCCCAGGCCCGAGACCCTGGGAACGAGGCTACTAGCATATAGCCTCGTTCCCAGGCCCGAGACCCTGGGAACGAGGCTACTAGCATACTAGCCTCGTTCCCAGGCCCGAGACCCTGGGAACGAGGCTACTAGCATATAGCCTCGTTCCCAGGCCCGAGACCCTGGGAACGAGGCTACTAGCATACTAGCCTCGTTCCCAGGCCCGAGACCCTGGGAACAAGGCTACTGGCATATAGCCTCGTTCCCAGGCCCGAGACCCTGGGAACGAGGCTACTAGCATACTAGCCTCGTTCCCAGGCCCGAGACCCTGGGAACGAGGCTACTAGCATACTAGCCTCGTTCCCAGGCCCGAGACCCTGGGAACAAGGCTACTAGCATACTAGCCTCGTTCCCAGGCCCGAGACCCTGGGAACGAGGCTACTAGCATACTAGCCTCGTTCCCAGGCCCGAGACCCTGGGAACGAGGCTACTAGCATACTAGCCTCGTTCCCAGGCCCGAGACCCTAGGAACAAGGCTACTGGCATACATAACAGTGCTGTGAGACCACACCTCTCTGAATGGTGACTGACGTACATGGCAGTAGTGTACACTGGTCACACACTGAGCTGACCTTCAACTTCAGGGGAGAGAAGTTAAACCACAATGTGTCTCCCGCACACAGGAGGTGGTGCTGACCTCCCTCGCAGAGAACAAGGCACTAGTTGAAAAACACCACACAGAGTGGCTCAATGAGAAACTGGAGTGGAAGGAGAAGGTAATCATATGAGCCTATCCCACTAGCCTCGTGCCCAGGCTCTCCCCGGTTTTGAGGAGAGACCCTGGGACCGAGGCTACTATCTCAATGGGCTGAGGCGTTGTGATAGGGCTCATTAGTTTGCAATGTGTACCAGAAGGTGAGATTTGGTGTCTCTCTCTCTCAGCTGGATGCATCATCCCTGGAGCAAGCACAACTCCAGCAGGTACGATTTGTTGACATTGTATTGTTAGTGTACCGGCAGAGGGATGCCATGTGCTGTGTACCATCCAGGAGTGTGATGCTCTCCGGAGTGCCAATGAAGTGCAGCAAGCCAGTCATGACACCCTCCTGGCCTCCCATGGTCGACTGCTGGCCAGTAACGCCATCACCAGAGCAGTGCAGACTGTTTGGCAGGAGCAGAACATGAAGCTGATGGAAAGGTATGTACTAAAGAAGTGGGGTGATGCGGATTTGTTTTATCTCCAGTCAATGTCTCTAGTGTCAGTGCAAAGGAAGCGGACAGCACCAAACTGAAGAGGAAGCTATCCAAGTTGGCCAATACCCTGCAGGTTAGGCCATCATGCATCCAGTGAGCCAGCCTTGTCACCAGGTGTGACTCTGGCCCTGTGTCTGTGTTGACTCGTCTGTAGCGTTCCCAGAGGGAGCAGCAAGAAGCAGTGGAGTTCTTTGAGGCTGAGCGAGAGACCCTCCTGGAGGCCAACGCTGAACTGGAGTCACAGGTCAGTGGAGTGTATACAAAGTAGTCCCAAAAGCAACACACAAATGACTGATGCCGTCCCTGCAGATCCCCATTCTTCAGAGTAGGCTTGAGGAGAAGGACGTGGCCTTGCACACTATGGGGGAACAACTGACAGCAGCTGAGTAAGCATAAGCCCTCCATGGACCATTGTGTGCTGAATTTGTTAGGAGGTCACCAAAACTCCCCATTTGCAGAGAGGGTGTTGCTGAGCTAAAGGAGGACCGGTCCAGTGCCAGGGAGCTCATCATTACGGCAAGCCAGGAGGTTGGGCAGCTGCGTGGCGCTGTGAAGGAGGTCTTCTCCCTCCTCAATAGCATCATTTGGGACACTAGGAAACTACTACCCCAGGGCAAGGTAGAAACATGTTGTAGAACAGGGTGTGTCCCTATAAACTAAACAACACATCACTGTAACGTTCCTGTTACTTGTGCACAGGGCAAAGAAAGGGTTGAGTCTTATGACCACCCCCACCTGGATGAGCTGGAGAGCCAGGAATTGATTGCTCACCTCAGAGGCTGCATGGAGGGGGTGGAAGCTAACATGGCCGCTCTGAAGGTTGCATTGGAACCAAAGTGAGGCTGATACTGTCACAGCCTATGGGTCTACACGTTACCCTGGCCTGAGAAGAGTGGAACTATGTTACTGACTGTGTTTGTGTGTCTGCAGGATGCTGGCCCAGCTGCAGGAGGGTAGGGGGTGTGAGTGCTGCAAGAGGCTGCAGGGAGACCTGGCGTCCTCGCTCAGAGTGCTCAGTGAGAAGGGGATGGGCAGGTACGGGGATCTGCTCAGAGAAAAGTTCTCCTTGCAAGAAAAGGTTTGTGTGCAGCTGGAGCAGTGTCTATGTAGCAGGGATAGTGTGTTGAGGGAGATCAATAGATGAATTGCACACTGTTGACATTTCCTTCATCTCCCGAAGGTGAGGGGGTTAACAGCAGAGCTCAGTGAAGGTGACTGCGAGTACAAGAGACTGACCACCTACATACGGCAGTACCAGGCCAACGTCACACAGAAGGTATACCTATAGTGATGTGTTTCAGTACCAGGCCAACGTCACACAGAAGGTATACCTATAGTGATGTGTTTCAGTACCAGGCCAACGTCACACAGAAGGTACTTATAGTGTAGTCTCGTTCCCAGACCCTCCCGAAACGCGGAAAGAGGGTCTGGTGTTCTGAGCGACATTTCTTGGTGCATGGGGCGGGGCTATACGGCGTAAGGAATGTAATTATTGCATTCTGTATGTCCACTCCAATGAAAGCGCACCTATCACTATTCTTATAAACGTACTGTAGCAGTGCATTTGGTCCTTCACGAGGGATACCAAAGGGCTAACAACAACGTACAGTTGCCTTGCACTGGTACAGAATTCTATCTGAGGTTGTCAAAGATGAGTGGAAGGGTCATGAAACAGAGATTTCCCCACACCAGTCAGCAAGACAATCGATTTGGCTTACTGCTTCAGCTTGCTCTTCGATAGGCCTGTCGTATCCATTTCACTGACATACCTTCCGTACTAGCTACACTGCACTGTTACAATACATGTACCGTACCTATGACTTACGCTGATTGACTACGTCATTCGCGTTCTGCAATCTGATTCGAGCTTTAAAATCCGAGAGCGACCACGCCCCATGAATCAAGAAATGTCGCTCAGAACACCAGACCCTCTTTCCGCATTTCGGGAGGGTCTGGGCACGAGACTACCTATAGTGATGTGTTGAGCAATGGCTGCATGGCCTGTAACCACAGTCAGCTAAGATTCACCCAATCAAGAAGTGGTGCCTGGGTGTTATCAAAGTGCAAATCTCAAGACTCTCAGAACCTGACTGACTAGTTGTGTGTTGGCAAGAGTCGCAAGACTTGTCTCTTATGGCATGTACCCACCTTCAGATCAATACGTTGAAGGAGAACCTTAGCAAGGCAGAGGCGGAAGTCTGTGAACTGGATAAACTGGTAGACCAAGTCAGGGAGGTATGTGAGGAGCTTGAGGGGATCTCTACACTGTGAGTGATCACCGATCTCTTCCTGACTCCAGGTCTTACACTGCAACATCTCTCATGTGAAAGAGTGCACACCTCTGTTGCTGCTACTGACAGAACTTGACGGGAATGAAGCACCTAATCACTACTGACGACAACTGTTATCGAAAATGTTTTTAAACGTTCGGTTTACTGTATTTCATTTCATATATTCGCGCTTGTACTCTACGCATGCGCAGTCGGGAAAATCGATACTTTTTGGTGGTCCAACGTGCCAAGATGGCGGGTGACGCTGCTGCTCTGTTGGATCAGCTAATGGGCGCGAACCGGAATGCTAATCCCGGAGATCTTCCTAAGGAAGCGAGCTGGCGGGATGCGGAGGTACGCAGCCAGCACTTTCAAGTTTTTGAGCGCAGCTTTCTATAATAATAATACGCTGCAGGCACTGTAACTTGCTTGCTCTTTCGTGTTGCAGGTGTGCAAATACTTTATTTGCGGCTTTTGTCCCTCAATGCTGTTTACAAACACCAAGTCTGATGTTGGTAAGTAGAATTCCTTTAGATGTTCGCTGGGTACATAGCAAGCTGCAGAGAGACGTTGCCCTTTATGGTACGAACTGTTTTAGGTCCGTGCAACAAGATACATGATGAGAAACTGAAAAAAGGGTAAGTATGATAACTGCTCTTCCATTCTATTTAGCCTTACAGTATTGCCTTACACTAATGCCCTCCCTCCGCTGTTGTGTGTGATAGCTTTGAGGAGAGTGACCCTAAAACCCGTGTAAGATATGAGGAAGAGTTTCTGGATCATCTGGAGAAGATGGTTCGTGACCTGGACCGGAGGATCGTCAGGGGAAGAGATAGGCTGCAGAGGAGCGTTGATGCCAAACAAAAGGTAGTGTGGTATGTGTGTATACGTAGTGACCTCTTGGGATGGGAAGTTGTGTGTCTGGATGGATTGCCCAGTAGTCCTGAAAGGGGAGGGCACCTAGCTGTGAGTGTTGGAGATGCCTGTTAACTTGAGGTGTTTTATTATAGATACTTCGTGGTGAGAGTGGCCTGACCACTGAGCGGATGAGGAAGCTGAATGTGGAGATCAATGCCAAAGTTGTGCAGGTACTAGAATCTGCTGTCCGACTCCCATAGTTTGTCTTTCAACAACGCCCTTCGGTGGTTTTTTCCTCTTGTGTCCAGCTGGAGGAGCTAGGAGCGATGGGACGGGTAGAGGAGGCCCAGATGGTGATGCGGCAGTTGGAGGATCTCGAGAGGGAGAGGGAGAGAGAGAGGATTACTGCTGCCACTGGTGGACCGAGGGTGGGGGACGGGAGAGTGACTGATCTAAGTAGCTGTTGATAAGTAGCTTACTGACCTTTACTGCCTAACATCTAGAAGAGCAAATCAATCATTTCAGCACTACGCTCCAGGAAGGAATTGTTTTGGGGTGCTCTATTTAGAATGGGTGCCTGTACGTTTCCTGTTCCCAGACTCTTGCTGGGTTTGAGGTGGACGCCAACGACTTCCATGAGAAGATGGAGCTGTGTGACGTGTGCGGCTCCTTCCTGGTCATTGGGGATACACAATGCCGGGTAGACGCCCACCTCCTTGGGAAGCAGCATATTGGGTTTGCACGTATCAGGGCGGCCATTACTGAGTTGCGGGTAAGCAGGTATAGTTACGCTGTCTGAATTCATCATGTGAGTATTTTGTGAGTGTATTTTATATTGATTCCAACACTTCTGTATGCATTATGCACACGCAGAGCCACTGGCCTACTCTTTCTGCTGATTAATGCATTATAAAGTTGCCCTATGCCAGGTTAGATCCCCAGGTTAGTCCATTGTTTGGGCAGTGGAGAGAGTGGTTTGCTGCATGCAGTGTTTCTTCAGTCCGTCTCTCCAAGACAAGTTAAAACTCTTGGAGGGAATTCTTGTGCAGCATGTATGTGTGCCATGGTATGTTACCATGGGGTACAGTGTATGTGCATTGGTATGCATGCCTCTGCACTCAAGCTGGTACAACAACCCTGTCCGGAGTCCACTGATCAAAGGACACCCTCTTCATAGCTACTCCGAAATGGGATATACCCACCCCGCCCAGTCCGAGGTATACTACAGTGCATGTGTATGCTGGAGTTGCCCCATACCCACGCCACACAGCCTGGGTATGAGGCGTGATGATTGCGCTTTGGAAGCACGTCCACTTATTTGAATGAGTATCTCAGATAGCATTGTTGTACGTGTCCCATGCAATTTGAGAGACTAGTGTATAACAATTGCTCACAGCAGTCTCAGGAAGGAATCCTCAAATTGCGGAAAGAATCCTGGAATCTGGATAAGCATGCGTAATTGACTTTGTTTTGTGGAGTGAACAATTCAACAACTGTCGTCTTCCCTCTGGTGTATGCATATTTTGCAGAAGCAGCGTGATGAGCGTCAGAAGCAGCGTGAGGAAGAGTGGAGAAGGCAGGCTGAGGAGACCCAGAGGAGACGTGGGGAGATTCAGAACAGAAGCTATGAGCGTCGCAGAAGCCGTGAGCGTCACAGAAGTCGTGAGCGCCGCAGAAGCCCAGAGCGTCACAGGAGGTGGGTCACACTTGTGCAGTGAAATGTTATGGTCTGATTTATCAATTGGGAGTTCTACTGGCCTTACTGGCCAGACACATCAAGTTTAAGGGGAGTGGAGCTGTGTTGTGTGGTCAGGCGCACCACGCCATTGAATGGAGCAGCTTGTTGGCTCAAGGAACTTCAACTTCAGTGTTCCAGCTTGTTGGCGTTTATCTACCCCTCAGGTCTCGTTCCAGGGAACACAGACGTCGCTACAGCCACCGCAGCCGGTCCCGATCCAGGGACAGGAGACACAGGAGATCGCGTTCCAGGAGCCATGAGCGAGAGAAGAGAAGAAGCCACGAGAGGTCTGCAAGATACAGCAAGGGGTAGTCACTTACATATTGCCTGTAGAAGTATTTGCCATGGGGATCAAGAATCTTGATTAGTGAAAAGGGTCCTTTTAAAATCATTGCTACACCTCTTTTATCTGCTTGATCTATGATCTTAGTCACTCAGAGTGCATCTTGATCCTTGATTCTGGTCACAAAGTGACTACAGTACCCCTAGACCCTGGAGGCAATCATAGTGTGTAACTCGCGCGACTTTACATGCATCATTCCACCACCAGGTCAAAGAGGGGCAGGTCAAAGGAACGGAGTGCTGAACTGAAAGAGAAAGAGACACCCAAAGAGCAGGAGGCAGCAAAGAAACTTGAACCCAAGGAGGAGGGGGAGGTGGACTGATCCTGTTGCATAATTCAATATTATTGATTTCTATTGCTTTTTGCTTACTAAGTGCGCGCGTGCTCAGTAAAGCGACGTCAGCCCCACGTCCACGTGTACGGTACCGGTGTCATAGTGTAGAGTGTCCCCCCACAAAATGTCCCCCCGGACATTATTCACTGGTGAATAATGTCCCCCCGGACATTATTCACTAGTGAATAATGTCCCCTTAGGACATTATTCACCAGTGAATAATGTCCCCCCTCAGTGAATAGTGTCTCCCCCTAGGACATTATTCACCATGCAGTGAATTATGTCCCCCCCTAGGACAAAATTCACTGAAATGCCGCCACTCCTTGCACAAAGAGCATTGTACTAGTGCCCCCTAAGCCTTAGTGATGCGTGCACGAACGCGAAAGTGTTCTTGGCTCTTACTTCTCGCTTTTAGAAAACCGGTGGGGTAGCGATGGAAGGTGAGCAACTCGTCATACTTTTGGGGTCCATGATATAAACGATCAGCAGTATAGCGCAGCGCTACATCGATCGATCACCTTCGCAGATCGGCAATCACCTTGGTGGTGCATACGCAAGGGGGGACATTATTCACTGGAGGGGACATTATTCACTAGTGAATAATGTCCCCCCGGACATTATTCACTAGTGAATAATGTCCGGGGGGACATTATTCACTCCGACACCGGGTACGGGTGTTCAGTTGGATCGTGGGCCGGGCTTTAGTGGTACGCATCGTATGATGTCGGTTTATGTGTGTGAGCTGTGTGCGGTACAAGCACAATCTGGTGAGTTACAGTTGACTGAAGCATTGGAAATCCTCTAAAGACTGCCAAACTAAATTTAGTGGGTATGACGTGCGCTCTTGCAGCATCTACGATGCACTGTATCCGATTTAGAGAATCCATTTTAGTTTGGACCGAGTGGCAAGGAGCTCCACTGGCCAATCCTTGAAGTCTTGGCTGGAAAAACCTTTGACCCCAAATATATAAGGACTTGCTCATCACCAGGAGAACACACTGCTAGCTATGCACTGGACCCAGTGCTTGTGGGAAGCACGTGCAAGTTGTGTGCTTGTGGATACGTATGTCTCCCTGCACAGCAGCAATCAGTCACAACCAAGACCACCAGCTGCAGAGACGGGACAGAGTTGCTCACGTTTTCCCCACAAGCCCATGGCCATGGATTCAATGTGAAGCTAGCTACACTTGCTGTGCCTTTTCGGCATTGAGACAGGCCAGGGATGGGACATTCTGGTACTATGACCTCATCAAATTTTAAATGCTGTTTTGGGAGGGTCAAAGGTTAGTCTAGTTCATGCTACCTGCGGCAAGGCCACACCAAATTAATTTCATGTTTCTCAGATCGAGCTGGTCTAATTGTACATGTAGCTTTTAAATCTATTAGTGGGCGTGGTTTAATTACGTGCTCACATAATAATTGTATATGAATTTATAGCAATTATCACCTGCAGTGGAACAACTGCGTTCTCATCTCCGAGGTAGGCGTCACCAACACTCCCTTGACTTGGCTGCTGTAGCTGAGCGGTCTGTCTATGTACGTGGGTTTCTGCCAAAGGAGGTCGAGGAGAGAGCACTGCGGGAAACGTTTGAGCAGTTTGGAGGCATCAAGCAAGTTTTCTTTGGAGGGACCCAACAAAACAAGGTGAGTCTGAGGAGTAAGCTGTACTGTTATTACCCTGTGCACGCACGCACAAAGTGGGGTTGAGCAATTGTTTTGTCTGCCCCTCTTCTGTATAGTGAAAAATCTCGTGATGTGCTGCCAAACAATTCCTGTTCTGTGTACCTGATAGTGACCAACTGTTTTATGCATGTCCAAGTCTGTCTTATTAAACGTCAGTAGGTCCGTCACTTTTAGTACAGTCAGCAACTCCTCTGGCACGTGTTCATACTGCATGAAGAGTGTCCTTATGAGTACGGATCCTTAGACTGATAGCACACAGGGTAAGTATTCCACGAAGACACTCCAGTTATGAATTGTGATCAATTGTGATCCTCTTGTGTACGTACAGAAGTTGTATGCTATTGTGGAGTTTTTGGAGAAGGGCAGTGCACTGAAGGCTCTTCAGCACACTGAGACTCTCTATCTCCATGGGAGGAAGTTGGTTGTGAAGCCACGCGAGTGGAAAACCCCACACAGAGGGAAAAGGAAAGGTGAAGAGAGTGATGCGGTGCAGGAGGCAGCTCCCCCTGGCAATTCTCCCATCCCTAAGAGCATTGGTGGCATTCGTCTGCAACAGGAAACCATAGCAGAGCTACAGGAGGCTCAATCAGTGAGTGGGTTGGATGCTGTATTTCTCGCTGTGGTTTAACATAGTCTCTGTTCTCTGTAGCTGCTGAAGCAAGTAGAAGTCCTGGCCAAGCACTGTCACATCCCTGCGTCGACCGTCGAGGCTCAGTTCTCCCTCTGCAACAAGCTGAATTTATTCTTCCGTGAGACATTTCCACACTGCATACTGGTGCCATTCGGAGCACCCATTTCCGGTCATGGCACTGTGACATCAGACTGTGACATCTCCCTCCTCACTGACCCCTCCGAGGAGGACAGGAGGTGCTTCAGTGGAGAGGGTTACTACTCCGAGGAGCATCTTGCCATGTGGGAGAGGGTCACTAGGAATGAAAGCACTCCCGGCAAAGAAGACACCAGTGAAATCAACTCCCAAAGTGATTGTGGTGAGCAGGACTTGGATGTGAGCAGCGATTCAACAATCTCCTCCTCCACTTCCCCGACAATGCCACCCTCACCCCACAGCAAGAAGGCTCCACACTCCTGCTCTCCTGAGTTTGACGTGGTGCTGGCTATTATCCACACTATTCCAGCATGCAATAAAGTGCTACCCATTCCGTTTGCACGCTGCCCCATAGTGAGGTTCTACTATGAGCGGTCTCAACTGCACTGTGACCTCTCTGTCAACAATAGGCAAGTGTGGTATCTGGCCTTGTTCCCAGGCTCATGAGAATCAGGCAAGTGTTGTTACTGTATGCAATTCTTGACGACCAACTGCTTGTGTCCTCCAGGCTTAGTCCGTGCAACACACAGCTGATGAGAGCATACTATGACTTCAACCCCAGTCTCTCCCTGCTGGTCCCTGTGGTCCGCATGTGGGCACGGTTTGTCGGCCTCACCCGCATGTCTCTCAACAACTATGCAGTCTCCTTGTTGCTGATCTACGCTCTTCAACACACCACTCCCCCCGTGCTCCCTTGTCTGCAGAACACGGGGGCATGGCCCAGAAACATGGAGTGGTTTGCCACCAAGGGATTTGCAGCGACAACAGGTGTCAGCCAGGGCAGAATCAGCCCTGGGGGGTGGAAGTGTGAATTCACTTCCCCAGGCTCCCTGATGCCTAGCAAAAACACAGCCAGTGTAGGTGAGACACTTCTTCAAGTGGTTTCCTGTATGTTGTTAGCTGAATTGGTATCAGTAATCATGACATGTAGGCCTGGAGGTATGTTTTGCATTTTGGAAACCATTTTCTACCAAATGTGGCAAATTTTGACCTGCCAATTTGGAATTAAACCAAATTGGCGGAAACAGCAATCCTGTTCTATAGGGTAACTGATGTGCCATATTTGCCAAGATGGACCAATGAACCAAGATTAATAGACATACTAGAGAATGTGCTTTCAAATGATGTCCTACATGTGTACAAGGAACTAATACTGGTAATGTGTCTTTCTGCAGCTGAATTGCTGCTACACTTCTTCCAGTTCTACTCAGAGGAGTTTGACTTCAGTCTGGATGTAGTGGCTGTCCACCACCCTGCTCCTGCCAGACTGAGCAAGCAAGAGGCTGCCTCACTCGCATGCAGGGAGCACACTGATGAGTCGACCCCCCCAAGAAAACAAGCTAGTTTGAAGATCACACCAATCTGTCTTCAAGACCCCTTTGAGTTGTGCCACAATGTGACCAAGAGCCTCTCCAAAGTTGCGTTTTTTCAGGACATGCTCACTGCCTCCCGAGTCATTCTACAAGAGCAACTGCAGCTGGAGAAATCAGTGGCAGATCCGTCTGTTACTGGTGGTAACCTCTTTGCTCTGTTTGACCAGGCACAGTACCAGTGGGTGGCGTCTAGACTTCCTGCCAAGGACCAGAGGAGGTCAAAGTTCCTGATGCTCACTGCGACCCACATTGCTGGTCTCCTACAAAAGGTCAGTGCTCTCAAACTTCTGGGAGAGAGGCTTGGAGACCTGGACCTCAGCAATGAATGTCTGGTCGGGAAATTGGCAGATGTGGTAATGCAGGCCCTTGTAGCAATCATGGAAGACCAGCTGAAGTTCACATGCGAGGCAGAAACAGTGTACCCTTCCTCTGCGGACTGTTCTGCCATGGAGATAGGCGTTGAGAGTACCTTGCCACAAGCGGTGGGGGGTGAGGCACCTCAGGATATCGGGAGGGGTGGTGACATGGAGGTGGAGAAGATGGTGGAAGGGCCCTCCACAGCAGAGGAGGATGGTGGTACCCGAAAACGCCAGAGGACTGAGCAGCACTCTGAGGGCACCCACTCAGAAGAACCAAAGCGTGCCAAGCTCTTCCCTGTCCCTGTGGCGCTGCAGCTCCTTTGCAGTGCTGTGAGAGGGACGGAGGCCTACTTGTGCACAGCACACACCAACACCTGGCTGCACCGGAGGAAGGCCCAGAGGGAGCAGCAGCATCAGGGGGGAGCCTCCATCACTGCTCTGCCCCCACCAGAGACCCCAGATTTGCAGTTCTCCCTCTCCTCCCTCACGTCAGCCTCCAATGAACTGAAGGGTGTCAGTGTACCTTCAGAGACCATCGCTATTGTCAAGCTGATGCCAACAGAGCTACAACAAAGAACAGACTTCTCCACTTTCTTTGCGTTCTTCAAGAAACTCATTATTTCCTAGTATTCTCCACATATGTGCACTCGCATGACGATTGCACCATTTTCATCGATCAGCTTCTCTAACTTAACTTGAGGACAGACAAGGTGCTTCATTATGCTCACCCTACATATTGACATCAATTTCAAACAAGAAGTGAACAATGTACTACACTGATTCAAAATGCATTGTGTTAGGAGTGTCAGAGTAATGTGATGAGTGCCGTCACTCCTAGGACTACTGATGGTACACTAAGGAAGGTGTGGGCAGCAGCACCTGATGTTGAGTCAGGACGACGTGATGCCCCCATGGAGCTGGTGGGAGGTGGAGTTGTGGGCTGGGTACTGGTAGAGGGTGGAGTTGTGGGCTGGGCTGCAGTCACCCTCCCGTAGCATGAAGCAGGTTCTAAATTGAGTACAAATGTGAGATAACCATGCCCAAACATTTAAAGGCACATACATGTAGCACATCCCCCCCCCCCCCCTCAAAAAAAAAAACTGATTGCTATGGATAGTATGCATGCAGGTATATGTACAAGATCTAGCATTCATCCACACGGTCATATAGAATAACTCCTGGACCTATAGTATGTTGCTCTCACCTGGATCAGGACAACTGCTTACACCATCCTGCAGAGGAACTCAAATTCATCAAGCATAATGAATTTTTATGTACCAAATTGAGGACCTACATGGCAGATCTGGGCACATGACGGACAGATGATGGAGCCTTGGTAGCGGGCACCCGAGACTGTCAGGTCAAAAGCCAGCTGACATTGTGGGAGGCAGAGGAAGTTGAGAGGATGGCATATAACAGTTGTCACAGGACATTCAGAGATGCTCATTTCACTGCCTACCTCCTCCCCCTCACATGCACAGGAGAACCCCTGGCCCAGCAGGTATATCACCACTCCACTGGCTGAACACGCGTACTGCAGAGATACAACAACAGACAGTATCCTCTGACACTAATCATTGTACATCCAGCATGTTAGAGGCTTCACAGAATTAACTTACCTGGTAGCACCCACCACCGTACGTGGAGGGGTTGGCGATTTGCTGGTTTGCCATCCATGTCCACTGGCTACCGTGCTCCACACAGCGGGACCCAGAGCCATACGTTTCCGCAAAGAAATTGTCGGAAGGAGAATTGGTGGTGTTGGTGCAGTTGGTACCCCTGCCATCCACGTACCGGAACGGCTGTACACAACAGATCGAGCACATCTCACCAGCTTCAACCATATCAACTACTGTGTAGGTCCACCATATCAACTACTGTGTAGGTCCACCATATCAACTACTGTGTAGGTACGCCATATCAACTACTGTGTAGGTCCACCATATCAACTACTGTGTAGGTCCACCATATCAACTACTGTGTAGGTCCACCATATCAACTACTGTGTAGGTCCACCATATCAACTACTGTGTAGGTCCACCATATCAACTACTGTGTAGGTCCACCATATCAACTACTGTGTATAGGTACGCCGTACCAAGTACTGCATAGCTCCACTTGTGCTAGCAATGAAGTGCCTAAAAACTATGTTCCGACTAGTGTTGTGTTTATTAAAACCCTTTTAGTTAACCATAAATATACTTATACTGCATGGCTCACCTCCTGGAACGGACAGTAGTCTGCAATGGCTACAGACCCACCCACTACATCAGCTTCACTTCCGAAATTTGATCCATTGTTGAAATACTGCGGTAGAGGATGTGCATTGTGTTGCAGTCAAACCACATGCTCTAATGTTTGACATTGTTGTCGGGACCCTCAACCCACTCACCTGGTACTCGGCTGGAAGGGCTGAGGTGTACTGTGCAAGGTTGCATAATGACACGGCCCCACGGTCCAGTGTGCAGGAGAGCCGTGATGAATTCCGTAATCGGTTACAGAAGGGAGCAATTGGTCTGTTGCTGTATAAGGGCCAAGTCTACATTATATACTAGTATACCTTAGTGCACTCCAGTATACTATTCCTCACTTGGTTTGCTGTGTTTGTATCCACTCCCCACAGCTGCCAGTGGCAAACCGACACCCGGAGTCCCTGCCCCACACAAGGTCACCAGCCATGCTGTAGTTCACACGGTACCACCTGCATCAACACAACACAGTAACTACAGACGATCTGGCCC
This sequence comes from Axinella damicornis, assembly GCA_963931865.1. Taxonomy (NCBI): domain Eukaryota; kingdom Metazoa; phylum Porifera; class Demospongiae; order Axinellida; family Axinellidae; genus Axinella; species Axinella damicornis. The sequence continues at coordinate 214,184 of OZ007507.1, forward strand.
GTGATAGCACGTCACCTCATGCTTCACCTACCCACTGTCTTCTAGAGCAGCAAACGTTATGCGAGAGAAAATAGGGTTGAAGGTGAACTGGCCCGTCATGGCCTCATTCTAGAGGGAGGGAGGGAGGGAGGGAAAGGCATTGAGGGAGGGAGGGAGGGAAAGGCATTGAGGGAGGGAGCCCTCGCTATTCATGTGTCCAGGGCATATGCACTCACCCCAAGTATCCTCTTCTCCCAGTGGCTGAAAGCAGTTCCGCTCCCTCCCTGGTTCTCCAGCTCCACCCCCTGCAGGCTGGGACAGTTGAAGTGTGTTTGGGCCTCCTCCTATGAGGGCAGCAGACACAACTAACATAATATCCTTTTGGCTACTATCTATGCCATTCAAAGGCAGAGCCTAGGAAACATGGGTACTGCGATCTCCGAAACCAAGTTGATGGATAAATGGGCAGCATCAAAGCGTACACAAGTTTCAGCAATACTTTGCATCAAACTGCTCCCTCTGCTTGAAAATGCCCTAAAACTCAATTTTAAGGCCCTCTACGAAACTGAAAAATTGGACCCTCTCCAAGGCCCCACCCACACTCTGACCCCATCATCGCAAAACAGGCCCAAACACTACGGATGGATTTACCACCTGCTCTCCTCACTTGCAGGCTACAGCCCAAAACTCACTGCCACCCTCAAAAACAGAGGTTTGGCTACCCTAGGCTTTCAAAAAAAATTCCACGCACACCAACTAAAACCGACTCAAGCCAAGGGCACTCTTCAAAAGGTCAACCTACCCCCTGCAAAACTAGGCTTTTCCACGTTCACCTCTCGGTTACAGAGTTTTGGCCACACATCTACTCCCTCTCACCAGCCCAGTCCAGCTACCAAACCAGCCAAATTCGCCCTAACACGAAAATGGGCGGGGCCTGTAATGCCGAAAGGTCAACTCTCTAGAGTGCCTTGGCCAGGGAGCTGTCGGATGCTGTTCACTTTCCAGGCTGTTTTTCGGCCACTTCAGCAGACCCACAAACATTCCTGCTCACTCCACCTAGCTATTCACACTCAGATAGCCCATCACTACATTCAATAAGCAAGAATAGCTTCAAAAAAAAGAAAGAAAAAAAAGAGTGTTCAAACAAATCTTCAAAGTATCGCACGGCCACATCAGAGTACCGATTTGAAACTTGAAAGGGCCGCTAGCCGCATCAAAGAGAGAAGCCTCCCTTGTTTATTCCGGTTGCCGCCATGGGAAAACGTAAACAGATGAATATAACCGTATGCGAGTGACGTCATCTCATCAATTATTCATGAGCAAAATTGCACGATTTCGCCGATGCCGTGCTTCCTACCTTAAGGATGCAGTGTGAACTATTTCAGTTTAAGAACACACCTACACATTCTTTTAGGGTAGAGCTGAGTCAACTCCTAGGAGAAAGAAATCTCCTATGGCAATGGTGGGATTCGAACCTGCAACCTTTCAATTAGCAGTCAAATGCTTTAACCACTTGGCCACCAGCCATCCCTATGCACAATGTAATTCATAGCCTATAGTTGGAAAGATTGCCTACTGAAGGGAAGCCAATGGCCATATGTTAATCTGACACCTCCCTAATGACATTTTAAGAGCTCCATTCTCTCCCTGAAAACAGCGTGGACCAGTATTGCTCCAAACAGAGCTTACAGAGGCACGAGAGATTCATGAGCGACACATAAAACTAATCAACATCGTACCAGGTGATGTTTGCCCTCCAGTTATAGCTTGCACAACTTACATACGGAATACAAGACCCACACCCCGTCTTACCAACACCCTGGGCGTAACCATGTGGAGCACCATGTGTGATACATTCCCTGTGCGCGTCTGCCAGTCAGGGTACGTCACAGAGCGGATAGTCGTAGAATTCCACTGAAAAAAGCTGGAAATATATGGAGAGGTATAATCAACAAACTGTTTGTGATTGTGTTGTGGTAGGCTTGTTGGCTTGTTGCAGCTAGCTTACCCATTCATGATTGGTGGAAGACCATTCGCATCACGTTGGGTACGTGGACTCCCCTGGTCATCCCTCCAGAACGGGAACAGGGAGCGGGCAAAGGCTAGGGCATGGAACACCTCGTGCTTGGTCACACTGAGGATGAATTCGTTGGAGGTGTCAGTGAACCCGGCAGGGCAGAAGTTGATAGAGCCAGCGATGGGTCGGTCCAGGTTGGACTCCATCTGGCAGGCACCAGCAAAGGCAAGTGTCGTTGGGCCACCATTGCTGCTGGGACACTCGGAGTCTCTGGCCGACACGTACAGGATGAAGTCAGCATTGGACACCCCAGGGCCGTCAGTGGTACCATCCATCACACAGTTAGCACTGCCACCTCCATTGCACTGGACACACCTCTGCAGATGCAGTGTTAATGTCATGTCACTGATCATGTGACTACCTCCGTGATGGGGCTATCCCTGGTGTGATTACCTTGAGGTGCTCTGGTGGGACCACCACCGTACCGCACCTGGTCACTGGCTGGCACTGCTCCGCACACTTCCTGTAGATGTCACTTCCTCCAGTGGGAGGGAAGAAGGCAGATGTTGTGCAGTTCCTGGAAAGGAAGAGATGATGCAAGGAAGTGGTTGATGACACACTTACAGCTTGCTAGGATCATCTGCCATTTGCCCAGTATATATACATCAATGAGCTGACTGTTTATAGCACCATGCATGGCACCCATACAACCCTAACCTTAATTGGTGGCTACTTTGACCATCTATGCAGTGATAGGCGGAAGATATCTGGTGCATGTACGTTGGTCTCAGTGAAGATATCTTCTGTTCCATTTATCCATAAATAACTACTGTTATGTTCTATATAGCTAGTACAGAGGCTGGGTGGAGTGTAGTGCAACGCTTCATATATGCATAGTGCACTTACTATAGCAGCTGGGATGTTCTTAATCTGAGAACAGCCACTCTTCTGGCTTCAGGGTTGCAAAGCTTGCCCTACTTGGACTAGCATACAACTGTTTGACTAAGTTTCAAGAAATGTGCCGACAATTGTGCCTTACAACCCTGTCCTTGCTCGTCCGGCGACAAGACAAACTTGTTTGCTAGCATGTTTTTGCACCAAAGTAGTGTATATTCATGTTGACTCGGTTCCTTTGTAGTTTGAGATCAAGTCGTGCACCTGGCTTGCCTGCATTCTACTAGTAGCACCGTGCATACCTGTCCAGTGGAATGGGTCCCTGAGTTGCTGTAACGGCTAGCGCCTGCTGCAGGAACGCTCTCAGTCTTGGCAGCACAACATCCTATAGCATTCAAAGGAGAAACACGTCTACCCTTAGCACCGCATTAACAGTATTTACTGCGAGTTCACCTGAGTTGCATGCACTCGCGAGTACCCACAATTATTAATAGGGCTCACTTTTAGAGTTTAGCTATCAGAAGGTGCTATTAAAGTACAAGAGTGCTACTAGCTACACGTGTATAGTAGTACCACTACAGACAGTAGAACAAAATTAATTGATAATATAAAGGTGACTTCGTATTTACACAGGTCTTCGATGTTTGCGTGGACGCGCTTACCTGAATGATGGTCCTTTTGACTATCGGCAAACTGGGGGGGGAAAAAGAATTGCGTGCATGGGATAATGTTAGCAAAGCTATGAATTGTGTGGTAGCTATCAGTGGTATTCCTGCAGGCTCACTCGACGGTGACGGAGGAATCGTAGTGGATGAAGACCCGAAGGGCCTGGTCGGCCTGCCGCCTCGCCACTCGATGCGCGGGCTCCAGGTGCACTGCAGTAATGAGCTGTCGGGCGGCGAACATTTTAATTTCAATTCACTTGGTCACCGGAGACGTCACCTACCTCCGAAGCAGGTATGTCCCGCGCCGTACTGTCGCATATGCTGGCGGCGGTCAGCAGCACAACAAGCAGAACTGAGAGATGCGCAGCCATCCTCACTGTGATGCAGCAAATACAAAGTTTGCGACATGCATGCATTGACGCCATCCGGTGGACATCCTGCCTGCGCAGTGCGCACTCATCACTGAAGCCTGAAGTACCCGGGTACATTAGTAGCAGATATTACTGCTAATACATGAATGTACCCTAACTATAGCTACTATACAATACAAACAAGAACTCTACAAATAGACAGAAATCTTATGTTTAAATTCCACAATTGACGTACTTCGCTGGGATATGCTATATTCCACAAAGTAATAGTTTTATGGAAAAATGACTGTTGGCATTCTTCAGGACAATCTGCAAAACGTCAAATTCTGCGAGAGAGGCTTGGAGACCTGGACCTCAGTAGTGAATATCTGGTTACAAAGTTGGCAGGTGTGGTTATGTACATGTAGCATGGAAGGGGAGCTGAAGTTCACTTGTGAGGCAGAAACAGTGTACTTGAGCGAGTCATCTTCTGTGGACTGTTCATATGCATGGGAGTTAGATGTTCAATTGAGTGTGACCTTGCTGCAGATGATGGACACCTCAGGATATTGGGCATTCCTCTGCATGCACAGCACACACCAACACCTGGCTGCACCGGAGGAAGGCCCAGAGCTAGGAGCAGCAGCATCAGGGGGGAGCCTCCATTACTGCTCAGAGACCCCAATGTGTGCTGCATGTAGTTCTCCCTGTCCTTCCTCAAGTCAGCCTCCAACAAACAGTGTACATTCAGACACCATCACTGTCGTCAAAGTATTGCTATTAGCCTAACAGAGCCACAACAAATAGAGACCTCTTACCATGTACATACAAGTTACAATAACTCTATTATATCTAGATAGATAGATAGATATGCAGTGCAACACACACAAATACATTTGTCATGCTAGGAGTGTTAAACTATAATGTGACTAGTGCCATCAGCGCTAGGACCACAGTTGCTACACTGGGAGGGACAATGGGAGCTGTTCCTCCCGACACGTTGGGAGGACGTGAGGTGGCAATGGAGTTGGTTGGGGATGATGACGTGGGCTGGGCTGAAGTCCTCCTCCCATAGCATGAAGCAGGTTCTATAAAAGGAGAGATGACAATGTATTCAGGCACCAGGTGACTGATGTACAAGATCTACTGTGCTGCACTCACCTGGATCAGGACAACTACTCAGATCATCCTGCAGCAGAGGAACATTGGAACTCAAATTCATCAAGCATAACATATATGTACCAAATTGAGGACCTACATGGCAGATCTGGGCACATGACGGACAGATGATGGAGCCTTGGTAGCGGGCACCCGAGACTGTCAGGTCAAAAGCCAGCTGACATTGTGGGAGGCAGAGGTTGAGAGGATGGTATATAACACTTGTCACAGGACATTCAGAGATGCTCATTTCACTGCCTACCTCCTCCCCCTCACATGCACAGGAGAACCTCTGCCCCAGCAGGTATATCACCACTCCACTGGCTGAACACGCGTACTGCAGAGATACAACAACAGGCAGTATCCTCTGACACTAATCATTGTGCATCCAGCAGGCTAGAGGCTTCACAGAACTTACCTGGTAGCACCCACCACCGTAAGTGGAGGGGGTGGCGATTTGCTGGTTTGCCATCCATGTCCACTGGCTACCGTGCTCCACACAGCGGGACCCAGAGCCATACGTTTCCGCAAAGAAATTGGTGGAAGGAGAATTGGTGGTGTTGGTGCAGTCAGTACCCCTGCCACCCTGGTAACTGAACGTCTGTGAGACACAATCGACAGTTCATAACAATGAGAGCTCTACTACAATCATCTTGGTACGTATTACCTGCTCAATCAACAGTGAACAGTTTTAATCGTAAAGGTGAATATGTTTGCCAACATGCAGCAAACTTTTAGGATGATAGCAAACAAGTAAACACACAATCCCTACAGATAGGCTGAGCACCCCTCCCTTAACCTCATTCCCAGGCCTGCGTTGTTTTCGGTTACAAACATGTTCCTGTCGTGGGGTTGGTGTAGTCGCAGGCCTGGGCATGAGGCTACCCCTCCCCATCAAGGTGAAGATCTTGCTGCACGGCTTACCTCCTGAAATGGACAGTAGTCTGCAATGGCTGCAGACCCACCCGCCACAGTAGCAAGTTCACTTCCAAAATTAGAGCCAGTGTTGAAATACTGCGGTAGAGAATGTGCATTGTATAGCAATCAAGCCACACACTAAGTATAGCTTTTGTCGGGACCCTCAACCCACTCACCTGGTACTCGGCTGGAAGGGCTGAGGTGTACTGTGCAAGGTTGCATACTGACACGGCCCCACGGTCCAGTGTGCAGGAGAGCCGTGAAGGTGAAGTCCGTAATCGGTTACAGAAGGGAGCAATTGGTCTGTTGCTGTATAAGGGCCAAGTCTACATTATATACTAGTATACCTTAGTGCACTCCAGTATACTATTCCTCACTTGGTTTGCTGTGTTTGTATCCACTCCCCACAGCTGCCAGTGGCAAACCGACACCCGGAGTCCCTGCCCCACACAAGGTCACCAGCCATGCTGTAGTTCACACGGTACCACCTGCATCAACACAACACAGTAACTACAGACGATCTGGCCCGTGATAGCACGTCACCTCATGCTTCACCTACCCACTGTCCTCTAGAGCAGCAAACGTTATGCGAGAGAAAATAGGGTTGAAGGTGAACTGGCCCGTCATGGCTTCATTCTAGAGGGAGGGAGAGGGGGGAGGAAGGAGGGAGGAAGAGGGGGGAGGGGGGAGGAAGGAGGGAGGAAGGAGGGAGGAAGGGAGTGTGGGACAGGAGAGGGAAGGAGGGAGGTAGGGAGGGAGTGTAGGAGAGGAGAGGTAAGAAGCAGAGGTCATGCACAGGGCAGTAACTGGTAGTCCATGGCTCAGCATAGCCACATTCCCAGGCTCAAGAAAGAGAGAGAAATGGACCAGTATCCACTGTTTGCACATGTGGTAATTATGCTAAGATGGGGGGGTATATACTGTTGACCTATCCCCGTACATGACAGTGATGCTCCACCATCGAGATTGCGCCAGGATATCACTAGAACAGTACAACGGGTGTGGGTGGGGCCTGGGAAAGAGCTAGGATCAGTATTGCCACCAATAGGACATGCACTTAGAGGGGAAGTGTTGGGGTTTTCTTCTAGTTATTCATGTGTCCATTGTGTAGCTGGCACTCACCCCAAGTATCCTCTTCTCCCAGTGGTTGAAAGCAGTTCCACTCCCTCCCTGGTTCTCCAGCTCCACCCCCTGCAGGCTAGGACAGTTGAAGTGTGTTTGGGCCTCCTCCTATGAGGGCAGCAGACACAACTAACATAATATCCTTTTGGCTACTATCTATGCCTTTCAAAGGCAGAGCCTATTAAGGATGCGGTGTGAACTATTTCAGTTTAAGAACACACCTACACATTCTTTTAGGGTAGAGCTGAGTCAACTCCTAGGAGAAAGAATCTCCTATGGCAGTGGTGGGACTCGAACCAGCAACCTTTCAATTAGCAGTCGAATGCTTTAACCACTTGGCCACCAGCCATCCCTATGCACAATGTAATTCATAGCCTATAGTTGGAAAGATTGCCTACTGAAGGGAAGCCAATCAGGGGGGGTAGGACAAGATCACGTGCACTGTCATTTAGTATGACGCAATGCAAAGTCGTTCTGCTGCTTTTCTCCGTGGAAGAAGGCTGCATTGCGCTTTCGATGCATCCTGAAGAGTAATCTCCGTGCAAAGACTGTGACCGAACTGAGTATAAGCCACTACACACTGCTACGTGCCTGTACTGAGCAGTTATGTAAGTGACCATGCAGACTCACAGAGAATATCAGCGAATGCAGACTTGTTGACCGCACTCAAGTGTTTAGCATCAGGTAGGAAGTCAATAAAGCGATCGAACCCCATCGAACCCCAGCGATAAGTCAGCGCTAGAGCTGTTACTAGTCTGCTAGTTCCGCACACTTCTTGTATATTATTGTGCACTATACCTATGGAATGTTAATTGTACCACGTGCGCACAGACCTTGTCCCACCCCCCCTGGAAGCCAATGGCCATATGTTAATCTGACACCTCCCTAATGACATTTTAAGAGCTCCATTCTCTCCCTGAAAACAGCGTGGACCAGTATTGCTCCAAACAGAGCTTACAGAGGCACGAGAGATTCATGAGCGACACATAAAACTAATCAACATCGTACCAGGTGATGTTTGCCCTCCAGTTATAGCTTGCACAACTTACATACGGAATACAAGACCCACACCCCGTCTTACCAACACCCTGGGCGTAACCATGTGGAGCACCATGTGTGATACATTCCCTGTGCGCGTCTGCCAGTCAGGGTACGTCACAGAGCGGATAGTCGTAGAATTCCACTGAAAAAAGCTGGAAATATATGGAGAGGTATAATCAACAAAGCTGTCTGCTATTGTGTGGTGGTATAGGCTTGTTGCAGCTAGCTTACCCATTCATGATTGGTGGAAGACCATTCGCATCACGTTGGGTACGTGGACTCCCCTGGTCATCCCTCCAGAACGGGAACAGGGAGCGGGCAAAGGCTAGGGCATGGAACACCTCGTGCTTGGTCACACTAAAGATGAATTCATTGGATGTGTCAGTGAACCCGGCAGGGCAGAAGTTGATAGAGCCAGCGATGGGTCGGTCCAGGTTGGACTCCATCTGGCAGGCACCAGCAAAGGCAAGTGTCGTTGGGCCACCATTGCTGCTGGGACACTCGGAGTCTCTGGCCGACACATACAGGATGAAGTCAGCATTGGACACCCCAGGGCCGTCAGTGGTACCATCCATCACACAGTTAGCACTGCCACCTCCATTGCACTGGACACACCTCTGCAGATGCAGTGTTAATGTCATGTCACTGATCATGTGACTACCTCCGTGATGGGACTATCCCTGGTGTGATTACCTTGAGGTGCTCTGGTGGGACCACCACCGTACCGCACCTGGTCACTGGTTGGCACTGCTCCACACACTTCCTGTAGATGTCACTTCCTCCAGTGGGAGGGAAGAAGGCAGATGTTGTGCAGTTCCTGTGGAGGAAAGCAATTCAGGAAGTGGCTGATGATCTACCTAGTTTGCTGAGGTAGCCTTGTTCTGAGGTTCCACCCTGCGCCGCAGCACAGGGGGAGAGGCTAAGGCTGAGGTGCTGGCGGCTGTCTGTTGACTACTAAGTTTGCTATACTAGGCTGATGTGTACCACACTGCAGAACAGGCGGTACATGCATCCCGGGGGGGGGGGGGGGGGGGGGGGGGGCAACTGAGAGTGTACCAAGTCTAGTGTTACTACTTCATGATTGGAGTAAAGGAGTTGTCCTGAAAAGATGATGGTAGTGGCAAAGCCTCTCACACATTCTGCACCATCAGAATATGGTTGCTACTGTTGTGGTGTACAACTTCATCTTGTCACTAGACATGCATGTAAGGCAGAAATATCTGTATCAAGTTTCTGGCAACTCACACCTACACTGAAGCCAGAGAAATTCACAACATCCCGCTCAGTATATACAACAGCAGATCCTGCTGTGAAGCTGTACTCTACCTATACCCTGATGAACTCCTGGCAGCACAGATCATTTCCAGGACTTCCAGTGAGCAAACTAATGCAGCTGGGGAATGCCTGGGTCTGGTCACGTGCATGACGTCAGGAATGGACAGAGGGTAAGCACACTGAGGCTGAGGTGGTAAAGGCTCTCAATGTCTGTGCAAGGGCTTGAGGCCACAGAATTCATAAGTCAGTGCATTGCTGCTCAGGAAGCCGGGGACGGATCAACGAGAAACAAAATTTTACGGTCGGTCACTGGCCCGTCAGTCTACCTGACATTGTGCATGTGACAAGTTCTTTCAGGCCTCCCCCTAGCCTCTGTACTTGCATACTGCAGATGATCAGAGACTAGAGGTGGGAATGAGGCTAGCTATGGCCATTGCTGGTGGGGTCCCATGAACATGCTACACTAGCTGACTATGTAATTAGCTATACCTGTCCAGTAGAATGGGTCCCTGAGTTGCTGTAACAGCTAGCGCCTGCTGCAGGAACACTGTCAATCTTGGCAGCACAACATCCTAGCAATAAAAGCACACTATACTTTTGGCACCTCCAATCACGTTTCAATTGCTAAAATGTAACTTTCAATAATTATTGGAACATAGAACTAATTTAGGCAAACCAGTTCATATTCATGCCTTAATACCTGTGTGTTGCCCTCACGGGCTCAGCATTCTCAATCAAATCATACCTGAATGGTGGCCCTTTTGACTGCCGGCAAACTGCATGGGGTACAAGAAATTGAAAATGAGCAATTTTCTCACTACGAATAATCTAGCTCTTCCGCTGGCTCACTCGACGGTGACGGAGGAATCGTAGTGGATAAAGACCCGGAGGGCCTGGTCGGCCTGCCGCCTCGCCACTCGATGCGTGGGCTCCAGGTGCACCGCAGTAATGAGCTGTCGGCCGGAGAACAGTGATTATCCACGGTGAAACCATTGATCGTCAGAGACGTCACCTACCTCTGAAGCTGGTATGTCCCGCGCCGTACTTTCGCACACGCAGACGGCGGTCAGCAGCGCAGCCAGCAGCACTGAGAAATAGGTAGCCATCTCACTCAGAGTACCAAATTTTAATGAACGTGCGACATTCTGCAAGTCATATAAGGTTGCCACTTAGTGACGTCACCAGTCTACGAGCCCCACCCACCACGCAGGCAATTTCATCAAGGTCTGATGCTGACTATATATTCATACGAGAAGCCCTCCGAGATTCCTAAACTCTTGTTGTAACAATGTTGTTGTTTGAGTGTACGTAGCGTACAAGTGGCTGCTGGTAGTGTGCCACATTATTCACATGCCCTGTAAGTGCTTGCCATTGTCTATGTGTACACAGGAAACCACAACGTGATTACGGTAGCCATAGCCCAGAGCAAGTGGTCAGGTTACATGGGTCAGGTTGTAACTTTTCCTTCTAAGTGGCCATCTGTTCACAGAACTAGGTGGCTCTTTCATCCCCCTGCAGCAACTTGAGTGGTTTCCTGTCTGCTGACCACTTAGTGTTCTCCACTCTGATTTTCATCGTCCGTATAATCTTGCATGCCATACGCTAGTCTTGGTACGTAATCCTCATGCACATGTGAGGGTCTGGTACAAAGACTAGATACACTCCAACAGAGTATATAATTATACTCTTGGCAACGCATGGACCAGCATGTTTCTTCACACAATTCGGTAGAATTTGATTAATCAATTACTCTACTACTGCAAGTTGTAGGTGGAGACACAGAGCTTGCACCCGAATGTTTTGTGTGGAGGGTAGCAAAGGTGAGGTAGCCTGTGTGCCCTGGGATGTTCTTACAGGGTTGAGCAGTGTACATTGCAACTGAAGACAGCGTTGGCCGAGTAAGCTTTCTCCGCTTATAGGCACCGGTTGTCTGGCACTCAGTCACGTGACCTCCAGCCGTGCTCACATGACCATCCTCAGCTACATGGTCTCCAGTTACTTCTTCATGACCTCCAGCAATGCTCACAGGACATTCCTCCTCGGTCACATGACTTCCAACTGTACTCAGTTGAGTCACATGGGGTACAGTGGCTGCCTCAGGTTCAAGATGCTTCCTTCCCACTGCACTTCCACCTCCTTCCTGGGGAATGCCCAGATTGGGGATGTCCATGGAGTACTGTTTGACATCGAAGGGACGCTGCAGACACTCCAGGACTTCAATGTCTGTGGAGAGTAGCGAAAATGAGCTCAACTTCAAAGAACAGGGCTCTTTTAGATCTGCCAAAAACTACAGCACTATTGTGATATTGCTGAGGAGGAAATTGAGTGCATACCCACAAACTCGCACTGCTCCAGCTTCTGGCAGGTCCTCTGGGCCTGCTCTATGCACGGTGAGAAGGAGCAAAGCTTGCCACCTGTTGCCTAGGAATTGAAACACGCACACACACAATGAGAATGTGATGAGAGTGTGATGTAAGGGCCGTTGTATACCTTGAGTGCACACTTTGCAGACTCAACGGCTTCCCACGGAATAGGAAGATCTAGGAAGACTGCAGGACAAAGTTCAACACAGATGACAATATATACTACGGAGAGTGAAGGAAGATTACACCTTTACCAGCATCAGCTATGTTCTCTAATCCAAAACCCTCCTTACAAACATCTCTACATGTGAGGGTGACCAGCTCCGACAACCCATGGTCCGCAAACTCCTCCCTAGGACAGAGAGATAGGGGGGAGCAATACCACTTCAGGGAGTGAACTACATCTTGCCCGGTACAGTGTAAAGCCCAAACACAGGGGCTAGCCCCACCTTGCTATTCTGGCTCGTTGCTCATGAAACTCAAACGTATGCAGGTGTCCACTGGGTGCAATGGTGCGTGCTACTGCATGTGAGAAGGACCCGCTCCCCGTGCCACACTCCACGACCACCGACCCTGGCCTCAGCCCCAGGTGGAGAGTGATGATGCTGATGTCCGCCAGGTAGAGGATCTGTGTGCGGTGAGGGAGGGTCACCGTCCAGAGCTCAGGGGTCGGATGAAGTACAAACACCCAGCTCTTGCCATTGGATGTCTTCACCTGGAGGGGGGAGGCAGAAGAGAAGGGAGGATGAGAAGGGCATTAAAGATTGCCAGTCTGAGAGGAAGATTGTCTTACCTTACAGCCATACTCCTTGCCGATAAGCGAGTTGTGGTGCACAGCACCCCCTCTCACTTGTATCACCTTCCCCCTCTCCACCTTCACAGGGAAGATCTTCTCCATCCCCTATGTAACACAACACCTGCTGATAACATTCCTCTGTGCAAATAGACAATGCTCCTGAATGTGTTGGCAATACCAACAGAACATGCTTAGATGAAGCTGCATCGTGGCAGTGGTGTCCTTTACCCTGCACACTATTACTGTATCTCCCTCAGAAATGTAGCGCTTGTATCTCAAGAAGCTTGACATCCTCAACTCCACCAGTGGTGGGTTCTTCACTCCACGTGGTTCGGTTCTATTTCCAAATGGAGCGCACCATAACAAACTAACGTCACAGCACCCGGGGCGCGCGCGTGCTACGGCCATGCTGCACTGCACGATGGAGGACTACCATGTACTGGAAGTGATTGGAGAGGGATCGTTCGGGCGGGTCTATAAAGGCAGACGCAAGTTCTCTAAGCAGGTAAGCTGTCCTACAGTCTGGGGACTACTCTACTGGGTAATTCCAACTTGTGATGTTCGAGTTTGAGCACGCACGTTGCGGTTGGATCTGCAGATAGTGGCGCTGAAGTTCATCCCCAAGCTCAACAAGAGCGCGGAGGACCTGCTTGCGCTGCAGAGGGAGGTGGGCATCATGAGAGAGCTCAGACACGAGAACATCATTGCCCTGCACGACTGGTTTGAAACCGACACTGAGGTTGGGAACGGGGAGCCCCACCCCCTACAGTGTCGTGTCACAACTGTGACCGGACATGGCCCCCCTCCACAGGTGTGTGTTGTTACAGAGTTTGCAGAGGGGGACCTGTTCCAGGTGCTGGAGGACGACCGCCGCCTGCCGGAGGAGAGGGTCCAGCCGCTGGCCTGCCAGCTTGTCTCTGCTCTTTTCTACCTCCACTCACACCGCATCCTACACCGTGACATGAAGCCTCAGAACATCCTCATTGGAAAGGGCGGTGCCATCAAGCTCTGCGACTTTGGGTACCAATCTCCCTGAGAACACGGCCTACAGTGCTATGACATACGTGCTTTCTCTCTGCAGGTTTGCTCGTGCCATGAGCGTGCACACGCTGGTCCTGACCTCCATCAAGGGTACTCCATTGTACATGTCTCCTGAGCTGGTGCAGGAGAAACCGTATGACCACACCTCCGATCTCTGGGCACTCGGCTGCATCCTCTATGAGCTGCACACAGGCTTGCCCCCATTCTATACCACCAGCGTGGTGCAGCTGGTCAGAATGATCATTCGGTATGTTCTATACCACCAGCGTGGTGCAGCTGGTCCGAATGATCATTCGGTATGTTCTATACCACCAGCGTGGTGCAGCTGGTCCGAATGATCATTCGGTATGTTCTATACCACCAGCGTGGTGCAGCTGGTCAGAATGATCATTCGGTATGTTTATACCACCAGCGTGGTGCAGCTGGTCAGAATGATCATTCGGTATGTTTATACCACCAGCGTGGTGCAGCTGGTCAGAATGATCATACGGTATGTTCTATACCACCAGCGTGGTGCAGCTGGTCAGAATGATCATAACGGTATGTTTTGTTTGACTGCTCACGTTTGATCCAAGTGACCTTTGACCCCTGTGTAGGGATGCTGTGAAGTGGCCTGGAGACATGAGCCAACAGTTCCGCAGCTTCCTCCAGGGGCTGCTGCAGAAGGACCCGCACAAACGACTCTCCTGGCCACACCTCCTCTACCACCCCTTTGTTATTGATGGTGCGTAGTGGATGGGCTGCATTCAGGACCCGTGTCTAATATGCTGTATGTGTTCCTCAGGTCTCAACATTGACTGCTTAATGCAGTGTGCCCGGGAAGGCTACATCCACGCCAGCTCCAGAACAGCAAGCTCCAGGACCCACAGGGAACGGACAGCACCCACTCTGGTACGCTGGCCACACCCACTCTGGTACGCTGGCACACCCACTCTGGTAGGCAGGCAACACCAACTATGTTTTTGTGCCAAGGTACATTTTGGAAACCATTTTGACCAATGAACCAAAATTGGTATAGGGAATAGACCTAGGAGAATGTTGCACTAGGTATGGGTATGTGAATGAGATACGAAGCTGGCGATTGTGCCATTGTGGTCAGCATAAAAGTAACGATGTCTTTAAATGGTTTTATAATCCATGGATTTTTATGAGCAGCACTTATAAGCTCCAGATTCAACTGACAGCAAGATGGACATCATTGGCATTCATGCTGATCACAATGGTGCTAACCCTAGCCCTTGTTGGACAGTAGGCATAAAATGCCCTCATTGACAGATATGCAACACCCACGTATCAGTTAGTATAACAAATAGCAAGACTTGGTAGCTGTTACTCCCTGAGGGATGCGTCTGTGCCAACTCCAGCCCCACCGGGCACAGGAAACGTCATCTGACATTGAGGCGAACACCTGCTAATAAACAAATGCTTTTTGCAGGTGTCCTCTCATCCCAAACCACTGGTAGAAGCGTGGCAGGAGGGAGGGGCTACTGAGGAGAAGCGTGTACTCGCAGACAGCCTGGAAGGAACCGCGGGGGTCAGTAGTTGAAACATCAATGATTTTGATCTGTTCTGAACTTCAGATATTTCTGTTCCTTCCAGGAGCTCGGCAGAGAAGGAGAGTTAGAAGAGCTCTTAGCAGCCACAGAGCGCCAGCTAGCGGAGGGAGGAGGGGGGCCGTCTGGTCTGCTCTCCCAGGAGGGAATTGTGTCCAAGTTGTGTGTCAGGATGCAGAAGTGTGGTGAGGAGGTGAGGGAGGGAGAAGCAGGAATCCCAGAGACTGTTCTCGGGACAATCGCACAAATTCTCTTCAACCTGCTTGGTGACCCTACGAGGTATGTGTGTGGGCGGGTATGCATGCTGTACTGCACCGGTTCTTGTCATGAGTCTCTCTACAGCCCCGTGGACCAGCGGTGTCAGTTCATGCAGGCCGTGTCCCTGTCTGAGTGGTTGCTGACCCTGCTTGGGTGTCTCCCTCCTCCCCCCTCCTCCTCCACCCTCACCAACCTCCTCTCTCTCTCCACGAGCCTCACACTCATCGCCATAGCAACAGGTAGGGGAGATGCCGTGAGTGTCCTCCAGGAGCATCCCTTGGTACCTTATCTCACTAACACGATTCTGTCACATATCTTTGGTAGTCCCCTTATATCATTGACTAATGGGGTCAACGTCTCAATTTGTTTGTCCTGGTAGGGTGCTCAGAATCATTCTCCACAGAAGATGCCGTCACACTGGCTCACTCTCTGTGCTTGCTGCTTGCCCAAATGGCTGCCTGCCAACACACCCTCTTTGTTCTGAAGGTGAGTGGAGTTCGAGTGATCTACACAGCCCTCATGGACATGTGTGTGCCCGTCCATATCTCCGCAGGTCTTGAAGGTGTTGAGCTCTATCATTGTTGCCAGTAGCAACTGGAGCCCCAGCAGTCATGTTCTCCTTATAAGGTATCCACTAATGCTATGATACCGGTATGACATCAGTTACCCTAGCTGGGCTGTGGTACATTGTACTGCAGGTGTGTGTATGACAGCCTGGATATCCAGGGTCTGGTGAAATGTCTGGACGGAGCAGCCCCCCAGCACCTCGGTCCTCCTCTCGGTAGGTTCCCGCTTCCCTCGGCACCCCCTCCCTTGATCTCTCTGACTGTCTCCCACTCCTCCAGCACTTCTTTGCCACTTGGCCCACTTGGACAAAGTGTTTTCCCAGCAGCTGGCCGAGGCCCTCACTCGTGGATGGGTGCGTTGGGTGGTACCCAGCTTCTGCTCTGCTACAGCTTCCCATCTCCCTCCCTCCTCTTCCCCCAGGGTGTGGGTGCCTTGCAGTCCTGTGTGTCCGAACAGAGACACTGTCGGGAAGCAATTCAGCTGTGCTGGTGTCTGCTCAGATGCCAGCCTGGTTGTCTGCCTGCTGTGAGGAGCATTCTGGGAGACAGCGACGGTCAGCAGTTGCTCGTGTTCACTTGGTTATAGTATCTCAGTCATTCACCCATCTTGTATACCGTCTGATTAACCACCTTGTGGAGGCAGTAGGCTATCTTCTAGACATCCGAGAGCTAGAATTCTAGAATGAGGCAGAGTATACACATGGTGTACAAATGTTTCATTGACAGCATTCTACTCTCTTGACAACCACTTCTTCTCCAGCTGACCTGGTGCAGAGAGTGGAGGAGATCCTGCGGCGAGGGAGGGTGGAGGCGGGGATCCAGCAGCGAGGGAGGGTGGAGGCGGGGATCCAGCAGCGAGGGAGGGTGGAGGCGAGGATCCAGCAGCGAGGGTCAGCTCAGTCAGTACTGTGTCAGCTCATTGCACTGCTGGCTGGCGGGTTCTCGGGTGACTGTGCAAGGTAATAGACGTGGATTAACATTGTTCCCAGTGGGCGGGGCCTGGGAACAAAGTTAGAGTCGGATTAGCAGCAGCCAGTCTGGTTGAATACACAGGAGGCTGGTGATTGCACTGAGTGGGTGCCTTCAAGCTGAAGATGGCAGTCTGGAACAGGTGATGCACGGATTGTACCCTTCCCTTCTGCATGCTTCAGTGTTTTATCATCCACCAGAGTACCCTGTCAGCTCTGGCCGCCATCTTCTGCCATTGTGACATCACTTGTACTGTGGAACTGGCAGGGAGGACTGTTGCCATGGCAATCAAGCTCCTGGTACACTCCAGTCCCCCATCACTACAGCGTACTGCCCTAGGTATGTGCACCTGCCATTTCTTGGTTAATTGTACGCTCTTGATCATGTTTCACACTTGCAGTGTGTGTGGCCAATGTCCTGCATCACTGTGGCGACCTTTGCCCTCTGCTGGTGAAGCACAAGGCCCCCCAAAGGTCAGCTCCTGGCACCTGCTGTGTGGTGACTGCAGCATCTGGTTACTGTACCGGGCCATCCCGCCCCAGGCTGCTGCCCCTGCTGTCTGCTGACTCAGCTGTGCTACTGCCTGCCTCGATCCTACTGTACACCTGCTGCCAGTCCTCTCCCCTCCTGGAGGTAGGTTACTGCCCTGTTCAACCCCTCCTGGAGGTAGGTTACTGCGCCATGCCCTGTTCAACCCCTCCTGGAGGTAGGTGTTACTGCCCTGTTCAACCCCTCCTGGAGGTAGGTTACTGCCCTGTTCAACCCCTCCTGGAGGTAGGTTACTCCATTCAATCCCTCCTGGAGGTAGTTACTCCGTTCAACCCCTCCTGGAGGTAGGTTACTCCGTTCAACCCCTCCTGGAGGTAGGTTACTGCCCTGTTCAACCCCTCCTGGAGGTAGTTACTCCGTTCAACCCCTCCTGGAGGTAGGTTACTCCATTCAACCCCTCCTGGAGGTAGTTACTCCGTTCAACCCCTCCTGGAGGTAGTTACTCCGTTCAACCCTCCTGGAGGTAGTTACTCCGTTCAACCCCTCCTGGAGGTAGGTTACTGCCCTGTTCAACCCCTCCTGGAGGTAGTTACTCCGTTCAACCCCAGCCTAGGTTTACTGGTTGTACTGTCACCATAGTGACCATACATCATGTTCCCTCAGCTATTCATCCAGCTCTTATGACTTCCACCCACTGTCAAGGTACTGCACACACTGGATGCCTCCGGGTGCTGCTCACAACTCACACAGGTCCTTCAGAGCAGGCAGCCCTCCTCTCAAGAAGATGACACCTCTCTAGAACTCCTCAGAAAATGCACATCCCTACTAGACTCTGATTAGCTATGTGTGAATGCTCTGTAGCAAAGGTATCCATCAACAACCCATCATTGAGCCAGCAAGATCTGTTGTGCCAGTACATGCATCTCCACACACTGTACGATCATGACGTAGAGTGAACACACACTGTACGATCATGACGTAGAGTGAACACAAACTGTACGATCATGAACATTACTGTAGTCCTTACAGATGATGGTTCGTTCTCTTGCTTCAGCAGGTGATCATTTGTCCTACTGCAGGTGATCACTTGATAG
Source organism: Axinella damicornis (assembly GCA_963931865.1). NCBI lineage: Eukaryota > Metazoa > Porifera > Demospongiae > Axinellida > Axinellidae > Axinella > Axinella damicornis. Next base: position 232,732 of record OZ007507.1, read on the forward strand.
CGGCAGGTGATCACTTGTCCTACAGCAGGCTGTCACTTTGTCCTACTCCAGGTGATCACTTTGTCCTACTGCAGGCTGTCACTTTGTCCTACTCCAGGTGATCACTTTGTCCTATAATGCAGGCTGTCACTTTGTCCTGATGCAGGCGGTCACTTTGTCCTAATGCGGGTGATCACTTTGTCCTACAACAAGTGTCCTGTCCTACAGCAAGTGTCCTACTTCAGGTGGTAGTGGCCGTGAGGCTATTGTAAATGAATCTAGCACCCCACTGAAGATTAGCCTTGTTCCCAGGCCATCGCCCAGCGTTTCATCGCTTACAGTATGAAACAGCTTTCTCCAAGCTTTCGTGCACGTGTGGGAGAGCCTGGGAACAAGGCTACGGAAGATTATCTGGAACTGATGTTGGAGGGGAGACGTACGTACATGCACAACGGCAAGGAAATGATACACTAAAAGTGCTATCTTAATTCACAGCACTAAGTGCTATACACACAAATTAAAATTGTAAAGGGACAGTAGATAGATGAAGAGATTTTGTTACTCTGAAACAGGGTGGTCAGTTGACGCCTAGAATCAAACGAAATCCCTCACTCTCGCAAAGACACCTGGGAGGTGTCCTGAACGCCTTGGTCCAGGACTATGCTGTTCGGGGGGAGGGGGTCGGGCAGGAGTCTTTGACATGAACTTCACTGGGCCGGGTTCGGCACGCACACGATAGAACTCTCCAGTCTTCTCCCCGAGTTCTCTCGCCATCTCCTCATCCTCCTGCAAGGAGAACAAATCAAGACGGCATGCTAATCAGTCACTTGACCCATCAAAACATGAAGAGGTCATACAGGTGCCAGCCGGTACCATTAGCTCACCTCAAACCAATATTTCTTAGGTCTCTCTTTGAGCTTGGCAAGGAAGAGGTCGGGCCTAGATAGAGGCAGGGCAGGGAGGAAGGACGAAGACAAGAGGGTGGGAGGAGGGGAAGAAGGTAAGGCAGGAGGGTGGGAGGAGGGGAAGAAAGCAAGGCAGGAGGGTGGGAGGAGGGGAAGAAGGCAAGGCGGGAGGGTGGGAGGAGGGGAAGAAAGCAAGGTGGGAGGCAGGGTATGTTAATTAGAGGGTCACCAGAAGAGAATGGCTAACATGCTACAGAGCAGCATACATTCTTCCTGGACGGATGCCAAAGGCAGCATAGCTGCTGAGGTCCATGAGAATGAAGGGCCTTGGCTTCTGAAGGTGCAACAGCATTGGGGCACTGGACTTGCTGCGCTGTAAACGGATCGGGTGGAACAGCACTATGTCACCAGGACCATACCTGTGTGCGGGTGTGGTTGTGTGGATGTAGTTGTGTTTGTGGTGTACGAGTCGAGGGGGAAGACTGTTCAAACATGTGCTAAAGTGTTGGAGGTCCCTATCAGTTTGCTTACTCATGGGGCTTGGTGATCTTGATGAGGCTACTAGTGGGAGAGGGGGCGTGGCCCCTCAGCATGGCCTCCAGTTCTGGCATGCTGCCTTGCAGAGTAGACATCAGCTCTTTGGCGTAGGGGAGCAGCAGTTGGATGCTCTGTGGAGGCTCAAGAGCTGGTTTGCCGCCGGCCGCCTTCTGGCCTGGCATATTGATGAAGGAGTACTCGTCCATGTTGACGGCAGGAATGGTTGGATAGAGGGCACCTTGGTGGGACCCCTTGGCCGCCGTGGGCGGGGAGGATTTGATGCTGGCTAACAGACCAGGCCTAACGGAGAAGGGAGGTTCAGCAACTATCACTGGACAGTCACACAAGGTCACAAGGCCACATGATGTCCAACACTTACTTGAGTTTGTCTGCAGTGAGGCAGAAGAGCTTCAGCTGTTCAGTAAGCGTCTCCATCACCTTACTGTCTGCAGATGAGAAACTGCCGCTTTCCATGCCACCGGGGGAGGGTGGCCGGAGTGTTCCAGGACGGATTGTGGCCTCCTCCTCGCTGGTACTGTTGTTCCGCTTCCGATCACTCAGCTGTGAGGGGGTGTGGTCTAACAGATGGCTCCCTCACCTCCACGTCCATCCCAACCCTCCTCACCTGTCCCTTGAGTTCATTCATCTTGACGAGCAGCTCACTGCACTGCTTGCTCTTGGACTCGAACAAGCGCTGGAACTTGTCTTTCTCAGTCCTGAGTGACTCCACCTCCACCGGTGTAGGGCCAAAGGAGGAGGTCGAGGGAGGAGGGGGGTGGGTGTAATAGGATGGGTTGGACAAGGGCACAGGTACACCTGCCCAGGGAGTGACAGTTCGGGAAGTGCCCTCAGAAGTAGTCACTACCACTGATGTATCATGTATGTGTACACATGTATGTGAATGTGTGTGTGGGTGTGTGTATGTAAAAGTGTGTGTGGGTGTGTATATGTATGTGGGTGTGTGATTAGCAGGAGGTTGCTAGTGGCCAATTTCCAAATCTTGTTCTCCATGCACAGACGAGTGACATGAAGCATCCCAGACACGGTCCCATTCCGGGCCAGAATGGGGCCAGCATGCACTGACTTCACTGCCATGTCTGATTGTCTCTGTGTCTGGGTATTGCACTTACTCCCAGGAGACTGCCTCTGAGTACCAGTCGCCAGAGCACCCTGCGGGAAGGGAGAGGCGGAGGAACAGGGCGAGAGATTAATGCACTACAACATCATCCATGTGCACACATAGTGTAAACCTCCCTCCCCCACCATGTGTATAGCTGACCTCACCACACCTCTACTGCTGCCCTAACTCACAGTGGAGAGGGACTTGAAGACGGTTCCCCGGTACTGCGGCACTTGTGTGACTAGGTACTGCTCGTACGAGGTACACTTCTCCTGCAGCTCTCGTGCCACAAACTGCATCTCCCAGATTCCCGCTAGTGATGCCAATGCACCTCTGTGGGGTGTGTGTGTGTGACAGTGTGCATGTGCCACCGTGTGTGTGTCAGTGATGGAAGGTGAGGGAGGCTGAGTGTATGAATCTGAAGCAGCCGATGCTGTGCCACGGTATGGTCTGCAGCTGCCTAGCAGTATACTGCTACTGTGTTGCTGGGTAACCACAGCTCACCTCAGGACAGCAAGAACCCTCTCTGTAATTTCGACCACCTGCTGTTTGCAGTCATCCAGGAGCTGCTTACAATTCCTATGGATGATATCCTTCTGCAAGAGGGAGAGGGAGGGAGAGGGAGGGAGAGGGAGGGAGAGGGAGGGAGGGAGAGGGAGGGAGGGAGAGGAAGGGAGAGGGAGGGGGAGGGAGGGAGGGAGAGGGAGAGGGAGGGAGAGGGAGGGAGAGGGAGGGAGGGAGAGGGAGGGAGAGGGAGGGAGGGAGAGGGAGGGAGAGGGAGAGGGAGGGAGAGGGAGGGGGAGGGGGAGGGAGGGAGAGGGAGAGGGAGAGAGAGGGAGGGAGAGGGAGAGGGAGGGAGAGGGAGTAATAGTGTGCAAAACTCCAAGGATAAACTTCCCCACACCATTCTCCCCCTCCTACCCTTTCTAAATTCTACCCTCTCCTCTAGCCTCGTTCCCAAGTCGTTCCCACTGCCAGTATTTCATCGCTTCCAGTTTTTACTGGAAGCGATGAAATACTGGCAGTGGGAACGGCCTGGGAACGAGGCTACCCCCTCCTCCGACTCTTCCTTCTGCTCACCCTCAGCTTGGGCAATTTTTTGGCCTCCTCAGTGAAGGTTGCAGTAACTTTGGCAAGTTCCTCCTCCTTCAGGTCACTGGCACACCCCTTAGAGAGGGCGTCAGTGCAAGTGCGGTAACGTTGACTCAGCTCATTGACGAGACGGTCAATCTGTGAGGATAGTATGTGTGTGTGTGTGAGGAGTGTGAGGAGGTGTGTGTGTGTGAGGAGGGAGTGGGTGAGTCAATGGTGAGGATGCAGGCACAAGCTAGCCTCGTTCCCAGGCCTACCCCGTTTTTTTCTGTTCTTCGATTTCCGTTGACAATAATACACGCATCCATATGTATTATTGTCAACGGAAACTGAAGAACAGAAAAAACGGGAACGAGGCTGGGCACAAGCATCATCAGCCTGGCTGCTAAACCTGCAGGTGAGTCAGGCACACCATTTGATGTCATAACAGCAGTACAAGCAGTCATTCCAGGTTCAGAGAGTTCACCTGCGTTCTCCGTTCTGCGACCTCCGCTACTTGTGCCTTGAGCTGGGTCTGCACATCAGCCGGCAGGGAGGCTGCCGCCAGGTTCGCTACATCAGCATTCAGCCTGCACACAATACACATACAATCACACACAGCCTCGCACATTATGCTTACTATAATACCTCTACGAAACAGGGAAGTGACTAACGAATGAACGAGGATTGTCCAGAGACGCGGAGACATGTCCATGTATTCCCTAGCCTCGTTCCCAGGCCTACGGCCTGGGAACGAGGCTATGCATTCCCAGTCTCTTCCCACATCCTTGGATCATCCCTGGATGTGAGATGATACTTGAGAATACTTGGACAAGGGAGGGGGGCCAGGATCAGAGGTGATACCCATTGCTCACCCCATCCTAGTTGGACGGGGAAGATACACATGTACCTAGGAGTACTCAGACATGTGTCGGTGTCTCTGGACAGGAGTGGAGCAGCGAATTACAAACTTCACGTGTGCAGTACAACAGTGGCACAGTAGCGATGTTATGACCGAGAAGAATACTAAGTGACTAAAAGTGTCTAACAACAGACATGACAACCTCATCCAATGAACAGTACACAACCTCATCGTCCCCGTCTCACTCACCACTCCATGGCCAGGCCAGCCTTGGCCAACACCTGCAGCCCACGCTGGTAGAGGTCACTGTAGTGGTACTCCGTGGTGAACTGCTCCAACTGGCGTGAGCAGAAGTTACTGAGGGGTAAGTACATTACAACATAGCAGGTTAGAGTCACAGACATCCACACACACCAAATGGCATCACACAGTATCCAGGGACAGGTAACTATGGGAACAGCTGAGAGGTTAGTCTGACTTACTTCCTGGACTCCGAGCAAACTCCATGCAACACACCAAGGTCATACACTAGCTCTCAGACACGCGTGTACCACACAATGCTCATACTAGCTGCTGGCTGTGTTTGCATAAGAGTAGTGTCCTATGCAAACTGTTGAAGGCACACACCCACACATCAACCCCTTTGGAAGGTTTGACCACCCGCACTGACCAGAACTCCTCCATGCCGGACAGCTGCCTCTTCTGCTGCACCTGCAGGTAGCTCATGGTGTGGACAATCTCATCCCAGAACTTGTGCTGGGGAGAGATGGCCACGTACAGGTGAGGTGAATTGCTTCCAGTCGCATTCACTAGCACTGGAGAAGATCTGACACAAGTGAAGTCATAACCATGCTCTGATAAACATTTCAAAAGCCAAAAGTGTGAAATAAGAGCGCTCCAGGGATGGGACGGTAACAGGTTCGGGGGTGTTTCAACCATGCTGAAGCTACCTGATCATCTGATGGAAGTTTAACCAGCCAGAGAGTGTGGTTGAAACACCCTGAACCAGTTGCAGTCCTAGCCCTGGACCATTAATTTTCTGTCACCAATATTTTGACTTTGGAAAGTTCACTAGAGGATGTACAAATGAATTCACGTTGTTCTCCTGCACTAGCACCTTCCAATCCCAAACGATAATTATACCGATATCAGTGGTATGTCGGTAATGGGAAGTAGGTACTTACCTCCACAATAAGAGAGACACAATTTCTGGGGTCATCCACAGCATAGGCTGCAGGGAATGTAGGAGAGAGAGAAGAGGGAAGAGAGAGAGGAGGGGAGGGGAGGAGGAGGGAAGGAAGAGGAGGAAGAGGGAGGGACGGTGAGGAAGAGGGAGGGAAGGGGGAGGAAGAGGGAGGGAAGGGGGAGGAAGAGGGAGGGAAGGAGAGGAAGAGGGGGGGAAGGGGGAGGAAGTGGGAGGAAGAGGGAGGGAAGGGGAAGGAGGAAGAGGGAGGGAAGGGGAAGGAGGAAGAGGCAATTAGCAAAGCCATACATATCTTTGTATCTATCTGGTCCTGCTAACTCACTGAGCTTGGCGAGGCAGGAGTAGTCAGGCTGGAGCTTCTCACTCTGCAGCTGTGGGATGGGGAGGAGGTGGAGGATGGCATGACCCCGTGTGCCCCCCGCCATCTCCAGGAACTCGGAGAACTGCTGCTGGGTCAGGTTAGTATGGGCCGAGAGGGAATGGGGGGAGTTGCCAGAGAACACCACCTGGCCGTCTGGGGAGATCCCAGACTGTCCCGTGATCTCCATGGTCAGCTGCTCTGGCCTGGGGACAAGAGAGCACATTGTTGCCATTCAGGCCTGGTACAGTAAGTGTACACAACAATTTTCCCTCCTTGAACAATTTAGTAACTGGAGAGGGCTAACAACAACGCAAAGCAGGACTTTGTCTATACAATAGTCAAGACAATGCATTCACAGATAGACCAGTGATATATACTGAGGCTCCAACTCCAAAGACTATACTATATGCACAAGCTGTGTACACTCACACACACACTCACACACCCACACTCACGTCATGTGTGGGTCAAAGATGATCTTGAAGGAGGTGCCATGCAGGAGGTTGATCACCTCCACTTTGGATGTGATGAGGTCATCCACAAACTCAAACAGTTCCGGGAAGGTCATCCTCTCGGTCGGGTCCAGCTTTAGCAGGGAACGGAGAAGAGAGTTCATCTTTTCACGGAACGGCCTGACAAGGGAGAGTAATAAAGAGCCAGGGTGAGGGGGCAGACAGGCAGGGGGGGACAGGGTAGTAGGAGGAGGGGGGGGGGGGGGGGGGGGGGGGGGTAGTAGGATGAGGGGGGGGGGGGGGGGGGACAGGGTAGTAGGAGGAAGGGGAGGGTGATAGTCAGTCCTGAAGGTAGTTGTAGGGGCATAGTTTAGAGGTCCTAGGATGTTCCAATGCTCACTCTGAAAGTCTGCTGTTGACGTCAGAGGGGAGCTCATTAATGTAGTTGATCTTCCTGCTGTGAGGCACACGCTCAAAGGCGATGGCGTCTCCCTTGTGCTTCAGGATGCGTGGAATGTCTTGCAGTTGCTGGAGGAAGAGTTGCCACCGTCAACAGTGAGATCACTACAGTGCCCAATACTCCATTACCAACAGGTGTGTACTTACAGCATAGAATCCACACACTCCCATAATCACTTTATACAGCAGTGCTCCAATGCTCCAGATGTCCACTTTGTCATCATAGTGCTATGGGAGGGTGGGGGGTGCATGAAGCGGGAAAGAGATCATACTGGTTGGGGGGGGGGGGGGGGGCTTGAAACTACCCCAGGAGTACTTATGCTGGTAGGTATTGTAGAGGAATCGGTTCTCACCTCTCCTGGGTGGAACACACACCGCAACGCCTCTGGAGCCTGCGGAGAGGAAGGGAGTGAGTTGTTTGTATTGTGGCTACAGACTGTGTAACCATGGTAACAACGACTGTCCAGACCTCAGTGTCTATTGTCCCATGTGCTAACATGATAGTATGGTTGAGTGAATTAGTGATGGTCAACTAACTATTTTCATTCAGTGCATGAGTGACCCCAAGTGAGGTCATCAACCAGGCAAGCACTGCGCTGAGCTAACCACAATCATAAGGCTAGCAGGAGCACATTCATACGGTGACGTCACTCCTAAAGTGGAGTCATGGCAAGTTTCAATTTGCAGGGACTCTTGACAGCAAATCATAATCATACACCTCCACTGTCACTGCAGGACGTGGCAGACTCACCATGAACACTGGTGTCCCTGCCAGCGACGTCATGTCAATTGGTTTGTGCCCCTCGTCCTTGAAGTGGCGGGCAAATCCAAAGTCAGCCAATTTAATCTGACAGGAGAGAGATGGGTAGTTGGAACCACCTCTGATCAGTACCAACATGATCTAACTGCTTGGTGGCATTCAGAACCAACTGCAGGAACTATACATTCCAAATATGGCAACACAATAACAAGATGTTCAACTGCAGTACCACATGACTGCAAACACCCAACCCACTGACCATCATCTTGCCGGTGTGGGGGTGCCTCATGATCAAGATGTTGCCAGGTTTCAAGTCCCTGTGGACTATATTCTGATTCCGTAGTGCCTTCATACCTAGGCCTGTGGGCGTGGTTATAAGAATGGGAAATTACATTGGAGTATGCAAGTCACATGACCTCTGTCTCAGATCACATGACTCACCGAGCTGGTAGAGGAAGAGGGTAATGTCGTCCTCCTTGAAGGGCTGCACTTTCACCAGGTGGTCGAGGTCGTACTCGCAAAGTTCCATCACCAGCACAATGAACTGCTTGAGTTCCTGCAAGTGAACAGCAAGACTCAATTGAATCACCTTGCAAGGCACATCCTATCCAACCAGAGGAGAATCCACCCACCTGCACGTGATGGAGGTGCACGACGTACTCACACCCACGAAGCATCTTGAGGATGCGTATCTCTCTGTCCAAGTTCTCCCGCACCTTCGGGTCCTGCTTGAAGAACTCTTTCCTTACTACCTTCACAGCCACCTCCTGCGTACCTGCCTGTTTGCGGGTAGAGATGGGGGAATAAGAGGGATAGTGGGCGTGGACGTGACGTATAACGTTATAACTAAGGCACCCGGATCCCAGTGTGACATGCTGGGTGGCTTTACCGTATTCCAACCGAGATACACCTCTCCGAAAGACCCCTTTCCTATCCTGCTGCCCAGATGCCAGACGTAGCCCTCACAGTGGGCCAGGTCCTGGGGGCATATCTTCTTCAGATCGGCCAGTCTTGGTCGAGTTGTCATGATCGGTCAATCGCAGCTATCAGAGAGCACGCAGACGATTCGCTTGTTGCAAAACAAATCTAGTTTTCAGTAGCTGCTAACTTTAACAGTGCTAACTACTGTGCAGATTATCATAAACTACCTTTCCTAACGTCGACGTCATTGAAAAACGACGATCGATCATATGACCGTCACATGCACACGACATCTAGGGGGTTTCCCTCATTGATATAAGCTTAATTGATACACGGCGCGGCATGCAGCGCTCTCGCAGAAATCGAAGCTGACTATTGGCATGCAACCGCTATTACATGATTATTGCAGGCCCGGCCATGGTTGGGCTTGTGTGGGCTAAGGTGCGCATCTTGTGTGCGGCGATCATCCCAGGGACTGCGCTGTTCGTGATGCTGTGCCTGCTGTCACTGCCCCCAAAGAATGAGGATGCTCCACCTCACCTTGCAGCCGAGCACCTTCACTCCGCTGGACGTAGAGAACTAAGAACTGAAGGTGATGGGACCTGGTTGAATCACCATATCCCGGGTGTACCCCTCCCGTTGACCCCGGTAGACTCCATTGATGTTGATAGCGACTGTAAGACCAAGATGTGTGTTGAGTACATGTCCGAGGAAGACGTTGTGAGATACGAAAAGTGTTGGAAAAAGACGGAACACTATAATGTGACCAGGATTTTGGACAGTGGGTGTAGATTTATTGATGGAAGGAAGAGGGAGGCTGTGGCTTTAGCAAGTTTCCCTGGCTCTGGAAACACATGGGTGCGAGACCTGCTTGAGAAGGCTACTGGGGTGTGTACAGGGGCCTACTGCTGTGACATTAGCCTTCGAGCTACAGGATTCACAGGTGAGTTCATCCAGAGTGGGTCCGTACTGGTTGTGAAGACCCACCGGTCCACTCCCATGTGGTCAGACACAAGTGATCATGCAAGGTTTGATAGCTGGGACGACCAGGCAGTGTTTGGTGCTGCAATTGTCATCATTCGCAACCCACTCAACGCACTGGTGTCAGAATGGAACAGAATAGTGGCCAATGGGTTCAGGAGGGAGACTGTGCGCCTTGGCACCCATACCCATAGAGCAGAGGAATGGCATTTCAGTGAGTTTCATGTTGGGTAACATTCAAAACCATTTCCTGTGTTAAGCTTCACTCCTACCTTGATTGGCATGTTTAAGGGATGAGATCAAAGGAGATGGAAGGCGTTGTTGTAATTAGATACCCCTAGCCGCCAACAGAAGATCAACCTCAGTGTGCCTTGTAAGGTTCTGTAATGCGTAGCTTCAGTGGCTCATATGCCTCTGGCAATTCTAATTAGGCATTTTCTGCATTGGTAGTTCAGCTTGTATACTACCTTTGTGCTAGCCTCGTTCCCAGGCCTTCTCACTCCAGTGTTTGTCGCTTGCAGTACGCGTTAGTACTGCAATTCTGGGATGAGAAGACCTGGGATTGAGGCCTTCTCACTCCAGTGTTTGTCACTTGCATTAGACTAATAATTACCAGAAGGCATATGAGCTACCCTATAACCTTACAAGTTACTAAGACCTGTGGCATAATTTAGTCTAGTGGGCTAGTCCCTTCCCAGCACAGATCAACTCATGTGACTGCATGAGGGTCTAGAAACTTTGGACCACTTTACTTCAACTCTACTCGAAATCCGGTAGATCCAATCAGATTGCAGCTGTCATGTGTGATCTTTCAATGCACTCAGTACAAGTGTTGAGCACTGTCTGAAGTTGCCTGCACAGAAACCAAACAGACAGAAGCAACAAGCAGCGAACGAGGTTACTGAAAGCGATCGTGTGCTGGAAGGCTAGCTTGTTAGACTAGGCATAACGTTTGAGTATTGAATAAGTAGTGGTAAGCACTTTTCAGTAATGATTTAGTGAACCGTAATCTAATACAACACTACTTTTATGTGCTCTAGGAACAAATAAGAAGTGGAGTGAATTTCTGCACAGAGAGGCCTACCACTGGAAGGCACTGGTGGATAACTGGGTCATCCAGAGCAGACCCCAACATTGTGTGCTTGTGGTACGGTATGAAGACCTCAAGAGCAATGTGCTTGTTGAGGTGAAACGCATGCTGGACTTCCTAGAGTTCCCCTACAGTGAGGAACAGCTCCACAGACAGCTGAGAGTGGACTACAGGTCTTTCAAGCGCCAACACTCAGAAGACACCTTTGACCCCTACACTAACTATCAGCGGTCCTTGGTTAGGTCCATTATTCGTCAGACTGCTAACCTAGCCAGGCAAAAACACTTAGCTGACATTCTGAGAATTGAAGATTACTTGGCATAGTCATTTTATATTATTTATAGACTCTGTGTTCCAGAGTCGCATTCAACATCAGACACCATCCAGCAAATTAGTCACAGCCCCAGACCCAAACCTACCCCAGAACGGATCACTTCCAGTACCATACATTTCAGGTTGGTTGTCCAAAAACACTTTCAAAGTGACCAATCATATTTGGCAAAACAGCCAGTTTTGCCATAAGTTCATTTTTTATTTTTTATTTTATTTTTTTGGGGGGGGGGGGGGACACCCAACGTGAAATCTATAGTTTGGGTCTGGGCCAGAGACTCCCAGTGAATCTTCAGTATAAAACTCCTTGGTGCTTCAGTAGTGTACATAATTTCATTGCATACAGTGATAACATAATATTACATCCACAACAATAATACAATGCACATAAATACATGTGTATAAAACCCATGGGATGTACGCCCCAGGTTGGTTATCATTGACCACTGATTAATTCGTCACCACTCTCTCTCTAGCAATAAACCCAGAAACGCACAAACATTGCATGCACAGACTCACACCTACTGCGATACACAGTGTACAAAAATTATGCACTATGGCGTTGATGTGCGTCAAAATATTTGTAGTCCTTGTGAGATCCTAAGTTGAGAGCAAGTCTGCTAGCGACATTCCCATATCTTCACAGTTTGATCTACGCTGCCACTGACGACATAGGGAGCAGACTTGTGGAAATCTACAATATTGAAGATCAAGAGGAAGCCAATGAACATCCAAGGAAATATGCTATTTTGGCCCGGACAAATGACCCCACCTCAAGGAGGACTGAGCGATTATTCTGATTACAGGATTAATTGTCATGTTCTCTGAGCACCGTCATGGTGACAGTAGCAATCATAAAGCAACGTCAGTTGACCATGTGTCTTGTGCTCTATAGTGAAAATGGTGATGAGTCGCAAGTTGACCATAGTTTCGTAATTGCTGGTTTGTGACTTTATAACTTTAACATGTATACATATCTCCTTCGAAAACCCACAATTGCTCAGCCCTACCTTGAACAGAGACGGAACAGTTTTGTCGCAGACAAACTTTATTCTGAACCTGGAGCTCCGGACAGTCAAGTACCACATGTAGCGGAAGGTAGCTGTATAGTTGCCCATCCACATTAATTATCAAGTCATGCACAGGTACCATAGTCGCTGTTATTTGGCGCATATGTCTATATCTCCACAGGAAAGATATATGCAATTTCGAATGACATTTTTTGAATAGGAAGTGCACGTCATTTCGAGCTGCAGCTTTTTCACTCCATAGGATTGAAATAGTTTCTCTGGAAGACTTCAGCGCTTAATAAACAGTAGCTGAGACGAGAGTTGAACCTGCACCTAATAGTGAATACGTGCCCATACGTGAACTGCGGCTAATAGCAAGCGACTACAGTACGACAATACGCACCAAATCACCCGGGAACAACAAGCCCATGGCACAATGAACCTCCGTTTCTGTGAGCTTACCGAGTGTTGTTACAAAATGGTTATGTGCTTCTAATGATTTCTGACACCTCCGATTCTTATAGTCCCACACACGCAGTGTCTTGTCGTCCGAGCAGCTGAGGATGACCTTCCCACCTCCCGGATGGAACATCAACCCACGCACCCAGTTGTCGTGGCCAATCTAGGGAGAGAGAATGGCCATGCTATCAAATGCACGCAGACCCACTGGCTAGATCATACAAGGTTCTACGTGAGCTCAACAATGGGGTTATGATGCTCACCAGTGTCATGAGGCACACTCCGGTCAAGGCGTCCCACATCTTGATGGTCTTGTCTCGGGACCCAGAGATGAGGAACGGCCCAGGTGCAGGTCCTCCCTTCTTCCTCTGCAAGGTTTCATACGTCCATCACACTACTGCGGTAACACCCCTCTCTCCCTTGCCCTAGCTCACCTCAATGCCACACGTGTCAGCAATGTGGGACAGTGCGACATCGGGAGCCCAGGAAACACACTCCACCACATGGTCGTGGCCCCGTAGGTCCGCCTTGCACTCCTTGGTTGAGGCCACCCACACCCGTATGGTCTAAGGAGATAGATAGCTGGCTAGCAGCTGTACCAACAATGGCGGCTAGTATCCAACCCAACTCACCTGGTCATTAGAACAGCTAGCCAACAGGGAGCCTGTGCATATGCAAAGTGAAAGTCACCGGAATGGAGTTAATAAGGAGGTTGCTGCCAGTGACAAGGCTGAACATACCGTCAGGACTGACTTTCACCATCCGTACCCACTCTCTGTGTCCGATGTAAGTCTTCACACAGTAACTGAGGAAGAATACACTCCTAAAGACCTTCGCCGGTAGAGAGACTCCTAACGTACTCTTCTGCTAACCAAAGTGATACTACAGCACTCTTAGACAGACAACCCCCCAACTGGTGGTTAACCCATTGCACCCTGTAGCAGCCAAATGAGCCCGGAGGATTCCCATAAGCCCATAAGAATTTATATAGGGGGTTTAATATTAGGCGTTAATACTTTGTACATGCTCTTCTGCTTCTTTAAGCTGTTTGCAGTAGTAGGTAATGAGTTAAGGCTAACTGCACAGCAGCATTATCACCGCCTCCTCTGTTCTGTGGTCTATACCATCAATATCCCTTACCCAGTAGCGACCTCCCACATCTTAATGGTCTTGTCACGCGAGGAGGAGAGCAGAAAGTCTCCAGAGGGCATAAAACACACCGAGGAGACATTGTGGTCGTGGCCCTGTAGTGTTCTGATGCACTCGTACGTCGTGAGGTCCCACAGGCGAACAGACATGTCTGCCGAACAGGAGGCTACAAGAAATGGTGTGAGTGTGTGGGGAGGGGAAAGTATATGCACTTTTTGGGACACTAAATGGTTGACAGAGCAAGCAACCTGCATTACCCTGTGGCCAATGGCATGCCATCTCACCTAATAGCTTTCCTGTGTGGTCAAAGGTGACATCTTGGATGGCATCAGTGTGGCCTTTCAATGTCCTCTCAAAGTCTCCTGTCTCATAGTCCCAAACCTGGGGCCAGAGAAATAATGGACACTGGAATGGACGAGGTGTGGACTGGCATGCAAGGGAATGTTGGCAAGAGAACAGTGTTCTTGGAGAAGCCCACCTTAATAGTGGCATCTTCTGAGCACGACAGTATCAAACTGCAAAGAGAGAGCACACATTACCGGATGAAGAGTTGCAGGATGAAAGGAGAAGAGTACAAGTCCTAAGCGGTATACCTGTAAGTAGGGTGGAATATAACTTTGGTGACTGGAGCCCTATGTCCGGTCAGTTCAAATCTGAGGGGGAGACAGCGTAGTCATCACACTAGAACAGTTTCATTTTGCGCATACCAACCTTTCAGGTGGTCTCGGAATCCAATCTGTCGATAGTCTTGTCTTCCGAGTGGCCCCTACAATAAATAGACAACGTACTATTACTACTGTACCTCCCACAGTAGATGGCAGAATGTACTCATCAGACATTTAGCACCAACACACACACATACATAGTATTACATACCTCCCTCCACCACCTCCTTCTGCATCTCGGATAACTTCAGCTCCAGGTCCATCACCTGCAGTAGACACACACACACACACAAACACACATACACACAGGGGTAATGTGTCGGTTTACGTGAAGTCCTTGCTAGGCTTTTTGAAGGGCTCTGTGCCCTTTGCAGTCCTTGAATTGCTTCAACAAACACTTCCAATGCACACTTTGCCATCTTCTTGCAACACTACACATGGTCAGCCTACTGCCTGAGCCCACTCTGAGCATATGCAATTCCTAGTTATAGGTTACCATGACTGCACAGCTTGGGCTATAGGTTACCATGACTGTCGAAAGACAGCAAAAGCTGAGAAGCATTAGTCAACTCTTCCTCTCACAGCTTGGGCTCAAAGTGCGATCATGATAGCTAACTATGCTCGTAGTTGGACATGCAGTGGACTGGTTGCACATGCACAGATATAAGGTGCCAGGGTCAACAAGCTCATGAATAATTAATATATTTTGCCCAAACATTTCTGCCGACAACACTGACACAGACCCATAAAGGGTGCAATGAACATCACTGCCCGTACGTACACCTGACACACACACACCTGGGGTTCTATTCCTATACATATACTGATAGCCATGCAGACATACCTTCTTTTGCAATCGAATAACTGAAGTCCACTTCTTTTCTAACAGTCCATTGTACTTTGCGTTACCACAATCCTTCTGTGCAGAACGAAACGCAGTGAGCATCAACAATGTTACTGCACACCTGGGGGCAGGAGGCAACGCACCATCTCAGCTTCCTTCTTGAAGCTCTCCAGTGTCTGGCCATACCCTTGAGACTGCAGGTAGTCAGCAATGGCATGATTCCTGCAGGACAGACATACCAGGACACACCCATACTCCAATTAGTGCACATCAGGATGGGGCACATACCACAGGGTGCATGCTTGCTTTGTGGTGGAAACCCTACAATGGCTTAAAGCGTTCTGATCCAGACACCCAAAAATGGTTATATCAATGTTTTCATAGCTCATTAAGAAATGCCATTAGTCTAGCAGTAAGTGAACACCAATGTACAAGTCCTGAAGCAGGTGTGTGTTCCTTGAGGGCAATGGAACCATGTAGGCTTGCAGAGAGTAGACAATTTATAAGAGCCTGGAGAATGAACTAGACTACAAGCTAAGCACTAATATCACACCTGCTGCTAAATCACAAGAACAATTGGGGCTATATTTAACAAGTACAGTGATCTGGTGACTCTCCTGTGATATAGGCTACAGTGACATCTTTCAGCTACACTGCATGCTGTTCTAGACTGATGCTACTATCAGGGGGTGGGAGGGGGGCATTTCCATAGACTCTAGACGCAGGTGAGACTATGGGAGAAAACTTTGACCAGAGCCTTAATCAGACTATGTCAATTATCAGCCATTGCTGGTTGACCATTCCACCTACACTACTGCTCCACATGGCAACATGACCATTCACCATATTTCAGCAGTACCTTGACCACTGACAGAACACTTTTGAGCGTCTTTGCCAGTTGTCATTGACCAACTGAGGTCAGTGCACAGCTGTGACTAGAGTCTACGGGTATGATGTACCCCCTCCCTCCGCTTGTGCAGATTCCTTGAGCTCATACTTCAACTGCTAATACATGAACTTGGCCCTATTCAACGTCACACATTCTTGCCTGATATGGCAAAATTAAGACTGTTATACGGTCACATCCAGGGACAATATTCTAATTGATGCCCACCCCAACCCCAGTCGGACTTACAGTTCTTCTCTTTGTCTTGTAGAGAGAACCATCCTTGCATTCATCACTTAGGAGCCCTTTCCCTATCAGGCAAAGAGGCACGACTCCTGTCATCACTCTCTAGCCTCAATGGTGCAGTGGTTTCACACCCCACATAATACCTGGGTGCCTAACCAGACGGAATGACTCCACCTGTAGGCTCCACTCCTATATCACATACTACTAATTTTAAGGACCTTTCATACAACAAGCTACTTGGTATGAGTCTCACCAACTATGTGCGTACAAAATTCAACGTTTGGTACCATTCAACTCCCATAATCCGTCAGTTGTGGGTACCTACCTCTCGCCACAATGAAGTAGAATGTGCGAGGCCACGCTGACAGCACAGCTGTCCTGGGAACAGATTCAACCCTTCACTCTGTTCTCACCAACCCTTCAAACGCCTCTCCCTCGGTCAAAAAGGGCTCACCTACTTATCTAACTACTTGACACTGAAATTTCTGTTGTTTCATCCACTTGCAACCTCTTCAGCGCCCCAGGCAGAGTTGACTCCTTCCCTTTGAGCCGCCTTCATTCAAATCTCATCTAGTCGCCATATTTTCGCGCTCACATGATCCTCGCCAACATGTCGACGCATGCGCAGAAGTGCACCCTCGTGGTCCGGGCACAATGGATGCACAAGAGTTGGAGTTTGTGCCAGTTGAGACTGCTTGCGAGTACAAACCCTTAAAGGATTGCCTGGACAGAAACCAGGGGAAGAAAGAAAAGTGCGAGAAAGAGTGGCAGCAATTTCAGAGCCTCTGTGCAAGGAATAAAAGGTATTTAATGAGCAGTTGAATTACCTTATGCTTGAATGGGGGATTATACAAAAGCGAGTGTACTCTCCCTATACAAACAAGCATACGTGAATATAATAACACTGTAGGTAAACAGCTTTACCAAGCTGATGTGTAGATGGTACTCCACCAACAAGGGGAGGTCACTTCAATAAGCACCACAGTCACGTTCGTTCATCCTGTGTACTAAGGAAGAGGTAGAGTCGCTACGCATTCTTCCGCATATTATCGCAAAGTCAATGGTCAAAGCCTTGAAAATCAGCTCGGTCAAGCTGCGCAAAAGAGCGGTCAAAGTTTTGACCCGCGGTCACCGCTGTGACTGCATAGTCATTGGGTGCCACCTCCCCTTGACCAAGAACGCAGTATTTAGATGATCACTTATAAAACACCGAGTTATTTCCTTTGTAGGCTGGCTACTGAAGGCAAAGTGCGAGTGCCGAAATGAGTTACAGTATTCTTAGACTACTGAGGGACCCACGCACCGTACTCTTAGCACGGAATCTTGCCAGACTGCACCTGGAATCATGTTGCCCCACTGGACAACACAGTCGGTGTATGCGGCTTCAATGTCGATCATCACTCCTTATGCTGCATAGAAATGCTGGGGATGAGGCAAAACTCCAGTTTCGAAATTCGTCAAGTACAACTGGATCACAGATAGTGCCACTCACTGTGCCTCAACGTGTAGGTAAATTTCTTCGTGACAATCCCTACACCAAGTTCTCCCTGATCCTCTGTGCCCTCGTGCTGTGTTTTAGCGTGGGATTTGATTTGTACACCAAGCTCAAGAAAAGGAAAATTCCTGAGGTAATAGTTTATCCCCCAAGAGTGGGGCATTACACAGTTGAGAGGTCTGCAGACATTGCTGTGATTGAGCAGAAACTGCAGGCTCTGAGGAAACAGAGGTGTGCTATCCTCTACATTGAGGGAGTGTCAGGGGCTGGTAAGACTGAACTTGCATACCAGTATGCAGAGTACATTGTCCGTAGCAGTTCTAAATGGCTTGGACTACGCTCTGTGAAGCCAACTGTTCTGTATGTGAATGGTGGTACGGAGGAATCGCTGGAAGATTCGCTGAGGGAGGCTGCATTTAGTCTGGGACTAAAGGAAGGGGATTTCACCACCACCAACGAAGAACAAGAGCAGAAGAGCCTGACTTGGTGTTCCCGGCTGACTACCCTTGCAGTTGCCCTGCGCTCCAAGCTAGCCAGCAACAAGCTCCCCTGGCTGATTGTGGTGGACAACCTCAAGGAGGAAGCTCTTCCTGGCTTTGTGGCATCCTTCGTGAGTGACAGTGAGGGGTGGGACTGGGGGAGGGGCAGTGTGATCGTGACCACCCGAGATGCAACGCCTCCAAACTGCCCCTCAGAACACCGGATGCTCATTGGGCCAAGGTAATCTGTACACTAGTCTAGTACTGTATGTCTGCTTCACTCTTACTTTGTCTTGGTCCCACAGAGTGTCTTCAGGTGTGGCTCTGGAGCTGCTGAAAAGGCTAGGAGATTTGAGAGGAAACGACGCGGAAGCCTCAAAGCTGATTGAGCAGCTGCAGTGCTGCCCCCTGGCAATTGCACTGGCAGCTTCAACTGTCAAGTTCTACAGCTCCTGTCTGCCCAAGCTGGAGAGCAGTGTCTCACCCCTAGCGGCGTACCGTGACATCCTCAACCACTCTCTGCATTCGAACCCCTCTCGTGATGAAATCATTTGCACCACTCTCTCCCTGTACCTTGAGGCAGCCTCTACTGACCCCAAGACTAGACATGCATTTGACCTCTTTGGGTCGTGCGATCTGAAACATCCCGTTCCAGTGCCGCTCATCACCAACTGTTTGGCCAACCCTTTCTACAAGATTCCGGAAAGTATGCCTATAACTGCAATGGAGTCTTCACCTCCCAGCGTCCCTAACGAGCCTGCCGGAGGGATTGCTTCCACCACTAGTGCCTATCTCTCTCAGCTCAAGAGCATGCTCCCTTTTGGCAAGCAGGCTGTGAGCCTACCAGACCCTCTCCCTGCTCAGGAAGAGAATGTACCATTCCTGCGAAGTTCTCCACTGTTCTCATTCAAGAAGTACGGTAAGACAGGTTTTGAGGTTGTTCATGTGCATCCAAGTGTTCATGGGGAACTTCCGCTTCGCTTCACCAACTACACCATGCGAAACATGCTGAACACTCATTCCTCTGATGCAGAAGATCTGTTCAATAAGACGGCCTGGTTCCGCCAGTTCAGGTCTTACAATGCTGAGCACTCGCTGGAGAAATACCTGAGATCCCTGCCAGGTGTTTCTGCTCCTGGGGTTCTGACCCACAACCAGTTCCAGAGCACTCCTCCTCCATTTGCACTGTCGGCTGCTGGTACCAGACCCTCCTCTGATGCCGAGCTGCAGTATTCAGAGTATCTCCACCTTGTGTCGCACTGCCACAGAGTGGTGTCCGCCATGTTGGCCGAGCTGAAGCTAGCTGGAG
Organism: Axinella damicornis; assembly: GCA_963931865.1. NCBI lineage: Eukaryota > Metazoa > Porifera > Demospongiae > Axinellida > Axinellidae > Axinella > Axinella damicornis. The sequence continues at coordinate 252,306 of OZ007507.1, forward strand.
GAGACCTGCAGGACACCCTGCTGAGGAAGTACCTGCAGCCTCACCTCAAAGCTGTCAGCCAGTACCCTCTCCTGTCCGATTCTGACAAGCTCTCGTGCTCTTACAGCCTCATTTCAATTGGCGCTGCCCTCTCACCGGACAATCAGGTATCGCTACAGAAGTTTGAGTCCCTCCTTGCTGAGCAGAAGAGTGTCCTAGGATCTCAGCATCCAGCAGTGGCACGAACCCTTACTGATATGGCCGACCTCAAGTACACAATGAACGATGTACTGGGAGCCAAGAAGCTCCTCGAGTCGGCCCTTCAGATTTATGAACAGCTTCCTCCCCAATCTACTGACAACCACCACCATTTGGAGCTCGGACTGACCTTGTCGTCAATGGGTATCGTGTACAGTAGTCTCGGAGAGAAGGAGAAATGCCGGGACATTCTTGAGAGGACCTTGGGAGTCTACCAAACTGTCCCTCGTGATGGGAACATCACACCGAGGCAGCAGAAGCAAGTCGCAAGCACACTCACCGACATTGCACACGCATACCTCTCCTTGGGAGATGTGAACACTGCAAAGAAGTACATCGATCTGGCCATCCTTGCCCAGCGTCACTTGCACCCAGACGCCCACTCCGAGGTCATCCGCACACTGAACATCATGAGTATTGTGTACTTACTGCTCGGAGATAAGCCAGAGAGCCAGAAGCTGAGACTAGAAGCTGGTAACATAGAGAGGCAGATTGACTCCCACCCTTTGTTTCTGTAAGTTAATCACTCTCTTGAGCTATGCATAGTCATAAAAGCGTGAACTATTGAGAGCACTCTGTTGCAAGTTTACTGCTGTACAAATCAATATACCTACAACATGGGTGCTTGGATGGTTGCACACTCGTAAGCTTCTGGTACACATCAGAGAGGAAAGTATGCTAACATGAGGGAGCTGTATGCTTCCTCGTCTCGTGGCCTTCTGGTCACAAACACAACCCTGTCCACTGCGTCCCCGTTGGTCAGCAGCCAGTCCCTGGTCACCCCCAGGGCAATGTCCGCTGCCTCCACACTGGGGTAGTGGTAGGCCCCAGTGGAGATGCAGCTGAAGGCGACTGTACGGAGCCCGTGCTGCAGGCACAGTGCTAGACTGGAGTTGTAGCACGATCTGGGAGGGAGGGTGGGTGGGTGGGTGGGAGGGTGGGTGGGTGGGAGGGTGGGTTAGCTAATCTGCAGGGCATTGTTTGCACTTCTTATGTCCAACCTGAGCAGCTGGGCCCTTTCTTTGTCCTTCCCCTCCGGTCCCACGGTGTGGATGACGTACCTCGCTGGGAGGTTGTATCCTGAAGTAAGTTTAGCCTCCCCCACCCCACACCCTCCTAGAGCAAGACACTCCTCTAGCAGACACCGCCCAGCTGCTGAGTGGATCACGCCATTCACACCTGGAAACAGATGCACAAGTTAACCTAAGTCCTTGGGTCTTACCTCTCAACTAACACGGCAATGCACCTTTTCCGGTGGTGAGCCAATGGTTTGAAGCATTGACGACAGCATCAGCAGCCACATGGGCCAGGTTCCCTCCAGGCAGAAGGGATACCTTCCCGTGCAACGGTGTGTGGAGGTCAACACCTGTCGTCATGTCTGCTCTCCTCTGCTCTACAAGTTGATGAAGCTGTGTCCTCTCCTCTGGCGGCAGGCAGTCTAGCCCACCCTCCAACCTCTTGCGGAGGTGAGGGAACCGTTCTAGCACTAGGTACTCCCTGCCAGTGTCCGACCAGGGAGGGATGGCAGCACCATTGTGGGAAAGGAGAGACGGGTCGATGCTAACCGAGGACATCAAACTAGCCCAGTGACGTAATCCAAAACAAATGACGTCATCAGAGCGCGAGGCGCGCTCCAATTGGAGCACGTCCAGAAATTAGAATACCTTTTGCTCATCGCTGTAGTTTATTCTCTATAGATCTAGAGCGATGCAGCCGACTGGAAGCAAGGGTTGCGAGGCAATCTGGCGGGTGGGGGTGTTGCTGGAGGCCTCATTCCACCCACAGTTGCAGAAGAATCCGATGAAGGTACTGGCCTGCCCCGCCCTGACCAACCAACTGAACCTCAACGAGGGAGAAGCCATTGCTCTCTGCAAACAGCACCTACTGAAGACCTATGAGCTCGCAAATGAGTACACGACGCCAGGGGTGAGTAGTGACGGCTATGAGCTGAAAGAGAGCAAGCTCAATCTCTGCAAGTACCCTTCAGTTGTCATTGCCCCAGCATCTGTACTGGACAAAGGTCAGGAGGATTTAAGTGCTGAGCTGAAGTTTAATCTGACTGCTTTTGAGGTACGCATTGGTCTTCCCCGCTCCATGAAGGCGACCCTGCTGCTCGTATCCCGCCACTTTCTGAGGATTTACGGTCTCTTCTCAGAAGAGGTGATGTGGTTTCGCCAGCTCAACCCCGTCCCTCTGGACCAAATCACTCTGGTGCCTGCCTCAAAGGACCCAGCCGATCTCAGTGAGAGCCACATAGAGGAGTCCGTGCGACAGCTTTATCTCCACTGCCAGAAGGAGGTGGTTACAGTACAACAAGGCTTTGACTTTGTCTTTCAAGTGCACTTTTCACCAGATGAGGATATGGACTTTGACTCACTTTCCGCTGAGACGGAGATATTTGCTGTCACAAAGGCTTCTCCAGTACTTCAGGGGAGGATCACGGACCAAACTATAATCACCGTCATACCCTCCAGGAGTGATTCTGCAACTCCCATGCCTTCCCAGACCATCAAACCCAAGAGGAAAGTCACCAAAGCTCACCTTTTTGCAGAGGACAGTGATGGAGAGACGTATTTCGACGCAGAGGAGGAGAGTGGGAGTTGGAGGAGGACCGGTTCTGGAGCCTCGGCCTCTGACTTCCGTTATGAGCAATCTCTGGTGCTTTCTGAGGTGGTGACCCGGACAGAGGGGCCAGGAGATTACCACACGCAGGTGACAGCGGCCAGCGACTTCAGACTGCATAGTCACTACATTGTGCTCCCAAAGGACCGCGCCACAAAGCACAGCATCTTCCACTGTCAGACTGTGTGGGTGTGTGCAGCTGAGGACGGCGAGAAGAGCATCACAGCCAGAGCTCTCTCCAACTTGGTGTTCCCACTTTACTCTGGTCTTGGGGTGGAGGGAAAGCAGTGGGCGGAGAAGGAGAAGGAGAGAAAACTGGAGGCAGAGAAAGAGGGAGAGCAGGTGATGGATAAGGAGAAGAAGGGAAGCCAGGGGGCGGAGAAGGAGAAGGGAAGCCAGGGGGCAGAGAAGGAGAAGGGAAGCCAGGGGGCGGAGAAGGAGAAGGGAAACCAGGTGGCGGAGGAGGAGGGACACCAGGGGGCAGAGAAGGAGAAGGAGGGAAACCAGGGGGCAGAGAAGAAGGAGGAAAAGCAGGGGGTGGAGAAGGAGGGAAAGCAGGGGATGGAGAGGGAGAAGGTGGGAAAGCAGTTGGTGGAGAGGGAGGGAAAACAGTTGGCGGAGAAGGAGGGAAAGCAGGGTACTGAGAAGGAAGGGGAGAGGATGCATCTGGCCATCGCCATCTTGTATGAGAATGAGGCTGAGCTGGAGAAGTATGTCCCTCCAGGAGTGCTGGGGCGGAAGTCAGACCTCAGTGCCCACGGGAGTGCCTTCATCCACCCAAGTCTGTTATTCTTCTTGTTTCCAGAGACCCTCTCTTCCACGAGGAAATTCTTTGTGAATATCAGGGTCTGTTGGTGTGTGTTTGGTTGTGTGTGATATGTATCATGGTGTGTGTGTGTGTGTGGGGGGGGGGACATGGTGTGTGTGGGGGGGTGTGTTCTTACACTTGTATTTTCTCTTATTCCTCCTGCACATCACTGACTACAACCTCTACAGCGAATCAGCAAAGGTTTGCCCCAACCGTACTTTCTCATCTTTGGTTAAGTTAGTGCCCCTTCCTCTCCTCTCTCCTCCTTCCTCCCCTTCCTTCCCTACCTCCTCCTTCCCCCCCTCCCCTCAATCCTGCTCAATAGATCCTGAAATCCCGTTGATCAAGAAGTGGACATTTTCAATAATCAACCAACCTGTAGAGCCAAATGTGGATGTGACAAGTGCTTTCAAGTACCACGTCATTGACCAACCACTGTACGCCACCTGAGTTTCATTGTTCTTGCAGCATGATACTCCCTTTCTCCCGGTTGCATTCAGCTTACTGAGTGCTGGTGAGATACGCACCATTCAAACTCGTTCAGGTGTGTTGGGTACCACAACCTCCATCAGAGTCACATGGCTGTCACATGATCTTACCCCTCCTCCATAGGCAAATTATATGGGAGGATTGAACTTTTAGATCCGTCAGTGAATGGTGCCGCCAGCCTCAGCAAAATCTGGGAGTGTCGGATTCCGGTGAGATAATGATTCTCAGGTGTTCTTTACAGGAAAGGTCTACTTACAGTACAAGTATCTTTCCTCCCAGTCCAAAAACACTTCAAGCTACCTGCCAGACCTCATCCCCCCCTCCCCTCTCTTCCCCACCCCCTGCTACTGGGAGCATCTCCAACCTGCCGGACTGGAGGACTACTGCGAGACCCTCTTCTCTTATTTCATCCCTCTGCTCAGGCGGAGGTGAGTGGCAGATGCTGCACAGAATAAAATTAATGATGTCTCAGCAAGGGTAGTCACCGCCATGGATACGTGGCCTTGTTCTCGAACTCCGCTGGAAATTATTTCTGGGAATGAGACACCTATGGTTCCTGTTTTATGACTGATACTTCCGCTGCTCTATGCTGGCATACTCCTTCAGGCCTAAATGCTACATGAAAAGTCAAACGTCTGCCAGAGTGTAGTTGTGTAGCCCAGGATCTGTAGAGAGGGTCTGAATCACACTTGTCTCTCTGTTTCAGCTCGAACTGTCCCCCCTCAAGTGTGCTGGTGTCCGGCCCACCGGGGTGTGGGAAGAGGGTGGTGGTGCGGGCGGTCGCCAGACAGTGTCGGATGCATTTGCTGGAGGTGAGAGACTATTGCAACCCAACATCGTAGTCCAGCATTGGAATATGCTGGGTGCAACTGCTTACAGCTGTTTTGGCCTAGTCCAAGAGCGCATGATGACATCATCATCACTGCGGCAGAGCGTGATGATGATGTCATCATGCAATCTTGCCTAGTCATGTTCGGTCTGCAGGATCATATCCACAGACTGGCTTCCAGCGTCTTGTGCTCACGATGAGCTAATTACAAGCTATAAATCGAGAGCTTGTAGCTGAGGAAAGGGGAGCAGTGGCCCTATTACACTGTCAGTGCAAGTGAAGGCCAATGTCTTCTCTATTACTCCAGCGTAACTGCTACGACTTCAGCAATGAGGTGGTCGCCTACGCTGAGAGGAACTTCGTGCTCTATTTCAAAACTGGTAGGTCATACGATGCTAGCAGTCCCCACAGATGGGACACACTGTATTGACCACCAAGATGCACGAGGTTTGTTCACATGCCAAAACTGGCACATTTCGGAAACCATTATCTACCCATTTTGACAATCATGTCAATTAAGCCCAAATTGGCAGGAACAGCACTCCTGTTCTGTAGGGGGACTGATGTGCCATTTCTGCCGAAAATGGAACAACGAACAAACATTGGCAGAAACAGCTGACCAACAGCACACCGAGGATACAGCACACCGAGGATACAGCACACCGAGGATACAGCACACCGAGGATACAGCAAAGATCAAGTCTTGTCTTGTTTCCTACATGTACATTAGCTGCCACTTGTGTTGGAGGGGCATCCTGCATGCATAGCCTCATTCCCAGGCCTTTACACCTCCACTTCTTGATTATTTACGGTATGCAAAAATACTGCAAGCGATCAAAAACTGGTGGTGTAGAAGGCCTGGGAATGAGGCTATGCATGCAGTTATAACCGACTAATTATCTTGGACTAGGAATGAGATATGAAGCTGGGATTTGCACCATTGTAATCAGCATGATTGGAGCATTCCAATGATGTCCATTTTGCTGTCGTTTGAATTTTGACCCAAAATCATGAAAAACCATGGATTATAATGCCTTTGGTCGAGTGCGGTTTTTGACAAAAATGTGACCGACATTAAAAATCATTTTAAGGACATCATTGGTGAACTCCTTTTGTGCTGACCGCAATGGCACAATTCCCAGCGTCATATCTCATTCACATACCTAGTACAACATTCTCTTCCCAATACCAGCTTTGGTTCATTGGTCCATTTTTGGCAGAAATGGCACATCAGTCACCCTATAGAACAAGAGTGCTGTTTCTGCCAATGTAGCCAAACTTGGCATGTCAAAATGGGTAGAAAACGGTTTCCAAAATGTGCCAATTTTGGCACAAAAACATACCTCAGTGCTGTAGCTTGCAGACCATGGGTACTGGTTGCAAGTGTGCGTGACTACCCACTTCCTCATGTCTTGTGGCCGTGTGCAGCGTTTGAGAGCGCACCTGTGGTGTTCCTGCTGCACCAGGTGCACATGCTGGGCAAGAAGAATGACACTGATGAAGGTACAAAAGTGATAGTGAAATTGCTGAGCTCTGACCTTTGAACTTTGACCTGTTCTCCCAATGCAGAGGTCCGTCTGGGTGTGGAGTTTGAGAAGGCCATGGAAGAAGTTGCTCAGTTGAATAGGTCCAGGTGAGCCAAATAGAAGTATATTACACACACACACACACACACGCTCACACACACACACACGCTCACACACACACACACACACACATGCACACAGGGACTATCCGGTGATGGTGATCGGAGTGACCTCCCAACCTCAGAGAGTGCCCCTGCGTGTCCATGGCAGTTTCCTCCACCATCTCCAGATGGCCGCCCCCTCCCAGCCCCAGAGGGAAGCCATGTTGGTCGCCCTCGCAAGAGAAAGACATGTGTCCCCAGAAATTGAGTTTAGGGACCTTGCGAAGAGGACAGCTGGGTTTGTACTGGGAGATTTTGTGGCAATGTACTCCCACGCTACCCACCTCGCCTTCAGGGATGTGACCAGGCACTGGTGGGTCTATGAGTCTAGGGGGGAGGGAGGGATGAGCCCTGGTGGGTCTGTGAGTCTAGGGGGGAGGGAGGGATGAGCCGTATTCCAGCAGTACTGACCTGGACACCTACGTACATTCCTACCCACCTATTGAGACTGTCGTTAAACTTTGTCAGAGAAAAACATTTTTGGGCTGAAAGTATTAGGATCTGGATGCAGAGCCTACTCCCCCCCCCCCCCCCCCCCCCCCCCCCCCCCAGCCTGGCCTCCGTGGGTCGGTACAGCGGTGAGGACCTCGCCATTGCTGGTACAGTAGTGACACAGCACCACCTGGAGACGGCCCTGGACACTCTCCACTCAGCACACTCGGACGCCATAGGAGCACCCAAGGTCCAGTTGTACTGTACACCATAGGAGCACCCAAGGTCCAGTTGTACTGTAGTGGTGTCTAGTTAAGATACACCAACTCTACCCAGAGTTAAAAGACTAACAATTTGTGAGCGAGGTAACAATTTTTAAATTTTGTGTTTTGTATTTAGGTAGTACGGCTGACTAAAACTATGCTAGAACTTCAGTGCACCGCAAGTATACTGCAATGCTACTGTACCACACTGCTGTGGTGCACAGGGATATACTGTAGTATACTGCAATGCTACTGTACCACACTGCTGTGGTGCACAGGGATATACTATAGTATACTGCAATGCTACTGTACCACACTGCTGTGGTGCACAGGGATATACTGTAGTATACTGCAATGCTACTGTACCACACTGCTGTGGTGCACAGGGATATACTGTAGTATACTGAAATGCTACTGTACCACACGGCTGTGGTGCACAGGGATATACTGTGCAATTGTTTTGCTTGCAGATCCCCAGTGTGCAGTGGGATGACGTGGGTGGACTGGTGGAGGCAAAGCGGGAGATCCTGGATACCATCCAGCTCCCTCTCCTCCACCCCGAACTCTTCACCGCAGGGCTCCGACGCTCTGGTGTGCTGCTGTATGGTGCACCTGGCACGGGGAAGACCCTGCTCGCTAAGGCTGTTGCCACGGAGTGCTCACTCAACTTCCTCAGGTCAGGGTTCAGATTTGGCATTTGATGATTCTGAGTTGGGACACAGAGGATCTGCTAGCGGCACTGTACCTCACCTCTTGCCTGCTGCAGTGTGAAGGGTCCTGAGCTGATCAACATGTACGTGGGACAGAGCGAGGAGAACATAAGAGAAGGTGGATGCTCATTCCCAGGCCAGGTGTCACTGTGAGGTGTGTGTCATTATGAACCCTTTGCTTACAGTGTTCACCCGAGCTCGCAGTGCTGCCCCATGTGTGATCTTCTTTGATGAGCTCGACTCCATTGCTCCCAACAGAGGCAAGAGTGGGGACTCGGGGGGAGTCATGGACAGGTTGGTCCTCTCGTACCACACTCACAATCAGCTCCTGTTGACCAATCGTGTCCTGTCCACAGGGTCGTATCCCAGCTGCTGGCTGAGCTGGACGGGCTGGAGAAGTCCGAGGATGTATTTGTCATTGGAGCCACCAACAGACCAGATCTCCTTGACCCGGCTCTGCTCAGACCAGGCAGGTCAGTAGCAGCATCACCCTCACTGTGTGATCAACTACTGATGTGCAGATGGACTGCCAACTGACTATGCTATCACTCTGGTAGGTTTGACAGGCTGGTCTACCTGGGAGTCAGTGACGATGTCGAGGCTAGACTGAAGATCCTCAAAGCCATCACAAGAAAGTGAGTCCATAATTATAATTATTGTCCTTGACAGTATTATACTGCTGTGATTCCCTCCCCCTCAGATTCAGCCTGGATGGCAGTGTTGATCTGCAAGTGCTGGCCAAGCAGTGTCCAGCCAACCTCACTGGGGCAGACCTCTACGCCCTGTGCTCCAATGCCACCCTCACCGCCCTGCGGAGGCAGATTGAGACCATGGAGCAGCAAAGTAGGCACCCACTGTTCTCCTCTGTGACACGGCAACCACTGTTTCAACCTCCAATCATTTTTGTTGAAGTAATAACAGCTGGGGTTCTCGTTGACGGGCTCCAGGACAGCTGGGGTTCTCGTTGACGGGCTCCAGGACAGCTGGTGTTCTCGTTGACGGGCTCCAGGACCATTGTGACTATATATACCCCCTAGTATATATACCTCTGGACACACACACACACACACACACACACGCACACACAGATATCAGTGATGAGGAGTGGATGGGGAGGCTGGTGGTGACACAAGACGACTTCCTAGAGGCACTGGACAAACTGACCCCCTCCGTCTCCGCAGAAGAGCTGGAACATTATAAAGACATTAAGAAATCCATTGCCTCGTGATGCTTATTATTGTGCTTGAATATTCACAGATATTTTGTTGGCAGTTGAAGTCTCAGCAGTTTGGCAGTCTTGCAAAAGTGTTCGGGAAGAGGCGCTCTAATGACGAGGGTTTTCCCATTCTGATGGTAATCGGGGATCTCCAGTTCAGAGGCGTGCAAGTACACCTTTCCAGGCACAAACTTCATGCTCTTCATCTTCTTGTTCAGGTACGAGGACTGTCTGAAGAGAGGCCCACCAAACTTGTAGTCTCCCAACACCGGAGACCACAGCCCGTCAGCCAGGTGCACTCTCACCTGGTGCTTGAAACCTGTGCAGGTCAACAAAGGGCAGGCAATAAATGGTCATCAACGCGTACTGTCACATCGTACATTGTCTACAGGTCAGACTCTCCACTGAGCATCAGCTCAAATGCACGGCTCACCTGTAAGAGGCTGCACCTCCAGCAAGCAGCACTGGTTCCTAGGGCTACCGTGGAGGACCCGGTACTTTGTGCAGGCCAACTGGACACCACTGGGGAGGGTACACCCTACCCCATACTAGGCGTGGAGAGGAGAAGTGGAGTAAACCTGTACTACATCACAGTTATACATGTAGGCATTGGTTGGCCACGTACCCAGGTTACATTTTGTCTCACAGCTGCAATTGAGACAAAATGTAGGGGGGGGGGGGGGGGGGGGGGGGGGGGGGGAGGATGTCTGGGTACAAGGCTGTGAATTGTCAACTGGCTCTTACTTTAGAGACCTCCTCCTTCTGGTCTGTTCTCAGCACAACCTATGGTTGGTTAACCATATGGTTAATCGTATGGTTATAACTGTAAATAAAAGCATCTATCCAACACATGTTCATGTCTCACATACGTACCCTGTGCATTTGGTGCTGGCCATGCTGAGCGGTAGCGACATTCTTGGTTCCCAGGGGAACCTTTACCGACCCTGCACAAAGACACAGTAACCAGGATCCTGGATAGCATTCGCCAGGATAGCATTCACCAATGCCATCTAGGAAGCATTGGTGTCTCACGTACCCTCCAGTTTTGCAGGTACGCTGACAGCTATTGCTCTGCAGAGTAAATTATTAATGCAAGTTATAAAGTGGCACCAATTGGTAGGTGAGGTAATAGTTAACTTACAAGTACTTTTTGATAATTCTGTGTTCTTTAAACAAAGCTGCCATCTTCCTAGCAGCATCTGCATGTCTTGTGAGAAGCAATACTCCTGACGTGTCTCTGTGTGAGTGTGTGAGGTGAGGTGTGGTGGGGGGGGGGGGGGGGGGGGGGGGACGCTCTAAAAGCTGCTACATGTAATATGGCTGCGGTGAGGATATACTTGTCCAGGCGGTGAGCGAGGTGTGGGGATTCACTCATCTCATACTGCCAGTGATGAAGGTGGGTGGACAGATCCTCACGCATGCCTGGGCCACCTGCAATTCATGAAAGGAACTTGCAGTACATGTACAATCAATATCATCATGCACATATCACAAGCACCATGCAGAAACCAGACAGTTAGTCAGGTGGTTAGTCTCGCGGGCCAGACTCGTTGTGGCGAGAGGCTGGCCCGCGAGACTACCAGACAGTGGGAAGGCCTGGGACGAGGCTACTACTCACCATGCACAGCCAGCCCTGCAGGTTTATCGATCGCCACAAGGTCCCCTGTAAATCAGTGGTGTCTGCTGAGTACTATATGGAGTGTATGCACAATGAAATATATATCACTGCAGTCTAACCGTCTTTGTACAACACCATGTTGCTTGCTGCTATCAGAGGTGCTCCCCTGTGTGGCTGAGAGGCTGCATGCCGGAAACACACACACTGCAGTCCATGGCGACCGTGGAGGATCGCTCCAAGTCGCAACTGCAACATTTTACAGCACTTTGCGTAGTCCGACTTCCACCAAATGGAATTTTACAGCACGTTGCGCAGTCCGACTTCCACCAAATGGAATAATATATGTACATAAATAATGAGGGGTTGTTACTTCAAGGATCACGAAAGATGCTGATTACGCAATTCCACATAATTATTACAATCATTCTCCTGGTTCCTCTGGTCCTTGGTCCCCGTGGTTCCTCAGGTCCCCGTGGTTCCCGGTGGTTCCCAGTGGTTCCCGGGGTTCCGGGGGCTCCCCGGGGTTCCGGGGCTGTCCGGGTGCTCCCCGGGGTTCCGGGGGCTGCCCGGGGTTCCGGGGGCTCCCCGGGGTTCCGGGGGCTGCCCGGGGTTCCGGGGGCTCCCCGGGGTTCCAGGGGATGTCCGGGGTTCCGGGGGCTCCCCGGGGTTCCGGGGGCTGCCCGGGGTTCCGGGGGCTCCCCGGGGTTCCGGGGGCTGCCCGGGGTTCCGGGGGCTGCCCGGGGTTCCGGGGGCTCCCCGGGGTTCCGGGGGCTGCCCGGGGTTCCGGGGGCTCCCCGGGGTTCCGGGGGCTGCCCGGGGTTCCGGGGCTGCCCGGGGTTCCGGGGGCTCCCCGGGGTTCCGGGGGCTCCCCGGGGTTCCGGGGGCTGCCCGGGGTTCCGGGGGCTCCCCGGGGTTCCGGGGGCTCCCCGGGGTTCCGGGGGCTGCCCGGGGTTCCGGGGCTGCCCGGGGTTCCGGGGTTCCGGGGGCTGCCCGGGGTTCCGGGGGCTCCCCGGGGTTCCAGGGGATGTCCGGGGTTCCGGGGGCTCCCCGGGGTTCCGGGGGCTGCCCGGGGTTCCGGGGGCTCCCCGGGGTTCCGGGGGCTGCCCGGGGTTCCGGGGGCTGCCCGGGGTTCCGGGGGCTGCCCGGGGTTCCGGGGGCTCCCCGGGGTTCCGGGGGCTGCCCGGGGTTCCGGGGGCTGCCCGGGGTTCCGGGGGGTTCCGGGGGCTGCCCGGGGTTCCGGGGGGTTCCGGGGGCTGCCCGGGGTTCCGGGGGGTTCCGGGGGCTGCCCGGGGTTCCGGGGGCTGCCCGGGGTTCCGGCTATGAATATTGTCACTAACTCCACCCATGTTATGTTACATTGTGTAACAGGATGGGTGTTTCATCCAGGATTAAATTTTATTTGAGCATGATTGAAACACCCATCCAGTCACACAATGTAACATAACATGGGTGGAGCTAGTGGCAATATTCGTAGTAACCGTTCAGCACCAGGCGACTGCACAATTAAGGATTCCCATACAGGGCCAAAATTTGAATATAATCGCTGTTTCACAGTGTAGGAGTCTGGTGTGTAAGCAACCAAAGGAATCACAAGCAACCGAAAGGAACCACAAGAAACCGAAAGGAACCACAGGAACCAAGGGAGTTCCCACAGGAACCACGGGAACCCAGGAACCAGGGGAACCAAGGGAACCCTGGGAACCACAGGAACTGCAGGAACCTTGGGAACCACAGAATCAAGGGAACCAAAGGAACCACAGGAGCCAAGGGAACCACAGGAACCCGAGGAACCACAGGAACCTTGGGAACCAAGGGAACGAAGGGAACCACAGGAACCTTGGGAACCAAGGGAACCACAGGAACCAAGGGAACCACGGGAACCACAGGAACCAAGGGAACCACAGGAACCAAGGGAACCACAGGAACCAAGGGAACCAAGGGAACCTGAGGAACCAGGGGAATCCAAGGAACCCGAGGGAACCACAGGAACCAAGGGAACCACAGGAACCAAGGGAACCACAGGAACCAAGGAACCAGGGGAACCTGAGGAACCACAGGAACCAGGGGAACCCAAGGAACCAACAGGAACCAACAGAACCAATTAAGGGAACCACAGGAACCCAAGGAACCCAGGGAACCACAGGAACCTTGGGAACCACAGGAACCAAGGGAACCACAGGAACTCAGGAACCAAGGAACCAGGGGAATGATTGTAATATGAGGAATTGCTTAGTCAGCATCTTTCGTGATCCTTAAATGAAGTAACAACCTAACTCTTGCTAGTACTGTACATACATAAAGCCAGCTATAGCTATCACCATGTGCCTCCACTAGACATAGTCAAAGTCATCAGGGATGCCAAACTGCTTGTCAATCTGTGAGTCTTCAAAGCTAAACTTGTTCTTGCACCATGACTTCATTGCAAACACATTCTCTGTGGAGGAGCACAAGCACACACACATGAGCTGTGCAGTCTCGTGTGGTCAGACCCCATTCCGCACAGAGGGAAGGGTTAGCATGCACTGTGGAGCCAACTCACCAGTCCACCTGTTAGCAGCGTCCACTGCAACTGCAGTCTCCTGGCCTGGCAAAGAAATATCACTTTGTGAATACGGTCCTGTCACCCTCATATCCTCGTTCCCAGGCTCTCCATTCGCAACATTAACTGTAAGTGACAATGGCCTGGGACCGAGGCTACCACCCTGGCCTGGGAGCGAGGCTACCACCCTGGCCTGGGAGCGAGGCTACCACCCTGGCCTGGGAGCGAGGCTACCACCCTGGCCTGGGAGCGAGGCTACTACCCTGGCCTGGGAGCGAGGCTACTACCCTGGCCTGGGAGCGAGGCTACCACCCTGGCCTGGGAGCGAGGCTACCACCCTGGCCTGGGAGCGAGGCTACCACCCTGGCCTGGGAGCGAGGCTACCACCCTGGCCTGGGAGCGAGGCTACCACCCTGGCCTGGGAGCGAGGCTACTACCCTGGCCTGGGAGCGAGGCTACCACCCTGGCCTGGGAGCGAGGCTACCATCCTGGCCTGGGAGCGAGGCTACCACCCTGGCCTGGGAGCGAGGCTACCACCCTGGCCTGGGAGCGAGGCTACCACCCTGGCCTGGGAGCGAGGCTACCACCCTGGCCTGGGAGCGAGGCTACCACCCTGGCCTGGGAGCGAGGCTACCACCCTGGCCTGGGAGCGAGGCTACCACCCTGGCCTGGGAGCGAGGCTACCACCTTGGCCTGGGAGCGAGGCTACTACCTTGGCCTGGGAGCGAGGCTACCACCCTGGCCTGGGAGCGAGGCTACCACCCTGGCCTGGGAGCGAGGCTACTACCCTGGCCTGGGAGCGAGGCTACTACCCTGGCCTGGGAGCGAGGCTACCACCCTGGCCTGGGAGCGAGGCTACCACCCTGGCCTGGGAGCAAGGCTACTACCCTGGCCTGGGAGCGAGGCTACTACCCTCACGCAATGTATTAAGGGAATGAGGCGTACTACACTGGAAGGGGAGTAGACTGGGTAATGCGGTGGGTGAACTGGATTGAAGCAGTGCATACAATACAATGTCATACGTACGCATTTCACTAAGTCTCTCCGGGTCACACGCTCGGTACTGTTCCAACTCAACAGTCATTTTCTTTTTCAGGGCCTTCTTTTCTTCTAGAGCCTTCAGCAGCTGGTCACGGTCATCCTGCCCATGTGTGGGTGAGACAACACATCAGGAGAGACCCTGCTACCAGATCACTATACCCTACACCTGCTCACCGAGTCCTCCCTGCCAACGTGTGCTGCTTTCACCTGCGCCTCAAGCGAGACTTTCTTCCGGCCCAACTCTGCCAGTTTCTCTTCCAGCTCCCCAAGCTTCCTCTTACGCTGCAAGAAAGATAGACTTAGTGATTATTTCACATATTCATATGAAAGTAGCCCGTATCATGATAGCACACACCATGCTACCCAATATAACAAGCAGTTTTAAGGTCTTGCTGTAATTATCATTATCATAAGGTGATCATGTTAATCTCAGCTTGAAAAGGAAGTGCAGAATGGTCTCACAATGTTGCTGGCCTTGCTTGGGAAGGCCCAAAAGTAGTTAGAGGTTCCAATGCGTTCTGTATCGACCAGAGCATCATCCACCAAACTCTGAAGGATCTCCTTCACGGACATTGATGCTGGAAAGGGGGGGGGGGGACAACGTCAATGTCAACTGCCTGGGCAGCATCCTAAACTAAGTACTTACTGATGCCTTTCTCTCTCTGTGCCATTTTCTCAAGTTCTTTCAGTTGAAAGAAGTCTTTCTGTGGAACAATTGGTGACAGCTGTCATATGGAGTGACATAAGATTCCAATTTCAGGTGGCAGGAAAGCACGGACCTTCTCAAAGAAGAGTTCCAGAAGACGTGTCCTCTTCTCCTCCACGCTGAGACCACGACGCTTGGACTGCAACACCAACAGGCATACCAGTACTAGTACGTACATACACAATAGCCATACCAGTACTAGTACGTACATACACAATAGCCATACCAGTACTGGCATGTACTATCAACACTTTCTGAAATTATTGTAGACTATGCATTTATTGACTTGCAGACAAACTGTCAATGTGTTTATTGATATGCAAACTATTAGTGATGGTACACAACGATCAAACACATTACTGCACACAGCACTCACCATTCTTCTGGAGCTAAGACTGCTGCAGTCGCCCTCCGAATTCCCGCCAAATATTTATTTTGGTGAGTATTATTTAGAATAGGGATGCTCACTATTTAGAAATTTGACTTAAATCTTGAAGTGAGGATCCCACAAACTGAACCATGCCCACTATACTCGAGAAAATAGCAGAGATTGAGGCCGAGGTCAGTCTATTCATCCCCATAAACTTGATAAAATGGGATCCAAACTAACTGATAGATTTCACCGGGTCCACTCCTCGATCGTCCCCAGATGGCCCGCACTCAGCGGAACAAGGCCACAGAGTCCCACTTTGGGGTGATGAAGGCCAGGCTGGCTAAGCTGCGGCGAGAGCTGATTGCCCCCAAAGGAGGAGGGAGTAGCTCTGGGGAGGGATTTGATGTCGCCAAAACAGGCGATGCAAGAATTGGGTTTGTAGGTGAGTGTAATTAAGGGAGGTTGATCCGTGCTTCTCCGAGGATAGTGGGTGCACAATTGACTGTTCGGAGGGTGAGCGCTGACTCCCCTCTCTGTACCGGCCCTGTGTGTCTGCAGGTTTTCCCTCCGTGGGGAAGTCCACCTTACTGACCAACATAGCAGGAGTGTACTCGGAAGTGGCAGCCTACGAGTTCACCACCCTTACCACTGTGCCAGGCGTCATCCGGTACAAAGGAGCAAAGATACAGGTACAGTAGCTACTTCAACTTGGTGACTGACACACAGCTGTCTTTATGTGATATCGCATGAAAGCTGATCTGTCCCCAACCCTCCCCATAGTTGCTGGATCTTCCTGGGATCATTGAGGGAGCGAAGGATGGAAAGGGGCGTGGCCGGCAAGTGATTGCAGTCGCACGCACCTGCGGCCTCATCTTTATTATCCTGGATGTGTTGAAGCCGCTGCAGCACAAGAGACTGATTGAGCACGAGCTGGAGGGCTTTGGGATTCGGCTGAACAAAAGGCCCCCCAACATTGGGTTCAGAAAAAAGGACAAAGGAGGCATCAACCTCACACTCCAGGTGAGGGTGTAGGTGGAGAGGGGATGGGGGTGAGGGTGGAGAGGGGATGGGGGTGAGGGTGGAGAGGGGATGGGAGAGGGGATGGGGGTGAGGGTGGAGAGGGGATGGGGTGAGGGTGGAGAGGGAATGGGGGTGAGGGTGGAGGAGAGGGGATGGGGGTGAGGGTGGAGAGGGGATGGGGGTGAGGTTGGAGAGGGGATGGGGTGAGGGTGGAGAGGGGATGGGGGTGAGGGATGGGGTGAGGGTGGAGAGGGGATGGGGGTGAAGGTGGAGAGGTAGCAAGGAATGATGTGAGGTAGGGACCAGTATGATGCTCCTTCCACCTTCCATAGGTGCCCCAGTCCCGCCTTGACCTGGCACAGGTGCGGAGCATTCTCTCGGAGTATCGAATCCACAATGCCGATGTTACTCTACGCTGTGATGCCACTGCAGATGATCTCATTGACGTTGTGGAGGGAAACAGGTCAGTCTGGATACTAGGTATGAGTGGACAACATTAACTTGTGTCACTGGCTCTGTTCCATTCCACAGAGTCTACATTCCATGCATCTATGTTCTTAACAAGATTGACCAGATATCAGTTGAGGTAAGCAGGTGGATATACCCCCTCCTCAACGTTCACACACACATTCACACACGTACACACACACACACACACACCAGGAATTGGACATTATCTACAAGATCCCACATGCAGTACCCATCTCAGCACATCACAAGTGGAACTTTGATGACCTCCTTGAGAAAATGTGGGATTACCTTAACCTTGTCAGAATGTAAGTTAGTGTCACAACTAGATTGTAGCTATACATGTATTACTGACACCATCACAATGTGCTCCCTCCTCCTCCCTCCCTCCCTCCACCCTCTCTCCTTCCCTCTGCCCTCTCTCCTTCCCTCCGCCCTCTCTCCTTCCCTCCGTCCTCTCTCCTTCCCTCCACCCTCTCTCCTTCCCTCCGCCCTCTCTCCTTCCCTCCACCCTCTCTCCTTCCCTCCGCCCTCTCTCCTTCCCTCCGCCCTCTCTCCTTCCCTCCGTCCTCTCTCCTTCCCTCCGCCCTCTCTCCTTCCCTTCGTCCTCTCTCCTTCCCTCCACCCTCTCTCTCCTTCCCTCCGTCCTCTCTCCTTCCCTCCGCCCTCTCTCCTTCCCTCCGTCCTCTCTCCTTCCCTCCACCCTCTCTCCTTCCCTCCGTCCTCTCCTTCCCTCCACCCTCTCTCCTTCCCTCCACCCTCTCTCCTTCCCTCCGCCCTCTCTCCTTCCCTCCGCCCTCTCTCCTTCCCTCCGTCCTCTCTCCTTCCCTCCACCCTCTCTCCTTCCCTCCGCCCTCTCTCCTTCCCTCCGTCCTCTCTCCTTCCCTCCACCCTCTCTCCTTCCCTCCGCCCTCTCTCCTTCCCTCCACCCTCTCTCCTTCCCTCCACCCTCTCTCCTTCCCTCCGTCCTCTCTCCTTCCCTCCACCCTCTCTCCTTCCCTCCGCCCTCTCTCCTTCCCTCCACCCTCTCCTTCCCTCCACCCTCTCTCCTTCCCTCCGTCCTCTCTCCTTCCCTCCACCCTCTCTCCTTCCCTCCGTCCTCTCTCCTTCCCTCCGTCCTCTCTCCTTCCCTCCACCCTCTCTCCTTCCCTCCGCCCTCTCTCCTTCCCTCCACCCTCTCTCCTTCCCTCCACCCTCTCTCCTTCCCTCCGTCCTCTCTCCTTCCCTCCGTCCTCTCTCCTTCCCTCCACCCTCTCTCCTTCCCTCCGCCCTCTCTCCTTCCCTCCACCCTCTCTCCTTCCCTCTGTCCCTCCTGCCTCCCTCTTCCCCAGATACACCAAACCAAAGGGCCAGCTACCAGACTATGCCACTCCAGTAGTGCTACAGAACGGCAGGAGCTCGGTGGAGGACCTCTGCAACAACATCCACAAGGGCATCATGAGAGAGTTCAAACAGTGAGTGGGGGCATGCTCAAACTCATGATTGCCCAAATCACCGAGCTCTTCTTCAAGTCTCTTTCTCCTTCCTGCACACACACACACACACACACAGTGCTCTGGCTTGGGGGTCCTCAGTGAAGCATAACCCTCAGAAGGTCGGCAAAGAGCATCTACTAAATGACGAAGATGTGGTACAAGTTGTCAAAAAGTAAGTCATAATGTTGAAGTAAGTCATAATGTTGTAGTTGTGAACTTGTTTGTCATCAACTGCCACTTATCTATTTGCAGAATATAGCAGCAGCTACATCACGAACTCACAGATTTCACAAAACACTCTTATTTATTTAATTCTAATTTTCCTGATGTGTATGCACCGACAACATTGATGTTCCCTGGCCAATGTGCTCATGCTGCTCTTAGTAGTGATGACCTCAGGCTAGCCAGAGTATAGGTAGTCACGTCAGTCAAGCACCTCAATGGCAAAGCTCAGCAACAGCCTTCAGAGGTCAGCAGAACCGCCATTAGTTGCCTGTGAACAAGAAACCAGTGCTACATGCAACAATACTGACAGGCAGACTAAAGTGTACAGTGAGTTGAGGGAGGAAGAGCTGTGCCACTGGTGCAGTGCACCGCTATGAGGTGGTTCCACTGGTTGTGTTGCTTGTGTCCTGACTCCCGGTGTCTGGGGTCCCTGTGGAGAGCTCCAGTAGGGAGAGACACACACTCACCCAGCTGTGGAGGAACTGGGCCGGCAGTGACCCATACTTGTGAACTGAAACAGGAGGTACACCTGTGTGTGTGTGTGTGTGTGTGTGTGTGTGTGTGTGGGTGGGGGGGGGGGGGGGGGGGGGGGGGGGGGGGGGGGGGGGGGGGGATCAATGCTAGTGATTGAGTGTGCACCACGGCCTTGTTCCCCAGTTGGACTCATTGTTTGGTCAACATGCAAGCAGTGGGGTGTCAGTTGGGGACAAGGTTCCATGTAATCTGCAGTGATGGTGATCACAATTCTGTTGAGTGTGTGTGTGAGGGGTGCAGTGTCACTCACCTTCAAGAAGCTGTTTGATGAGGCCTAGCTTTGGGTGAGACTTCTGCACCAGAGGGTCGTACAATTCTAGAGCCTTCACTAAACCGAGAGTGATGTGCTGAGTGAACAGAGAAATCAACAGGAGACTGAGTTTTCTCATTCACTGTACGTACTGTGCGGTGGCTTCACATAGGACCAATGGTACCATCTAGTGTAGCTCTACCTGCTTGCAGTCAGCCCAGGTCTTGCACTCTCGGTCGGGGCAGAGGATCAATAGGACGGCCTGGATGACCTGCAGGACAGCATCTGGGGGATCCACACAGCTGCGCAGCTCTGCAAACACCCTACACAATCAGAGCTGCTTTGAAATACAAATTTTGTGAACAAGGAAAAAGTTCTGTCACCTCTTGTCCAGCCTTGCCACAGATTCCCTGAGGTCTGAGAGCAGCAGCTTGTCAAACAGCATTGTATCCCTCTGGGGCTCCCCACCAGGGATCAGTGCTGCACAGAGGGGAGGGGACAACCTGAATTGCTAGGTTGTGAGGTTATGAGTCGTTAGTGGCGTACAGTGTGTGCTGCCTCCTCCCTCCTCCTCCTGCCAATCAGGCACATGGCTAATCTGGTGGTAGGCCTTGGTGAGCAATCTGAGAGCCCTGGCGACCTCGTGGGCTTGTTGTGGCTGCAGTGAGCGCGAGGAGGGCATGCACAGGTCCACCACGGCCACAGCACATCCTGCACGGTCCCTCAGAGGGTACGCTAGGTGGTGGCGACCATACACGTCAGCCAAGACTGGCTCAGAGTTGTCCACACAGTGGAAGAGATATTCCCTGTAGGAGTGCATGCCATGCTATGGTATACTATGGGATAATGTACTATTATGTAGTATACTGTAGTATACTGCTATCCCACTACGCACTTAAAGAGGTTGTCTTTCCTCCTCATCTTCTCAGGTGTCTGCCGGTCACCACCTCTACTGTCCTCTTGGGCTGTCTCCAGCATCGCACGGAGTGTGAACCCCTCTTCAGCCTGCACATGACACATTCCAGCACTAGTAACTGGAAGTGACGAGAGGGTTCTACCCATGGCCAGTAGCAGCACAGTCTGATGAGCAATGAGCTCCTCTCTAGTCCTCACCTCTGGCTCCACGAGGTACACCTCCGCCCCACCCACCTGGGAGCAGTGACGGAGTACCCACGCCAACGCTGACCGGGCCACCTGCAGCAGCTGGTGCCGGCAGTCTACCCAGTGGAGCACCTCCCCCAGACACACCCCCACACCCTGCACAAGGAATGCAATATAGGGTGCATCAGAGGAACGGGTGGCTCTACTCGTAAGAGGAGGTTAGAGTGGCTGCACTCACAAACCACTTCCTAATGACTGTATGTCTAGCTTGTGTGTACCTGGTAGAAGTTGATTTCGTGGGTGCTGAAGGATGTTTCTGTGGAGTCTCTGTCGGTGAGGGTATCCACGCTACACGTCCCCACCACCCTCTGCTGAGGAGAGGTGAGCGGGACAACCACCAGAGACCCATTGTACTGCAGGAGAGGGCACAACGCCAGTGGTTACTGTTGGCCTGCAGTAGCTTTCAGAGAATTAATGTCTTGAATTGTCTTCCACCTCTCCTCTCCTCTCTATGTCTCTTCCCTTTCCCCTTACCTCTTCTGTCTTGTGCTCAGGACAGAAGAAGAACACTCCTCCGTGTTTCTGGACGTTGGGAACATGCACTGGTCTCCCAGAGTTGACTGCCTGGAAACTCACCTGAGAACAAGAGATATTCGACCACAATTCACATTAATCCAATCACAGGCAGTGTTGCTACTGACTGGTTGCGAAGCAGTACTACACAGGCTAGCAGGTAAGACCTGTTTGTGTGTCTGGTGTAGTTTCTGTCCTACGACGTAGGCCTCGCAGCTGGCAGAGGCGACCTGGTACTTGAGGCAGAGTGGAGACGTCTCCAACAGGGCCAGTGAGACACAACACTCCTTCCCACCGCCAAACTCCACTGCATCCTGAGGAGGTGAGGAGTCTCTCGTCCGTGATGATGCTCTGCACTGTGTGTGAGTGGACTAGCTACCACCAGCTGGTCTACCTGCTGTATGGCCGAGACAGCTGCCCTCAGGGCCTCAGCAAACTGCAGGCCATTGGTCCGGCCGGCCAGAGTGATCTCATGGAGAAACTCTTTCCTCTTCTTTCCACGACCCACTTCTCCAGCTGTCAGCTGCAGGGAGAGCCAGGAAGCTGTTAGTGCTGTGTGTGTGTGTGTGCACCTGTGGGAGCAAGCGTACCTTCACACTGGTTGATAGGTAGTCGATAAACTCCTCAACCTCCGATGGCTCCATTCCTGTGGTGAGTTGGTTCATGTAGCTGTGGAACTGGGGACGTGTCAGTCGCTTCTGCTGTGTCCTTTGCGATGCAAGCTTCTCCTTTGCTGTGGTACCAGAAGAGAGATGCTGGGATGAAGGGTACTTCAAGGTATGCATAACGTACAGTGGTTGAAACTAGAAGAATCACACACACACACGCATGCACACACGCACACATGCACACACACGCACGCACCCGCACCCACGCATGCACGCACACACACACACACACACACGTGCCCACCTTGCTCCTTGCCATCAAAGCCCCTCCACTTGCCCAGCACTGGCTGCAGTTCCTCCAGGTCCAGGTACCCAGAGTGATCACTGTCCCACACATCAAACAGAGAGTTCACATGCTGGCATCGCACAACAGCCACAGCCTGCAACTGGGCCTGAGAGTCAGGACATTGTTCATTCAACAGTTTGGCTCTGGAGGAACAGTTTGTGCTATATGGAGATGTGCAACTTCAAGCTACCATCTTGTTCCCTCACTTGTGCTGATCTCTCCGCTCTCTCCTGCTCTGTCTCCTGAAAGTTCTCCCGGAGGAAGGCAGGCAGCGACTGCACGACGTCGCCGCTAGGGTCCTCCCCGAGAAACAGCTCCACCAGCTGCACAAACTGGGAGGGGCTGAGAATACGGCTGTCCCAGGAAGATCCCGGACCAGAGGGGGTCACCACCCGGGACAACATGCCTGCAAGGAAGAAGAGCACATGTCACACCGTGAGTACTACACCAAGCAAACAATGCTACTTCCTTTCTTCTCCAAGAGCAAGCTCACCAGATAGCATCCCAGCTCTGGACGCAGACGTGACCTGGCTGCTGGTGGTCAGCATGGTGTCAGTGGGAGGCGGAGCAGTACCGTCTGCCCGTTTCAGTGTGTCTTCCTCCTCACTCCCCCCCACTGGTCTTGAAGATTGGGAACCTTCTTCCTCTGTTATGATGGGCCGCTCGCCGGCTGCTTCACTGGTCTCTTCAGCTCCGTCCTCTACTGCAGAACGGTCTGTCTCCTGTGGTTCAGCTTTGTCCTCCACAGGTCGGTCTGTCTCCTGTGGTTCAGCTTTGTCCTCCACAGGTCGGTCTGTCTCCTGTGGTTCAGCTTTGTCCTCCACAGGTCGGTCTGTCTCCTGTGGTTCAGCTTTGTCCTCCACAGGTCGGTCTGTCTCCTGTGGTTCAGCTTTGTCCTCCACAGGTCGGTCTGTCTCCTGTGGTTCAGCTTTGCCAACATCCTTCCCCCCAACACTTCCGTCTGCCACTGTGTAAAGTGTGTAGCATGTTGTGAACTATCCCCAACTTACTGCAGTGAGTATAGTGTTGTAACATGTCATTCGCTATGGAGATGAATACTCGACTACGTAGGTGAGTGTTGATATAGTGCAGGGATGCGACTCTGCTGGCAAAACACACACACACACACCTTCCTCAGCAATGAACTCCAGGTAGTCCTGTTCAGAGGCGCTCCCCCCAGTCTCCTTCCCCTCCTCCCTCTCTCCGGCTTCCAGCACCTCAGCTACTGGCCCTGAGGTAAGGGGAAGGGAGGGCACTTCATCTCACTTCAGCAGGTATCACACGGATGTGTGCATGGCAGACTGCTACGCTCACACAGCCGGGGGTTGCCAGATGTGTGCATGGCAGACTGCTACTCACACAGCCGGGGGTTGCCAGATGTGTGCATGGCAGACTGCTACTCACACAGCCGGGGGTTGCCAGATGTGTGCATGGCACTGCTACACTCACACAGCCGAGGGTTGCCAGATGTGTGCATGGCACTGCTACACTCACACAGCCGGGGGTTGCCAGATGTGTGCATGGCAGACTGCTACTCACACAGCCGGGGGTTGCCAGATGTGTGCATGGCAGACTGCTACTCACACAGCCGGGGGTTGCCAGATGTGTGCATGGCACTGCTACACTCACACAGCCGGGGGTTGCCAGATGTGTGCATGGCAGACTGCTACTCACACAGCCGGGGGTTGCCAGATGTGTGCATGGCAGACTGCTACTCACACAGCCGGGGGTTGCCAGATGTGTGCATGGCAGACTGCTACACTCACACAGCCGGGGGTTGCCAGATGTGTGCATGGCAGACTGCTACTCACACAGCCGGGGGTTGCCAGATGTGTGCATGGCAGACTGCTACTCACACAGCCGGGGGTTGCCAGATGTGTGCATGGCACTGCTACACTCACACAGCCGGGGGTTGCCAGATGTGTGCATGGCAGACTGCTACTCACACAGCCGGGGGTTGCTCAGCTCTCTCTGGGTGTCTGGGGAGGCCGAGTCGTAGTAACTGGCAAACAGGCGGAGCATACGGAGCCGATCCAATGATCCAGTCTGCATACAGGAGTGTGTGTGTGTGTGTGGGGGGGGGGAGGTGACATGAAACAAGGACATGGGATAAACGTGGAGAGATTGATCAACTCACATTGTCCGGGTCACAGTCACCAAACACTCTGTCGAAGTACTCCCTAGAAAGAACAAGTAGTACAACTCAAAATCTGCCAGCCAGTAGTCTCCGTAAACGTACCTACCTACCTACCTATCTATCTATCTATCTATCTATCTATCTATCTATCTATCTCTATGTCTGTACCTCCTCTGTTCCTTTGCCCTGATCCTCTGGCACCCCCTCCCACACACCCCCAGATACCCAGAGAGGGATTCAAACAGGTCAGCAGAGAGCTCAAGAGCACACCTCATCACCACCTGGCACATGCAGGTGAACGATAGGAAGAGATACTGACAGGGAACTACTTCACCACCTGGCACATGCAGGTGAACGATTGGAAGAGATATTGACGGGGAACTACTTTAAGCTGGAATGGCTTACATCAACACACTCTTGCTGGGTAGCATCCTTCTCCTCTGCTTGAAGCAAGGTTGAGAGAGAACCTGAGGCATTGGGAAGGAATGAGTCATACAGTCCCGTCCTGTGGTGTCAGGATGTGATAACTCAGACCTTCAAGTGCTGCAGCCAGTGTGGGATCAGCCAGCGTCTTCAACCAGGACCTCACGGAATGCTGAACCTGCAGACAGTGTTGTTTCACCATGAGTGTCTGTGAAGAGTACCATAAGGTTTTGATTTCACCCATGCAGTCGGAGTCCTACCCACCTGTCCCAGAGGCACTTCCTCCCTCCCTTCCGCTGACCACCTGGCAAACACCTCCCTCAGCACACCCTCCCTCCGACCTTCCTCCTGAGTTTGTACCTCCTCCTTCCTCTCCCTCCCCTCCCGCCTCTGCCTCATGCGTAGCTTCAGCCCAGCCAGCTTGTTCTCGTCTACGGAGAATGCCATTCTCTTCAGCTTCTCTGTGACCTCGTGCATTGTGCGGCAGTAGGGGTGGGCCTCTACAAAATTGCTATAGCGTGGATTGTTTCTCATCAGGTACTGTGCCAGGTAGTTTATGGGGTTGAAGTCTGGCTGTGCCTCCTCACACTCAGCAATCTCACGTAAGCTCACCTCCGTCAACAGCCTCTCAACACCCAGCACCAGCGTTGGCAACAGGTTTTCCGTGAGGTAGGCCCGAGTGTTGAGGCCAGCTCTCTGCTCATTCAACCACTCCCTTGCAAGGAGCTCCATGGGAACATGGCGCTGGGCAGCTCTCTCCTGCTCTGTGAGCTCCGACTGCTTCCTTCTCTTGGCTCTGCTAACAGAGACCTGCCTGTAAGGCATGTAAGGGCACGATTAATTCAAAGTGCAAGTCATTGTGGAAGCTACATGTATGGACATGACTGCAGTAGTACAATGACAGGATCTAGGATGTTAAAACGTGGAGCCCAAACTAGCACTTTGACAAAATGCACCCGTCCAGCTGATAATAATATGGTGCACTGCACGGAAGATAGCCCCCCCCCCACCTCCAAGTCGTACCTATAGGCATGTTTACGTCTCTCGCGGAAGGCTTTCCACCTGTGGACGACAGCCCACGTATTGATATCTTTCTTGGACGTCTCCATCCTAGGCAAGGGTCTCTATGCACAGCAAACAAGCCAGGTTTCCATAGCTACGCAACTCCGCTTACTCCCGCGCTTTCTTGACAGCGTACGTGACCTTTGACCCCACGGGGCGCGCGCAACAGGAAACGGGCCTTAAATACTGAATTTGTAGCAAGTTTTGGCGGGAAGTTGGGATGGCACACTCGCTAAGCACTTGCTTTACAGCCTGGGGGTTGAGTGTTCGTCTCCCCAATAACCGAGTACGAGTCTGGGCCACTCCGTACACACCGGTTCCTGACTTCCCCGCCTAGCAGCTTGAGTACGCCGGTTCCCATCTGACCACCGAAGCTAAAGAAAGGTGTTCTGGTTGAAAGCAGGTAGCCTCCTGTGATTCCAGTCACCGCCGCCTATCCAGCGCTCCTGAGGCTTACACTTCGGTGTTCGACCTGTCACGGAGGGATGGGTTGTTGCTAGGTTGTATTTTTTTTCTTTCTTTTTTTTTCTTTTTTCCCCTTCCTTCTTTGGGTGGTCTTATATATGGCTGGTATGTTTGTTCTCTTTGTCTTCTTTTTTTTTTTGTGCTAATTTTTGTTTCTCCAAGTTAATTCCTGTTACATGAATGAACTATGGACAGCTAGCAGGAAAATGAGATTCAGCAACTGGTTGTTGTGATCTCAAGCACTGTTGTAGACACTGTATAAAATGACTGAATATTCCCTGGCAACAGTGCACATTTTCATGCATTCAGTAGGTGCTGTCTTTGTACATGTGGGTGGCCGTGCACACAATACACTACTAGTTTTCTCCATTGAGGACCTGCAATCTATATAATGTAGTTCATAGACATTCTGTGGCTTGAAGGTATGATTCCAATGATCGACAGTTGCATGCATGGCCGGGCGCGATGTTTTGCATCCACCTCATGGCCTTATATGGATGGGGTCATGCAATCAGGGCATTTCAGTTCATGAGACCGGCACTATCAAAGGCACCAAACAAGTGTGCTCACTCCCACAGTGATGACTATCCACAGTAGCCAGCGCTAGGTACGTCTCCACTGGTGTCCACATGTTTGATACACGTCATGTGTACCAATAACATAACAACTACACGGTATGTACAGCTTACATAGGTTACAAGAACACTACATACACACAATGAGAAAATCACACAAATTCCCTAATAGATTTATAATAACCTAGCTGGCTAGCCACTAAGCGGGTCCTCCCGGCAGTGGATAGCATACCGCAATCTCTCATTCATTATCTCCTGGGAGGAGTACTGTGGCAGTTTGACCATGAACATGCATGTCTCTGCTCTAATGTACCTACTGTCCGGAGGACCTGCAGGGAAGACGAAACATAACCAGTGGAGGTGGAGGTAGATAAGATGACGAGAGGTTCATGGGGAGTCAGACTACACAGCCAACTTGCAGCTACTACCGCAAGTGTCTGGACTGATGCTCATGTGAACACTGATACAGCCGCCACAGTTACCTCTGACTGTGTAAGCAATGCTCCCTGGGCAGCACAGGTGTTCCAGACTGTTCCCCAGTACCATCACTGGCTTTAGTCTACACGACCAATAGCCAGCTCAGTACAGTCTGGCAAAGCCAGATCGGCCATCACTATTTTCAATTGTACAACTTCCTATTCTTAGCCTCGTTGCCACGCCCCACGTAGCCTGGTAACAAGGCCTATTCTTAGCCTCGTTGCCACGCCCCACGTAGCCTGGTAACAAGGCCTATTCTTAGCCTCGTTGCCACGCCCCACGTAGCCTGGGAACAAGGCCTATTCTTAGCCTCGTTGCCACGCCCCACGTAGCCTGGTAACAAGGCCTATTCTTAGCCTCGTTGCCACGCCCCACGTAGCCTGGGAACAAGGCCTATTCTTAGCCTCGTTGCCACGCCCCACGTAGCCTGGGAACAAGGCCTATTCTTAGCCTCGTTGCCACGCCCCACGTAGCCTGGTAACGAGGCTATCCTATTCTTAGCCTCGTTGCCACGCCCCACGTAGCCTGGTAACAAGGCCTATTCTTAGCCTCGTTGCCACGCCCCACGTAGCCTGGGAACAAGGCCTATTCTTAGCCTCGTTGCCACGCCCCACGTAGCCTGGTAACGAGGCTATCCTATTCTTAGCCTCGTTGCCACGCCCCACGTAGCCTGGTAACAAGGCCTATTCTCAGCCTCGTTGCCACGCCCCACGTAGCCTGGTAACGAGGCTATCCTATTCTTAGCCTCGTTGCCACGTCCCACGTAGCCTGGTAACAAGGCCTATTCTCAGCCTCGTTGCCACGCCCCACGTAGCCTGGTAACGAGGCTATCCTATTCTTAGCCTCGTTGCCACGTCCCACGTAGCCTGGTAACAAGGCCTATTCTCAGCCTCGTTGCCACGCCCCACGTAGCCTGGTAACGAGGCTATCCTATTCTTAGCCTCGTTGCCACGTCCCACGTAGCCTGGTAACAAGGCCTATTCTCAGCCTCGTTGCCACGCCCCACGTAGCCTGGTAACGAGGCTATCCTATTCTTAGCCTCGTTGCCACGCCCCACGTAGCCTGGTAACAAGGCCTATTCTCAGCCTCGTTGCCACGCCCCACATAGCCTGGTAACGAGGCTATCCTATTCTTAGCCTCGTTGCCACGCCCCACGTAGCCTGGTAACAAGGCCTATTCTTAGCCTCGTTGCCACGCCCCACGTAGCCTGATAACGAGGCTATCCTATTCTTAGCCTCGTTGCCACGCCCCACGTAGCCTGGGAACAAGGCCTATTCTTAGCCTCGTTGCCACGCCCCACGTAGCCTGGGAACGAGGCTATCCTATTCTCAGCCTCGTTGCCACGTCCCACGTAGCCTGGGAACAAGGCCTATTCTCAGCCTCGTTGCCACGCCCCACGTAGCCTGGTAACGAGGCTATCCTATTCTCAGCCTCGTTGCCACGCCCCACGTAGCCTGGGAACAAGGCCTATTCTCAGCCTCGTTGCCACGCCCCACGTAGCCTGGGAACGAGGCTATCCTATTCTCCACTCAGCACACGGGGTACCAGTTGCCAGGAGCAATACTGGTATTCAGAGGATGAAACAATGCTTGGTAAGGAATGTACCTCTGCCGTCCGGAGGAGCAATCTTCATGGGGTAGGGGGGCACATGCATCCCGCTGTCCCCTCCCTCCCTGCAGGGGTGGCCAAACGGGATCCGCTCCTGGTTGCAAGCAAACTTAATGAACTTTCGAAGCTCATCCTGGAGTGAGAGAAGACACAACTGTGAACCAACAACTCGGAAATGGAATGGATCACAGACGTCTGATACTAGGACTACTTCTCACCTGTGAGAAGCTTTCTAGAGCATTCCAGAAGAACTGCACGTGTCTGTCTGTTGACATCAGCCCAACCTGGTACATAGTATGTCCCTTTGCGGAGCAGCAGAGATCAGTACAATAACCAGACCACCTCACCCAACACAAAGAAGTCCTTCGGAGATGGACAAACACTTACTTTGAGGTACTCCAGATTGATGTCGGGGAGGCCGCAGATCCGGAGGTCAAGGTCCCGCGCAGTGAGGGTGTGCAGCAGCTGGAGTGGGATGACCGACGCCATCCCACATCGGACTACACTCACCCGGGAATCACACGCCAGCTCATGCAATCGGGACTCCCTCACCAATCTAACAAATTCTTTGCAGTTGGAGAACCTAATGGCCGGGATGTATGCTCAGGTTACCCACAGCACCTGGCATTGCCGTTAGTATCAGCACTCACTCAACATTCCTCTCTCTGCCACCCTCGCACAGCTCCAACTCCACCCCATCCAACCCGGTGAACACAAACTTCAGTCCCCCAGGGGTGGGAGCGGCAGTCGAGGAAGCCCCCTCCCCCTCCTCCCCCCGTCTGTGCACCAGGCCGCTGAGCAGTTCATCAAACTCTTCAGGAGTGGAACACTGCAGAGCAACATACACTCACATCACACACACCACACGACAATCACCAACTCTTCTGTTCAAGGAACATGTTGCTAGGATTGTTTACGATTTGTGTGATTTTCTCATTGTGTGTATGTAGTGTTCTTGTAACCTATTGCCACACACTATGTTTTGACAAATAGATGTGCTCAATCAATGTGCTCTGCGGAAAAGGTACCCCCCCCCCCCCCCCCCCCCCCCCCCCACCATCCCCACACACATCCTTACATCTAGCATCTTCTGTGTGAGGTTGTACGTGATACAGTCGGCCTCCTGCAGGTCCCTCAGCTCCAACTGCTCCTCCCTCAGACTCTTCCAGAACGAAGGAAGCAAGTCCAGAGCTATCGGCATGTCAGCTCGAATTGCTACACCAAGCAGCTACAGAGATCATATAGCATAACAGTAAACACAGAGGGAGGCAGAGAACAGGTTAACCCCACACCCAATTCAAACAAGACGCTCACACCAACACCTACCTGTCCAAAGAACTGGAGCAGCTTCTCCTCAGAATACGTCATCATACCGGGAGCGAGAATACACTTGCCCTGCACAGATGATAGAGCGGGTTCAGACCCTTTCTGAGTAGCACATGGGTGACGTTCAACACATGCTTACAAAAGTGTAATGGGCATGGCAAGGGTTGAAGAGGAAATAAAGATGTGAGAGAGGGTTTGCACAACCTCAACATGTTTGTTTTGGATGCCAGAAGACTCAATATAACCTTGAGGGCATCACTGGACATCCTAGCTACTGCCTTGTGAAACAAAACATCTTGACCAGGTGTGCTAACCTTGTTGAGACCAGCTGCTCCACTGGGGCAGGGGAGGAGGATCGGCAGCACAGCCGACTGCAACTCACGCACAACCTGCCACAGGAACTGCCTGAATGAACCACCTGATACGCAGAGAGGGAGAAACCCGAGTGAAGCACGAATGTGACTTGTTACAGTTTAATGCCTGCCACCATAGTCATTGGTAAGAAATTTCCCTTTACAAATACGGAAGCTGTGGCACCAAGCATCAACGCTGGCAGCTGTTTTGGGCCAATTGGTGCATGAAAGTACTCGCACACGAGGGAAATGACCAACGTCCCTGCCTTTGAGCAAACAAACAGCAAAGACATCACACTCATTTCGATCCTCCACCATCAGTGGCGGCATCTCTCGTCTAAAGACTTGCAAACAATATGCTCTCACACGACCCTCTTCCAAACAAACACTTCCATTTTCACATGGAGATTACAGGAGATTACTGGATTTTACTGGAGATTACTGAACATTGTCTCTGTATATACTTAGGTATACTGCACACACTGACTTCCTCAGGGTTTTATAGAACAACACACGCTTATGGTAGTAGTTTCACTGGCTCACTTGTCCCGTGAACCTCTTCGCCTGCTAGCTTGACATTGAAGGCATACGTGGGGTCTCCCCCGCTGGCCAGGGGGACACACAGCTGTGGGGAGGGCACGCTCAGCATCTGCTGGGCCGCCTGACAGAACTGTGTCGCAAGAGGAGCACTGGGCAGGCCTGTGCAGAAGAGACACAATGGTAGCTGCCAGTAAAGGCTCTCTGTGCAGCCAGAAACTTCAGAGGGCTTTCAGAAAGACCAAGTTTGAGCTATTTCTTTCAAACCTAAGCTCACATGCATAATCTTGCCATATGCTCTGTATGACTACCTTATATGGAGTAATGTTACACACCTGCGACCGACTCAAGTGGATCCATCTTGATTTCCGGAGGGGGCTGATCAAGCGACCTGCGGGTGGAGGCGTTGAGCACTGCATGCAGGAAAGAGATCTTGATGTCGTAGAACAGCAGCGGAGCCATGTGTGTGAGGAGGGTCCCCAGGGACAGAGGGTGGGTGGAGCGGAGGTCCACCACAAGCAGGAGGTGGGAGAGCTCCTGGTTGATGTACTTTAATTGAAGAAACCTCTGCCGCACGTCTGCCAAGGAGAGGTCTGAGATCGAGGAAGAATGAATGACAAGTGCTGCAGCGGAGTCTGCATGAGGTATGAGAGCACAACCGGACGCACTCACCTTGCAGTGGGGCCAGCTGCTGGCTGGCGAGGCTGGCCTCAGCAAGGGTGATGTCCCAGGGCTGCAGGGTGGCAGCTGAGACTGCCAGGTGGCGGCAGAGGGAGTCCACATACTGCACCAGAGCTCGGTCCTGTGAGGAGGTGGGGGGCTGGGCCATGGCGTCTGCCACCGTGAACCCACACCTGGGACGGGGAAACCACCCATCAATCCGTGCTTTCAGCATGCTGCACCATCCCGGGCTACTGGTTTGAGGCCTAGTTGCACAATCATGTGAGGCTATGCACTTCAAAGATCAAAGTTTCAAACTACTTCACGAATGACTCACTTCACAAAATGGAGGTCGTATCCACTGGCAAACAGCCCCTGCCAGAGTGCTGCCACTCCCCCCTCCACTTGTTCCAGGGCCCACTGCAGAAACCTCTCCAGTGCCAGCCGCCCCTCCTGCTGCTTACACATCCCTTCCACCACCTCCTCCACGCTTCCCTTCCCTCCGACATACCCAGAGAGGAACAGCTGCAGCCTGCCTGCAACCTGCTGGGGGGCTACCAAACCTCCGTCACACTCCGGACCCAAACTAGAGTGGAATATATCTGTCAACGTTCTCTTTACTCTTGCACTCAGCCCCTCTTCTCCAACAAGCTTTTGCCTCAGGTAGTCCACCAGCACCTTGCTGGCCACCTCGTCATCCCCACACAGGAGGCTGTCGCTCACGGACGACACAGGGACACTCCCCTCCTCACTCTGCAGCTCGGGAGTAGACTGGAGGGCAGAGCTGACTGCGGATACCTGGCTGCCACAGCAGAGTTCCAGCACAGCATGGCCGAGGAGGCGGTGGGTAACAGGGGGGTCCTCGGCTGATTCGGTCCCTGACTCTGGGGGATCTTGTTTGGACAGCTCCTGTTGTGTCTGCTGCTCCCCCTCCGGCTTCTCCGGAGAACCCTCATTGCTTGTTTGCTGTTCTGTTTGCTGATCTTGGACTCCTTTCTCCTCCGCTTTCTCACCGCTGCCATCCAATTCCTTTGCATCGCTCTCCCCATTCCCACTGGCTCCCTCCACCTCTCCACCACCACCCTCTCCTGCTCTCACCTCTTCTACTGGGAGGTACAACTGATCCTTGTACAGCCCTCCGTGCATTTGGCACACTCTCCGGATGGCTTTCTGAACACTTTCGATGCTCATTTTGCTGTTGATACATGTGACAACCAGAAGCCTCGAGTTGGGTTTGGCTGGGAGGGAGGAGGCCACACTGGACTCTTGGATCTGGGACCGAGATTGCTCACTGGGCTGCAGCGCCACACTCCGGAGGAGGGCAGCAGCCGACCGCACAACGTGAAGCCACTCCTCCTTCTTCTGCGGCTCAGTTTCCTCTTTCTTGGATGCTTTCCGTGCTCTAGTTCTCCTTGTGACCTTCTTGCTCTGCTCAGCTGCAGCAGTGGGCGTGGCAGCAGCAGTGGGTGTGGCAGCAGTGGGTGTGGCTGCAGTGGGTGTGGCTGCAGCAGTGGGTGTGGCCAAGGCAATGGGCATGGCTGAAGTGGGTGGGGTCAAGGGGAATTCTTCCCCATGAAGCATGTGCTGGTAGTCCATTGCTGCCAGCACCAGCTCCAGGAGGGCCTGGAAGTACGTGGAGAACTTGCCGGAACCCCCTTCCCCAATACTCCCAGCTGGAGGGAACACCGATGACTTCAATAAGCTCTTCTTCAAAGGGAAACTGCTTGATTCGGTCTTGAACAACCTCAGCAGCTCCTGCCGCATGCTCTGAAGAAATTCACTAGGAATGACATATGTAGAAGATCCCTCCGGAGCTACGGCACACAGTGTCCACAGCACCTCTGAGAAGAGGGGTAGCAGGGCCTCCTTGAGCAGCAGTGGGCAGTCCAGGTGGCTGAGAAATCTCACCAGACCCTCCAAACACACAGAGAGAGCTTTGCAACACTGCTGAGCAGAGTCTGGAGAGAGCTCGGCATTCTTGTGCATGTTGCAGACATGTCTTGATAGAGTGTGTGTGAACGCCAGAGCGAGAGGGAAGTCGGCCGGTAAAGAGAGAACGTTCAGAACCTTTCCTGGGCGTGTGCTGCATCCCCCGAGCTTGATGTGGATCCTGCTGAAGGGGAGGATGAGGGAGGGGTAGGGCGGCCCACAGTAGTGATTGGCTGAGGATTGGACAATCTCATTGGGATATCGGACCACCTCCTGCAGTTGTTCTTTCCCTCCCTTTCCCTGTCCTCCACGGTAGCACAGCACCCGCGCCCATGGATACTTGTACGTCAAACTGCCAGATGCAGGAAGAAAAGAAAAGTGGATAGGTTCAGACTCATACTGTGAGATACAACACAAGCTAGTGGATCGGTTCAGACTCATACTGTGAGATACAACACAAGCTAGTGGATCGGTTCAGACTCATACTGTGAGATACAACACAAGCTAGGGGTGACACAATTACTTGAACCTTCACCTTTTGCCGGCAAAACGCTGGGTACTGAACGTTCATAAGGTATGTTATGTAATAGGTTGCTGACTGCGCAACTGGGTATCAAATCACGCCACAGAGATTACAGAGCAAAGGTTAGGGTTATGGGAAACATGTTGACATACCTCGCAGGCTGAGAGCTGCTGGACTTGTCGTTCGTGCAGGAGACCACGATGAAGGCTGCATCTGGGTGGCTGATGTCAATGGCCTCCTTACTCTCAGTGATCTTGAGCTCTGTGGCACCAAAGTCCTGAGGAGTCCTCTGCAGACAGGTTGACAGTTGCTCAGCTATGGCCTCCAGACCTCCCCTGAGGGTCTGGATAGTTCTCAGGATCTCGTGCTGCAGTTGCTCAGCGCTGGTGTAGAACATGTGCAGGGGTGACAGTGTGAGGGTGTGGAGGCATGAGGGTAGGGAGGGGGAGAGATCGGGACTTGTGGTGGTGCTCCCTCCTTCCGCGAGAGGTTCAGCGAAACAGTCAGCAGACAGCATCCTGAGGTGGTGGAGTGCAGCATCCACGGCAGCCTCGGTGGTAGCCTGGTTGAGGGAGAGGAGGGCCCTACAGCAGTACATGCTGGCCAGGGAGGTCTCACAGCGGAGGAGCTCCCTATAGTAGCCAGAGGAAGGAGACAACCTCCGTCAGACTCACTGTGACATCACATCTCCACCCACCTGCTACCAGGTGGCCTTACCACGTGGTCTCATCTCCACCCACCTGCTACACCTGCTACCAGGTGGCCTTACCACGTGGTCTCATCTCCACCCACCTGCTACACCTGCTACCAGGTGGCCTTACCAGGTGGTCTCATCTCCATCCACCTGCTACACCTGCTACCAGGTGGCCTTACCACGTGGTCTCATCTCCACCCACCTGCTACACCTGCTACCAGGTGGCCTTACCACGTGGTCTCATCTCCACCCACCTGCTACACCTGCTACCAGGTGGCCTTACCACGTGGTCTCATCTCCACCCACCTGCTACACCTGCTACCAGGTGGCCTTACCACGTGGTCTCATCTCCACCCACCTGCTACCAGGTGGCCTTACCACGTGGTCTCATCTCCACCCACCTGCTACACCTGCTACCAGGTGGCCTTACCACATGGTCTCGGCTCCACCCACCTGCTACCAGGTGGCATAACCATGTTACCTGGAGGCCATGCTGACCACAACCCTCACCTGTGTACGAGCATGTTGGCTGCATCAGTCCCCCTCAGAGAAGGAGACTTGCGGTAGCCCGGTGGGGGGCGCTCCAGGTAGACCACGGGATACCAGAACCTCACCAGAGCACCCTCATTCTGCAGGTAGCACTCCACCTGGACCAGCTCATTCGGCTGTGAGGGGAAGGATGGAGAAGGGAAGTACCAGCTGCGATGTTAAATCCACAAGCTACCACAGGACACCCTACTACACAGGCCTTCACACCCATGCATACAGGTCCACACAAGGCACAAGGCACAAACATCACACACACACCTCATCGACGTCCAGGACAATCCCAGTGAGGCCCTGAGTCTTCTGCATGGTCCGCACGCCGCAGCGAGCATAGGGCAGCTCCCTCCGGACCACCACGGCCGAGCCCTTGCGTACCCGGGAGATGGTGAACTTGCCCAATTCAGCCTTCACATCATCCATGGTGGGCAGGTGGAGGTCTTTGGGGATGCCCCCGTTCTCTTCATAGAGGAACTCGACTGTCTCCTGGGCTATGCTCTCCATGCCTGCAGTACACAACACCAGAAACCTCCAGTAAACATACTCATTGCATGCAGCTGCTTATGAAGTAGCCTCGTTCCCTGGGAACGAGGCTGACACTGAAGTGGCTCACCAAGCTGTAATGCTCCCTTGATCTGCTCGAGGCCTGACTTTCTCTCCTGGTCGTTACGGAACCTGCGCTGGATCACAGGGAACACCTTGGTCTCCCAGGCCTTCACTAGCAGGGCATGCAGGTCCTCCTCAGGGGGACTGCTCCCGCCCTCTTCCTCTGACTCCTCCTCCTGGGACCCTCCTCCCGGACGCACCAGAGGACCACTCTCTAGCATGCAGTCAAAGCTGTGTACCAGCTGGTAGCCTTGCGAAGCCTCGCTCTCGTAGCCTGGACAATACATCAGACAGCTTACATACCAATATCTATCTATCTCCATCTGTCTGTCTGCCTATCTATCTGATCATCTCTCTAATTCCGACTTACCAATGGTGGCAATGGGGGGTTTGAGTCTCCGGGATGGGGGTCCTGTCTGAGCAAGTTCCACCACACTCCCTCCTTTTCCACCGCTCTCCCCTCCCGCCCCCTCCCCCTCACTATCACTTGTCCCAGCAGCGAATGGGAGGGCCCCAAAGATGGCGGCCACCTCTTCTGTAGACTCTCCCTCCTCCTGGAGGTCAGCAGCATCTCGATGGGCGTGTCCTTCCACGAAGGAGAATGGACGATCACCGAAGTTCACCCTCACTTTAACAGCCTGCAGTATGAACAGCAAATGTAACACAGTATCTCTCAGTTACCCTTGTTTCCAGGCCCTTGCAGAAACTCTGATGGAATATATTCTTTGCACACGTGCTTAATTTTCCCAAAGAATTCCTCAGTGGTTTGGTGATGTCAGGTACTCCTACCCCATTGTTAGCATTTTGAAATACGTCCACCTGGTTAACATCAGCCAGTGTTTCTTTTAGAAAATCATTCGATGGGGGGCGGAATCGTAGCGCGGCGAGGTAAGGGGGTGAGGCATGAATAGCTTTGCATACATAATACTTCTTGGGTATCATTCAAGGGGGGGGGGGGGCAGTAAAGATTCAAGAGGGGGCGAATGCCCACCCCCGCCCCCCCCTAAAAGAAACCCTGTCAGCAGTGACTCTGAGCAGTGAGGACGGAATTCCTCACCTTCTTCTGTATGTGCAGGAATGGTAGCATCTCAGCAGGGGCCTCCTGGAACTCCTGCACCAGCCGCTCTCCATTCAGGGTGAAGTAGATGGTCCCCCCCACCCCCTCCTCTCCCCTCACCCACCCACACCCAACCACGTCCCCATTCTTGAGAGGACTGTTCAGTCGGAAGGTCTTCCACTCCAGCAAGTTGTCGCCCTTCACCTGGCAGCCCCGCCCAGAGCTGAGGTAACAAATTCAATGGGTCAAATGCAGCACATTGATTGGTCAAATCTCAGTCCAATATGGTCTACAATGATTTCTCAGACTACGCTTTACCTCCGAAGGAGGCAGGTGTCTTGAGGATAGGCCCATGGCTGGCTCTCTGCAGGCTTCTCTGGGGAGGGGGAGTATCCCATGGCGATGTGGGCAGCATCTGAGGAACTGTCCCCCAGGTGACACACCTCCAGTTCCCAGTAGAAGGACGGAGCCTGGGGGGAGGGAGTTTCATTAGCCCAACTTGTGATCACCTCTAACATGATAGCAGCCAGCTCACGCATATCTGAGCTAAACGTCACCTCCGCTCTAATGATAGGCTGTCCCTAAGCAGGTTAGTAGGCTGAAGTCCATTACATAACCTTGGGTCAAAGTACTCACTTGTGCTGGTATGGCCGTGTTGGCACAGATGATGACACCTTTGGGCTGTGAGGAGGTGTCCTGCCCAGCGCCACTGCCCCCGGTGCTGGGGGTGGTGGCGGTGGGGCCCTGGTAGGCCACCGAGGTCAGCTGGTGGGTGAAACTGCAGGAGGTCACCGGAGGCCACAGCCGGGTCAGGTCCAGCTTCACACTCTTGGGCTGGAAGGGAAACAAATCGTTTACCAAAAGGTCTTTCTGAGGAACAATGGAAGGTGGCAGTCGCCCCCCTATAGGGTTGAGCAGCCCCATACCTCGCTTCTCCGTTTCTCTGTCCGTGGTGGTGCAGGTCTAGCACAGTCTCGGTACAGCATCCTCAGACTCTGGCAGTGTGACTCCATGAGAGAGACACGCTGGCCAGGGCTGCACTCCTCGGCCAGGGAGCCCAGCAGCTCCCGAGGGGAGTGTGAGAACAGCAGTTTTGAGAACACGGAATCTTTCACATGGTGAGTAAGTGACATGCAGGCTCGAGTCCGCAGCTCTGCAAACAATCGACAGAGACCCAAAGATGGAGTGTTAGCATCCGCACTGGAGTGTGCGTGGGTGATGGAGGGGGGAGCTGTCTCCAGGAGAGCACAGATAGCGTTACAGAGGTCTTCCTCAACCCTGAGCTGGCTGAGGGGAAGGGTGTCCTTCTGGGGAGGAAGCAGCCGGGACAGGGGGACCTCCAGCACCTTGTTGGGGCCAAAGCAGTAGTCATCCTCAGGAAACTGGACATTTGCCAGACCTCTGCGCTCTGAGATGCTCAGTATGGTACCAAGGGAGTCCTGTACGCCACCACCGACCACCTGGACCTTCATGCCCACCCGCACACTCTCCTTGAACCCTCCCAGTGCTGCAAATGTAGCATTGGCGATGCAGGCAGACTGCAGCAGCCCCCCAGGGGACGGCAGGATCCCCCCACCAGCAACGCAGCTGTGGACGGACTCCGTGTAGGTCGCCAGTTTGGGAGCCAGGTCTGGCACGGAACGGAGTGACTGCAGCATAGTCTGGGGAACGAGAGACACTGATCAAATCACTGGTCAATCAACCAGGTGGGTTATCAGTAGATCAACTGATTCTCACCCCCTTGATTGCGCTTGTCCACACTTCGGCTGCATTGGGCTCGGTCAGCAGGCCGTGAAGCAGACCAATCACCTCAGATGCAAGAGAATACGCCACATGGCCACTCACAAACGGTCTTGGGGGATCGGTCTTCAGTAGCTCCAGGTTCTTCTTCTTCGCAGCTGCCTCCGCCTGAGCTTTCTTCTTGTCGACAACGCTGCCGGAGGGGTCTCCTGTGCCCCCACTAGGCGGACCCACACTCACTGTGAATCCCATGCTCGCCCAGCGCAGGGCCCGGCGGAGACAGGCTCGGTACGAGTCCGTCACAACCTCAGCTTTTCCGTGTTCCGTGAGAGCACGATCCATGTGCATCACCTCCTGCATACGATGGCCGCTCAGTCTGCACACGGAAATGGCAACAGTGAACAATTAACCAGCACCCGAAACACACTCCCTACATAGTACGAGGCCCCTCCCCCCTACCTGAACTGCCGAGGGTCCTGGCTGATGAGGGGCTGCAATATTTCAGCTGCACTCTCGTTCTCCCGCCTGTACACGTAAACGGAGGCCTGCCCACTCTCATCAAACTCCTCGTCCATTTTGCGAGTCATGTGACTTTCTGTCTCCAAGGGGGCTGACCGACCGTCCTCTGACTGTTTCTGTGCCACCTGTGAGGCATCAGGGACAACGTACTCGGCCAGCTTTGCTAGCAGGAGCTCTACAATGTCTGTAGCCAGCCCCGAGTGCTTTGAGGGAGGGAGGGAGGGATGAGGGGGGACAGTGACTTGGGAACACTCGGCTATGGTCATGAGGGGGAGAGCAATGCGGCAG
This sequence comes from Axinella damicornis, assembly GCA_963931865.1. Classification (NCBI taxonomy): domain Eukaryota; kingdom Metazoa; phylum Porifera; class Demospongiae; order Axinellida; family Axinellidae; genus Axinella; species Axinella damicornis. The sequence goes on from OZ007507.1 coordinate 291,998, forward strand.
AGTTGTAGGGCAATCAGCACCAGCTTTGGGGAAGGCCTGGGGAGAAGGTGGCTGCTAGTAAACAATACACAAGTACCCGTTAGCAACTGTGTGCAGCATGGCACATGGAGCCATGTTGCTAGTGTGAGAGCGTCTACCTCTGGTCGGTGAGCAGTAGCAGTAGCTTGGAGACACAGGCAGGCTGTGAGAGGATGGCACGGCCCATGTGGCTCTTGGCAAGGCCAAGGAGGAGAGAGAGCGCGTCCTGCAGACCTTCCGAGGCCCCAGACTCTGAGACTACAAGGCGGTCCATTGCACGAGACAGGTGGTTGGTCAACAACTGAGACACCTGCAAACGCAACAGAAAATACATATACAGTGTACTACCATGAATGTAGCCCATTGGCACAGGGTAGAGGCCTTTCACATGGGCTATTGGGATGAGACTGGATTGGAATGGAAACAGAATTCAATGACAAGAAAATTGCCGAGTACAGTTTGCAACTCCACTCCCTCACCTGCTGTGCTAATCCTGAGGACACCACACCGCTGTTCTGGGTCTCCCAAGAGACACAGTGGTCTGCCAGCACCTGGAAGGCCGCCCAAGCTAGGGAAGTGACTCGGTGCATAGCATCGTCCTCCTCCCCCCCAACATCCAGCGGCTTCTGCGAGTCCACCAGGCTACACAACCGGTCAAGTAGCTTCACCAGCCCACTGCGCACTAGGCACTGCTCTTCAAGTCTAGGTACAAACAGGAGGAGGAGAGGGAGAGGGGGGAGGAGGGAGAGGGGGAGGAGAGGAGGAGGGAGAGGGGGAGGGGGGAGGAGGGAGAGGGGGAGGAGAGGAGGAGGGAGAGGGGGAGGGGGGAGGAGGGAGAGGAGAGGAGGGAGAGGGGGGAGAAGGAGAGGGGGAGGAGAGGAGGGAGAGGGGGAGGAGAGGAGAGGAGGAGGAGGAGAGAAGGAGGGGGATAAAGGGACGAGATGACAGAAGAGAGGGGGTGAGAAGAGTGAAGGTGGGAAGGTGGGAGAAGGGAGGGTAGATTAGGAGGGTTAAAGGTATGCACATCAGCAGAGGCTGGCTGTAAAGGTAGCCACCTCCCTCATCCTCCCTCGATCCTACTCCTTCACCTGGTATAGGGAACAATGCAGAGCGTGGCAATAGTGTTGATGCAGGCTGCTGGCTGCTTACTGGCCAGCTCTACCACAGCGTGCATCACTCCAGAGAAAGCCTCTCGCACAGGCTGGGCCATCCCACCACACGCAATGTCCTTGATTCCTGGCCCTCTCTGCATCACCGTCCCCACAGAGGCCAGCAGGTGCTCAACAGCCAGGGAGATGTACTCATTCGTTAGCAGCTGGTCGAGGTAGCCAAGGGCCCGAACACGACACACTCCTCTCCGCCACTGCTGGCTGGCGGCAGCCAGGAAGCTGTCGCAGGACACCTACAGTTACGAGGGGTAAAGATTCTCAAAATGGTGGAACTTCCTGATATTGGAATGGTGGATCTTAAGTCATTTCATAGGTCAACATTCAAACTCAGATCTCAGCCAGTGTTTATGGGACAGTCTACACACACACTAAGGACCAGTCACGCACACAAGGGACCATCCTACTCACTGCCTCCTCTGGTTTGGTGCCAATGAACTGGAAGATCTGGTCGAGCAGGTTTGACTTGTCCTGGGAGGTAGAAATGTCCAGCAACATCTTCTTCCTACGAGAGGCACCGCTCCTCTGCCGCCTGAGAGCAAGAGAGAACATAGAGCTGATGAACTGGGCACTGTCCTACCGTTGCTCCGGCGCAACCCACCTGACACTGATCTCCACCGTCATTGGAGGAGCAGACACTGAGCGAGCATAGGCCAATGTTGGGGAGGTTACAGCGAGGGTGTCATCTTGGACTACACAGTGAGGGAGGGAGGGAGGGAGGGAGGGAGGGGGGAGGGAGGGTGGGAGGGAGGGTGGGAGGGATGGAGGGAGGGTGGGAGGGAGGGAGGGAGGGTGGGAGGGTGGGAGGGATGGAGGGAGGGTGGGAGGGAATGAGTGATTGAGGGGGACGAGTGAGGAGTTGGAGCCTACAGCACTGCTGGCAGACACACCTGTTTTTTCAGTGGTGGAATAGTCATTCTGGGCAATGGTGACATTGAGTAGCAGCTGAGCCCTCTCCATCACACCCTTCACAAGACTACGGGTCTGCAGGAGGGAGTCACGTGCCGGTAAACCTTGCATACCAGGAACTCCGTGCTCTTAGGGTCAGTGCAGCAGATAGTGGAGTACACTACTTGGACCACTGTCTATTGCTCCAGTGTGCTCACAACAAGGCCTACCAATGGCGTGTAGTCCGGCGGACCTGTGTCCTCCCCAGCAGTCCTCCTCCTCTCCACATCCAGCTCTATCAGGTCTCTGGAGAGCAGTGGGGACAAGCGATGTGAGGCAGCATGCACACACACACAGTACTGCAACACAGCCAGGCATTCAGGGCAGCACCGATGATGCAGCATGAGCTAAAGACGCTGCCTACAGTCCCACACTAGAAGACCGTTTCTGCCACTCACTGTAGCTGCTTGGCCGTGGTGAAGACGTCATTCTGGTTCACCTCCACCTCCCTCAGACAGCACAGAAGCTCAAAACTCTTCACAGAGCTCTGTGGGACAAACAGCAACATCTCGTCAGACTAATGGCAGCGGATTCCAGTGCTCAAACCATCCACGCTGAGGATTCTGACCTCGTGCTGGAGCAGGCTGAAGAAGAAGGCCTCACTGGGACCGATGTTCCCTCCCACCATGTCCTCCACGTCATGCCACCAGTTCCTCTCCAGCTCTGCCAGGGCCTGCAGACGTCTCTCCAGCCCATTCACTCGTGTGAAAATGGCATCAAGAAGACTCCGGTTGTCCTCCATGGCCGAGCTGTCTGCAGACTGGCCTAGCAGCTGCAGTGCTGACCCCAGCCCCTGCTGCTTCAGGCATACACACACGATGGCCTCTTCGAGCAGCTCTGGCTGTAACAGCTCTCGTGTGCTGGGTCGGAGAGTCGGCTGCGGCTTCTTAGCCAGTTCTCTCAGACGCTGAGTCACAACGGCCGGGAGGGGTTCGTGCGGGGTGGACTTGGGGAGGGGGAAGAGCTCAGCATCCAGTGGTAGGGAGTCTGGGGGCCCCTCACTGATGGGCCACACACACCTACAACAGAGGGCCGTCAAAACACATCAGACAACTACTCAACACACAGCTCAGAATGAAGCATCTCTGCCCCAACCTCTGCAGCAGCTCAGAGTCCATGAGTGGACGGCATTTCTGCTCCTCCGGAGTGGGCTCAGGGCCACTGTAGAGGCGGCCGATGAGGGAGCAGCAGACTGAGACCAGAGAGAGGTAGAGGTCGGTGACAAAGGAGAGACCAGTTGGGGAGTCCTCAGCTGACTCCTGGGGCCGCACGGTGCAGGCGAACCCCCACATGGCCTTGTCAGGAGTGCTGTGCTCACGCCCACTTTTCATTTCGAAAGTGAAGGTGACCATGTCCCCCTCCACCTGGGCAAGGGCCACACAGACATGATGCAGGCACGGGCGTGTCCAGCCACACCCCACAGCTACAACCACCTGTGCTATCACTTTCTGCTAGGGAATGAATGCTGTTCACTGAGTGGTCAAATCTGTTCTACTATATAGTTGACATGATAAACAATACGTTTGAGCAACCATCCCTTGATCGAACAAGTGCACTTCTCCCATGAACATGAACAGATACAAGAGTGTCTTTGTCCCTACCTTGACCAGATCTTTTGGCCACCCCTTCCCCAGAACGCTCCGGCTGCCGAACCCATGCGTGTTCCCACCATACTCCGCTACCTTGGGGGCCGTGGTGGAGTCTCCTGCGTACACAAGCACCTTGTCATAGTCGTACTGGGAGGACGAGCGGGGGTCGAACTTCAGGTAGAGGTTCTTTGCTCCCGGGAAAGAGATTGTTTCCTTGAACTTATAGTTGTCTCTGACAGGGTGAATGGTCTCTACCAGCCGGCCTGTTGCCCACGGAGCTGGCACCTTGATGTTTGAGAGCTCGCCAGAACTGCCGTACAGCAGCGCACATACCTGGAGGAAGAGGAGGAGGGAGAGGGGGAGGGAGAAGGGGAAGAGGGTGACAAACAGGTAGGAGGAGCAAATGGAAGAAGGAGAGGAGGTGCAGGAGGAGGGAGGAGGGGAGATGCTACTTAATTACATATTCATCCATCTATATCTACATGTAATATATACCGTACTCGCACATTATTAAGCTCATGCATGCGAATAGGAAGTGCAATCCATTTGGCTTTTCATAGGATCGAAAATGGCAGAGGTTTTGGAAGACTTCAGCGCTTACTGAAGAGCAGCAATGGGACCAGAGGTTACTAACAGTCAATATGCGTTTATAAGTGAGTTGCACTTAATAACACATGGCTACAGTGTAACAGTGTAACAGTGTATGTTGCAAGGCCATCGCTGGAGAGGGTGTCCCTTAACCCCTACACCTCGGCAACCCTGCTGTGCTGCTGTCGTGGTACCATGAGCAGTCGGTGCACTCTTACAGACAGACTGAGCTCATCATGGTGACCACACGTCACATGAGAGTCACATGACTCCTACCTGGGCTGCCAGCTGAGCCAGTGAGGTGAACTTCCTCTGCAGAGTGTTGGCCATCTGCAGGGTGCAGACGCAAGGGTTGCTGACCACAGCCAGGAAGGGGAGGAGCAGAGACCCCAGCACCGTGCTCTTGGTGACTCGCTCCACGGCGTGCAGCCTGGACTGCCTCAGGCCGTCCTCCTCTGCCTCAGGAGGCATGGAACTGGTGCAGGTGCAGAGGGCCTCCAGGGTCTGGAGCGAGGGTGAGAGATGATTGCCAAGGCAGCCACAGCAACAGCGGCAAGATGCATACACATACGCACATACAAGGGTACCTTCTGACAGGTAGAAAACAGGTTCAGATCATCACACATTCCTAAGAGAGCACTCCGCGCATTCTGAAGGGAAAAAGATTAGTGCTGGGTGTTCTCCCCCAAGGGTCGTTCCTCTATCCTACCTCCAGCTGCTCCCTGTCCTCCTCCTGCAAAGCAAGAGCCATCCCGCGGAGGGTCACCCCCAGCAGCATGGCTGCACAGTGCAGGCTGGGGGTGAACACCTGTGCACCGAGAACAGCATTCACAACCATTGTCATATTCATGCACATATGCAATGGTATTTTACATGCTGTGGTTTACTAACATGTACCATAGTAATTTACTAACATGTGCCATAGTAATTTACTGCATTATACTAACATGTGCAACAGTAATTTACTGTGTTTTACTGACATGCGCAACAGTAATTTACTGTGTTTTAGCATGCAAGGTGTGCTCACAGGACTACAGGCCACTAATGATGGTAGGTCATCCGCTGAACACTCGAAACAGTCCCGGATCATTGACACAGAATCGGAGGCAATGCTTTCGGTCAGTAACCTTGAGATACTGCTGAGGAGATGAGGGATACACACATGAGGGCACGAGGAGAAGGATGAGAGGGTGAGGGAGGGAGGGAGGAAGGGGCTTACCTTGCGATGTGAGGAGAGAGGGTGCAGCAGAGCTGGAGGTCATGGGCCGTCTGCAGCAAGATGTCATCCCTGAGTGCCAGCAGCGTGGGCTGGCTGGCATCTAAGGGGGGTGGAGGGGAGAGGGGGAGGGGTAAGAAAGAGGGGAGGGTAAATTGTCACACAAACTACATTAGTAGGAAGTGGTGAGGCTTACCAGCATTCAGCAAGGTGTCGATGAAGTCACTGCAGTCTCTGTGTTTCAGGAACAAGGATTCCGTAGTCCGGCTGCAGGCAAGTACAACCTCATGTCACACAGAGTGCACAAGAAACACTTGCACCATTCTCCCCGCCATCAACCCACCCTGACAACTTCTACACGTCACTAATCCCTTACCTGACCATTCTCCTTGTCTCAGTCACAAGGGGCACAGTGCACTCACCGCTGGTCAGCAGAGACCACACCAGCGACCTGTGAAAACAAGGGACAGGTACAGTTCACGGGCACACAGCACGTTCCTGATACCCTGATCAGGTAAAACAGTTGCCATGGCGTCAAGGGCTACCCCACATCCAATGGTCCTCAGAGGTCAAAGTCCAATGGTCCTTAGAGGTCAAATTACAGTGACTTGTGCACTTACCGCACTTTGTCCTTCAATGGGGCCAGCTCTTCTCCAGGGTAGCTGTTGTTTAGGAAACCCGGCAGTACGGCCTACAGATGTCAATAGTACACCAGGTGGGCATCTATATCAGCCGCACTCTATGTATGTATCTATCTATCCATCTATCTATTTACAGTGGATGCACACACCTGCAGGGTGATGATGATGGCCTGGGTATTCCCCCAGTTCTTCCCGCGTATGCTACACTCGAGCAGGTCACAGCACTGCTTCAGGAACAACAACGGAAGACTATGAACCACTGACGTTGAGAAATCTGACCCTGGTACCAGCCGGCACGACTCCATGCCAATATGACGTAGCATGAGCGTGATGGCCTCCGCGACAGGGATGGTGTCTTGGCTGGGTTGCAGTGAGGGGATCAATTCGGAGATGTCTGTCTTCCCCAGGCGGCTGGCAAGGTGGTGGATGGCTACCCTGATCTTACCGGAACAGTCCCAGATATCGATCCAGTCACTATTGCATGTCCACAGACAATGGTTGCGTGAGTCATAGCAGGCAGCTGAGAAGGGAGAGGGAGGGAAGGGGGAGGGGAGACGAAGGGGAGGGAGAGGAAGGGAGAAAGAGGAGAGGGAGGGGAGACGAAGGGGAGGGAGAGGAAGGGAGAAAGAGGAGAGGGAGGGGAGACGAAGGGGAGGGAGAGGAAGGGAGAAAGAGGAGAGGGAGGGGAGACGAAGGGGAGGGAGAGGAAGGGAGAAAGAGGAGAGGGAGGGGAGACGAAGGGGAGGGAGAGGAAGGGAGAAAGAGGAGAGGGAGGGTGGTGGGGGGAGTGAGGGAGGGGAAGTGAGAAGAAGGGGGAGGGAGGGGAAGTGAGAAGGAAGGGGCAGGGAGGGAAGCAAGAGGAGGGAGAGGGAGGGTGGGAGGAGGGAGGGTGGGAGAGGAGGGAAGGGATGGATGGGAGAAGGGAGGGGAGGTGAAGCTGAACAGAGAGCAGCAAGCACAGCTGAATCCACTCACCCATGGCCTGCATGGAGGCTCCCTTTGTGAGGGCACAGTGGAGCTGGGAGCCGGGCATCAGCTCCGTCTGGGAGAGAAACTTCCCGCTCTGAAGACTGAAACAGGTGCTGATGCACAGAGCTGCTGAACAGAGCAATTCATCTGTGATCCAACGGTCTGGCCCCAATGTAGTGCCCTTATCAGGCTGCTTGTCCACTTGATAACATTCATTGACCAATGAGAGGGCAGCAATATTACGTCACCTCCAGTGTGAGACTACTGTGCTCTCGTTGGTCAATTCAACACTAAACACTGGACCAGCAACCCGACAGGATACCACCATTGAGCAGCTGCTGTGGATTGCTGCATGCTGACCTTTGGAGGTGTGGCCACCGGAGGATCCAAAGAGACCGCCTCTCCCCCCAGCAGAGGGTGGAGCAGTTAGGAGGACAAGGGAGGAGCCTGTCGAATAGGCAGCACTGCTCTGCAGGACCTTCATGGAGAGACCTGCACTGGTGGCTCCAGCTGTGCATGTGTGTGGGCGTGCGGGATGCGGTGTAGTAGTAACTCCTCACTAGCCACTAACGCAAGGTGAGCAGTGCAGTACTAGGGCTTCACTGCTTACAGCTGTCGTCCTTACTCCCTCCCAGGAGAGAGGAGATGGCCGAGGAGGCGTACGAGGGGTTGGCTCTCACGAGGGCTTTCACCATGTCCGAGTTCTTCTCTCCCTCTAACCCGGTCCGCTGTAGCAGCACACGCTCCCTAGTAGGCACCACCCTCACCTCCTCACCCTCTCCCTGGGAGAGGAAGGCATCACATCATCACTGAGAGAACACACACACACACACACACACTATCCACACACACACACACACACACACACACACACACTATCCACACACACAACCTCCAACATACAGCTGTACACACACTCTCCATACACGGACACACACACACAAGCCTTCATGCACATGTACACACCTTGATCTTGAGGACCTGCAGGTACACCAGGTGCTGTTTGATCTTCTCCCCCGTGACAGCGTGCGGGACGGTCTCTGCTGTCCTCAATGCGTACAGCCAATAGAGGAACATCCCGTCAGACATGAGGTGGACCGTACGCAGCGGTTCACTGGGCCCCCCCTCCAGCTTCACAGCACCTAGCCGCTGCAGAAAGGAGAGTTGCTTTTGGTTGCGGTAGTGGAACAGAAGCACATGTATGGACGTGCATACTTTACAGTACAGCAGGATAACACCTCCCCTCATCCCAGCCCACACATACACTCCCACAAAGCACTGAAAGATCCAGATGGTGCATGAACTAATCCCCCCCCCCCCCCCCCCCCCCCCCCCCCCCCCCACAAGGTTTTCACACACACCACCTCCTCACCTCAAGAGTATTATGGTCCAGCATGGTACAGAACTCCTCCCCTCCTTCTTTGTCCTCATCCGCGGCTACCTTCCTCTGCAGTAATCGACCCTCCAGCCACACAACCCACCCAGGGTCCACCTCACGGCTAACGTACACCATCCCCCGGACGGTGCCCCGCTTGCCCGTCCCGAGCTTCAAGAGGCACTTGAGAGAGGAGCTGGTGATGTATGCACACTGTCCATCAAATGCGATGGAGCGGGGACCTGCAAAGAGACAGAGTTGAAGGTGACTACTGCATCAATGCCAACAGGTTTATAACTTTAAGGTGGAGCTAGTTTACCACATGAATAGACCACGACAGAAATCTCCAAATCCTTGGCCGAAAGGTTACACATGGGCATTAGGGGTGATTGAATATGGGCTTTACGACAAGTACAAACTTTGAGTTGACCAGATATGAATTGATTTCAACTGTGCACTTGTTTGCATCCACGTACATACAGTAGGTGTGTCTAACCCTTCGAATTTGGGGTGTGCTGCATTTGGAATAATGACCACTTCAGAAATACACACTCTGTTTTGGGGTGGAAAAGTGCATGCTTCATCCCACCACCATCACCATGCAGCTTAGCCTCTTTCCCAGGCCCGAGAGAGGGAGGGTTAGGGCCTGGGAATGAGGCTACATGCAACTATGAATTTTCACAACACCAACAGCAGCCTACCCCTCCCCCAGTGGGCAGGCCATGTGGGGCACATGGCTCCACCCCCATCCCTCTCCCACCTGTCCCCTCCTTCCCGTCTTGCACCAGGCCGTCATCGTACCCCCAGCAGAGGAGGTGGGACTCGCTGGAGAGGGTGGACGACTCCTCCAGCATCACATGCTCTCCCAGCAGCTTCACTAGGATCCCCGGCACCAGCAGCTCGAGGTCAGGGTACAAGGTCCGCAAGGTCTGAAGCATGTGCACCGTGCGCAGTAGAAGGCTCCCTGTGCCTCTGCAAGGAATTAAGTCATGTGATTCAACATTATTAAATGACAGTTACTCTTCCTGGCTTGTGGTTATATACTTACCCTAGTATCATATGCTTGCGCAAGAGTATCGTGCATGTAAGTACATGTATCACTGAACCCTTTGATCACGGAGGCAATACAGTTGATACAGCGAGGAAAACATGATACCAGGCAATGTTGCATTCTTGGTATGCCTGAAAGGTCAGCTATGTGTACTCTGAAACTGTATGCTCTATCCGTCAACTTACACAGCAACAGAGAGGGCGACCAGAGCCGAAGCAGCGTTCTGCACCTGAGCAATGGGGACATCAGAGCTCTCCTGGACAGTGTTGAGCCAGGAGGAGAGCAGATTCTCGAGCCCTGTGATACAGTCCTGGGGCTCGCTGGACAGGGAGAGAGGTTCACAGGCACGCAGAGATTCCAGCAGAATGCTGGCTACCTCAGAGGAGAGGTTAGGATCAACCTTGCTCAGCGATTTCATGATTGGAAATATGAGAACAAGACTAACACGAGAGGCAAACGAGGCAGCTTGGCTACCGGGGGACGGAGACGTGCTACTAGCATCCTTGGACGTCGCTGAGGTCTGCTTTTGCTCCAATTCTTTCATGGCTTGCCAGAGTCCTCTAAGGGCGTTCAGCCGATACTCCATGAGGCTGGCGTAGGTTGTCGTCTTGGTGCTGCACTCCTTGCGGATGATCTCAGCCAGTTCCTCCGGGGTCTTTCCATCCAACATTGGCAGTCCAAAGTCCTCCTTGCTGATCTCTGCTACTCCAGTTGGAACAGCGATGTGATCAGCCATCCGTGCGAGACCATCGTGGAGCAGCAGCCTCTCCTCGCTCACTGCCAGCCACTGCCACAAGTCACTCACTTTCAGTGTTGGCATGGCGACACCTCAGCTACCCTGCCACCACACAACAAACGGCAACACACAAACAGTATGTTGCTATGATGTCATACTTGGCAACAGGTAAGGACGTGTACACCAGACCCTTTTACTCTTCCACTATGCTTGAACTGTGAAAGCACCAGAGTATTTCTGCTGCCAGATCTCCCACAATGTTCTGTGATCGATTGATCTGCAACGAGCCTGCATTCAAAAGTCGGCGGCGTGCACACCTCTCCACTCTACTTTGAAACCTGATTATCACGTGGCAGTCTCCTGACGTGGTTAATAATTTCGTCATCACATGCACACACATAATTCGGCTGCTGGCTGGACAATTACAAAGAAGACGATATTTTCTCCAGTATGGCGACCTCTTCAGCTGCCAACGAGGACCATAAAGACAACAATGACGAGCGTTTCGAGTGTAACATCTGTTTCGAGCAGGCCAAGGACGCCGTGGTCAGTATGTGCGGACATCTCTTCTGGTGAGGAAGTGATCATGTAAACACACGGTACCAATGTGCTGTTAGTACCCCCTCCCTCTCTCCTGCAGCTGGCCATGTATTCACAGAGTGAGTGAACTGTAGAATAATCAACATCAGTAACTACTGTATGAGGGGTGGCTGGGTGCGTGGGGTCTGATGTGGTCGATGTCACTCCATAGATCTAGAGCGGCTGCGTTTGACGTCACCGGCCGTTAAACAACCGAAACGCCCTCCGTTATACTTCGTTTCTCTCATAAGACTGCATGGCAAGAAGCAGCAATTTCTGCAGTGATCTTAGAAACGCAAGCAGCTCGGAACTTACGAAGTACTACTGTGTCAATTGTCGCTGTAGTGCAGTTACCGTGCCGATTAGATCGAGCAGCTACGCGACCTCGAGTACAAGTGAGTTAGTAGTTTCCGTCCAGCTGCCACATGTTCTTTTGCCATGCTCAAGTACTCATATATGGTGGGTGTAGGTATGGGCTTTCTTTATACAGGGTACAGACATGGCGGGTTTTACCAAGGTCACTGACAGTTTAGCAGTGTCATCCTTTGAACGGGATAGCTATGTCCCCTCCCCCCAACACACACACCTCCCACGTTTCATCCAGTGGATGGAGGCACGCTCCACTGCCCCAACCTGCCCGGTATGCAAGTCTGTCATCGATAAGGAGAGATTAATTCCATTGTATGGTAGAGGGTCGGCTGACAAGACGGATCCAAGGTGAGTTGCAGTTACTTGTAGTGATGAGTTATCCTGCATGACATTGCTGTCTCTTTCAATTCCTCAGGGACCAAGTTCCCCCGAGACCGCAAGGACAGAGAGAGGAACCACAGCAGCAGAACGAAGAGGTGGGTTGGTGGGAGTGACATTGGTTAGTTATGTTTGCTGTTGATCACCTTGTGCTTCTGTGATTGTGGTCCAGGGTTTTGGTCTTGATGGGATCCACCTCTCCTTTGGGATTGGAGCCTTTCCCTTCACTATGCTCGGTGGGGTGAGTAGACCAGGGTATCAACTATGCTGTTCCCCGGGGGATTAAGGTGTCATGCGTCTCTCTTCGCCTCCAGCCCATGTTCCAAGCCTTTGGAAATGGCCAACAGAGAGGTAGGACACACCCACAATAAATTGTACCCTCGGGTGTTATGACATGCCAGTATCACACATATTCCTGTACACAGGAGCACAGCGTCCAGCCAACCGGCAAGTCCGTGAGGAGCAGAGACTAGCACAGATTTTCATCACCATTGCTATACTGGTCGTCATTGCCATCCTGTTTGTGTAGCAAATTATATCACCTGTTGTATAATGGATGTCACACTCTGTACTAATGATGTCCCCAGTCAGATTTCATGTTTCCTGTGTATTAGTGTCAGGAGCTTAGCACCTCCATAGATAAGTTCCTGTGTGCTATTTTTGCTTTGTCTATATTTTGGTGCTCACGGAACTTGAATTGTGTCCAGTCCCATTCAATTAAACTGAATCTTAAGGCATGCAATTGAATTTAACCATACTGCCCCTAGCCAAAGGATTCCGCCTACCCACCTGCTGGATACAACATCCGTTTGTTGTCACTTCATGTTATACACAACCATTGTGGTCATGTTGACAAATAGAGTTTATTTGTATATTAATTTGCTCCTATCCTCTCCACCGGAGTGCCCTCAGAATTGTGCTGAACAGACTGTCATCTACAGCACAGGAGCAAGAAACAAGCAGTGAATCCACAGTGAGTGAATTGGTACATTGGATCTAAGCTCTCTATAGTCTTGGCCCCAGACCCAAACCAACTTTAGCGTGGATTGCTTCTGTGCTGGGGTTGGTTTGGGTCCGGGGCCAAGACTATAAGCTGCCTACTGCCAGGTTGGAGCTACTGCTCACCCAGTGTGAGAGGTCTTGGTGCTATTTGCTGGTGGTGTGATGGTAGTGTGAATAGGCTGCTATTCTGTTCTGAGGCAAGGCTGTAATAGATCAAGAATGGTAACACAGTCAGGCCAGTAGCATCCACTGGTAGACAGAGACAGACACACCCACCTGTTCCTGCCATGTGGGGCCCGGGAACAAACCCTCCCGCGGCAGCCTGCATGGCCAGAGCCGGCTGCAGGGGGACCCCCTGCATGTACATCATCTGCTGCTGGGGCACAGACATGATGCCCTGGGGAGGGGCAGGGGAAGATGATCGTACCACGACCTGCCCACTGCTGCTCTATTATGATGGACAGCATTTGACAGCTGCTTGTATCCAGGCATTCCATTCCATTCTGCCTCACAGTTTGGAGTGGAGAGGAACACCTGGGAGGGTTTCACATGTGATACAGTGCCACCGTGACATCACTGGAAGCTCTGGATGGCGAGACATTTCAGTCTTGAACCTTCCTGGTCCCCCAGCTCACACACTGACACTGAGCATTCCATGGTGTCATTACGGTAGGTATGATGTCACAATGGCACCCTGTCACATGTGAAACCTTCCTTTCCTGGTTTTTCTTTTCCCTAAGCTGCAAGACAAAATCTAGGACGAGGCTAGGTGGACGGATGGCCTGGGTACGAGGCTAGGTGGACGGAAGGCCTGGGTAGGAGGCTAGGTGGACGGATGGCCTGGGTACGAGGCTAGGTGGACAGATGGCCTGGGTACGAGGCTAGGTGGACGGAAGGCCTGGGTACGAGGCTAGGTGGACGGAAGGCCTGGGTACGAGGCTAGGTGGACGTAAGGCCTGGGTACGAGGCTAGGTGGACGGAAGGCCTGGGTACGAGGCTAGGTGGATGGATGGCCTGGGTACGAGGCTAGGTGGACGGACGGCCTGGGTATGAGGCTAGGTGGACGGAAGGCCTGGGTACGAGGCTAGGTGGACGGATGGCCTGGGTACGAGGCTAGGTGGACGGAAGGCCTGGGTACGAGGCTAGGTGGACGGAAGGCCTGGGTACGAGGCTAGGTGGACGGAAGGCCTGGGTACGAGGCTAGGTGGACGGATGGCCTGGGTACGAGGCTAGGTGGACGGATGGCCTGGGTACGAGGCTAGGTGGACGGACGGCCTGGGTACGAGGCTAGGTGGACGGATGGCCTGGGTACGAGGCTAGGTGGACAGACGGCCTGGGTACGAGGCTAGGTGGACGGAAGGCCTGGGTACGAGGCTAGGTGGACGGACGGCCTGGGTACGAGGCTAGGTGGACGGACGGCCTGGGTACGAGGCTAGGTGGACGGACGGCCTGGGTACGAGGCTAGGTGGACGGATGGCCTGGGTATGAGGCTAGGTGAACGGAAGGCCTGGGTATGAGGCTAGGTAGTTAGTACATGTACTTTGATCAAATGTTTAGTCATGCATTACTGATGAGGTTTAGCCAGTTGTCCCAAAGCTAGATCTAGTCCATAGCCACTCTGCAGCAGCACACATCCGGCCATAGTATTAGCATCCTCGTACCTGTGAGGATGGATAGATGCCTCCTTGGAGTCCTTGTGCGATGAGCTGCTGCTGGTGAACTGCAGCCAATGGTGGCTGCTGGCCTGCAACTGGTTAGAGAACAGGGAAGGTGCATCACCTAGCGATCTACAGCTGACTACAGCTCACATTGCCTAGCAACCAGGATTACTAAACCAACTACGTTGCCTGGTGTAACCAGGATGATTATTAATTTACTAACTAACTCACGCTGTACACAGCCTAACTTGGATTGTAACCACAGCCCCAGACTCAAACCCAGTGCAGATCGCAAGCTATCCATGCTGGGGTTGGTTTGGGTCTATACTGGAAGCGATCCATGCTGGGGTTGGTTTGGGTCTGGGGCTGAGTGACATGGTTACCTATTACTTGGGGCTGTGGGACTGTAGAAGGAAAGTCAAACTTTGGACTGACCATCTGTGACAGGATTGAAGCAGTGCACACGTGAACACTGACATCGCAGAATGCAGGGTGAACTAACTAACCTGTGGGGACGCTAAGACCCCTTGCCCCACAAACCCTGAACCAGCTGGGACGTGAGTGTACTGCGGTGAAGCATACATCACTGTAGGGCAAGAATAGGAGAGACAATCACCAAGTGCCCTAATGTCCCTGGGGTTACTCTTACTTTGCCGGGGGACGGGGACCTGTGCCAGAGGCCGGATGATCCCGGAGGAGACCACTGGCTGGGTGATGATGTACCCAGAGGACGCTGGGGCGGAGGAGAAGAGGAGGGAGTCTTGTGAGATGAATGTGGGGGTGCCGGTGGGGGTGTGGGTGCGGGGACGAGGACTCTTGTGCCCAGTGTACACGGAACGGGCATTCCCTGAGCGGTGATGAAGGGCGGACGGGGAGCTACGGAGCGAGGAGGACGTGGAGGACACTGGGGGACTCTGGGTGGGAGTGAAGATGGAACCATCACAATGAACATAACGTTACATCGTCACAGCAGACTCACCGGAGAGGCCTGCGTGGTGACCGCGGTGGCAGTGGCAGGAACGGTGTCAAAGCTCAGGGGGTTGAATTCCTTGGCATTGGGGTCCAGCTTGAACTTCCGAATGGCTCTGTCGGCAAGAAGTAATGTCAACTGGTTACAAATGGACCAGAATGGCATCCGGTATGTATATCTGTGATGAGATGTGATGGTTACATCTAAGTACTCCACACTGTTTTTGTGTACAGCGACTATTCAAGATAGCCTTAATTACCCTTGGCAAAAATCCTCAGATTCCAGGCATGTGGGAGAACTGACATCTCGAGGTGGACAACCTACCCAAACAGCTGCAATACTGCACGGTGCAATACTGTAACACTGCACACAGCTGCAATACTGTCTGTACTGCAATACAACTTCAAGCAGAGTGTAAGCAGACAGTATTACAGCTGCATTGCAGCTGTATGCAGTATTGCAGCTGCATGCAGTATTGCAGCTGCATGCAGTATTGCAGCTGTGTATGCAGCTACCACACTTACTCTTCCTTCTTATCTGCAACTGGCTCCGGTTGTGCATCCCCGCTTCCACCGTCTCGCGGGACGGGAGAAGGTACAGGGATGGCATCTTTGTCACCTGTATCCTGGGCACCTCCCTCCGGAACTGGCTGAATCTAATAGGAAGGAATGAAGAAGCTGGCAGCTATGGTGGCTGGCAGCAGTGTTGACCACCACTACTGCCAGCAACCCAGCCTCTACTGGGACGCGCTTTAGAGCACTCACCTCTTCACTCTGACTCTGACAATGTTCCTCTGAGTCAGCTGGCGGATCAGACGCAGGTTCACTGATCGCCTCCTCTCTATCCCCCGCTGTACCACTCTCACCAGAATCTCCCTCTGTTGCCATGGTTACACTAGATTCTTTGCCCTGTGTGGCTGCGGGCTGTTCATTCGCTGGCAGATGTCCCTCAGACCTACACAGACATGAGGAGGTGTGCCATCGGCACTAATACCCACACACAAAACTGCAAACCTACAAAATGCCACCTACTCTTCAGGGACTCGGGGAGCAGACGGTTCCACTGCTGGAGGTCTCACAGGTGGGGGTTCCGCTACTGGAGGTCTCACTGGTGGAGGTTCCGCTACTGGAGGTCTCACTGGTGGAGGTTCCGCTACTGGAGGTCTCACTGGTGGGGGTTCCGCTACTGGAGGTCTCACTGGTGGAGGTTCCGCTACTGGAGGTCTCACTGGTGGAGGTTCCGCTACTGGAGGTCTTACGACAGCGCTAAACCTGGAACAGAGATAAAAAAAACACAGTCCTATAACATGCAAACAATGAGGGACAGGAGAGGAAGGGGACAGCCAAGGAGTGAAGGGGAGGAAGGGGGACAGCCAAGGAGTGAAGGGGAGGAAGGGGACAGCCAAGGAGTGAAGGGGAGGAAGGGGGAACATGCAGTCAAGGGAAAAGGAGGAGGAGGGACAGATAGCAAGGAGGAGAGGGAAGAAAGGGAGGACAGATAAGCAGGAGGGTGGGGGGGGGGGGGGGGGGGGAACGGACAAGAAGAAGAGGAGGAGGGGGGACAGACAAGAAGGCAGTGAGGGCAGGACACTCACACTTCCTCTTCTGTGCCGGCATCACTGACACCATGTCTATCCTGCAGGATACACGGTTCTGCAGCTCATCCCCATTCCATATATGGAGTTGAACACTTGAAGTGGATTACCTTATCCCCGGTCTCAATCTCCATGGCCAGCTGTGCTGCCCGGAGCTCTCGCAACTTGAAGTCCTCTCTGTTCGACCGTGCCAGGTCAGTCCTGCAACAAAGAAGAAGCGTTGCTAAGCAACACATCCTAGGGTGTCAACAATCCGGCGAGAAGAGTGCACTCACAACTACTCACGTGTATTCAGACATATTCTCATCAAAATTGGAGGTCACTTGGAACTGTAGGGTACAAATGACACACGTTTGTGGGTCGTAATCCACCTTGTTCATGATAGATGCACAGTCGATACCTTCTCCTTGTTAACGGACCACATCTCCTCCACACCCCACCCCTGAGGTTGGGAGAAGAGAGAAGATGGAATTCTGTTGCTATGGCAATGGCAAGGTCACTCAATAAACTAATGTTCCATTGGCTTTGTGAAGTTACAGGACCCGACTAACCTCATCTTCACCCGTGCCCAATGACAGACCACCTGATCCCTCCTCAAAGTCTGTGAAAGGCTAAGAAACAGTGATGTTCCTCAACCACAACCAATTTGCACACATTGTCAGAGGCCTATTGTGACAGTGGTGACGGCCTATACCTGCAGCTCCCTGGAGGCAGCTGGGCCATTTGAGTGGTTGATCTCGGAATCTGTCTTGAAGATTTCTGTAGCAGGAGATGCAGAGATACAAACCGCAAGTCATTCATGCAGCCATCCTGCCCATGAAGACCTTATGATCTGAGTCATGAAGGCAAGGTTAGAGTAGGGTGCCCACTTTCAGATATGGTTGTCACCTCATGCATATCCAAGCTTGGCACGAGGTGGCAGTTCTCCGAGGTATGCTCACCTTTTCTCTTCATTGAAGGGTTGACATCCTCTTTGGCTGAAAATGAGACAATCTGTTCCAACTTCAGTTGTAACGTCTTCTCCACGTTCTCTCTCGTGGGCAGCTGGAGGGAGTGCAAACGAATGTAATGCATGCCACTGTGATCAAGACTGGTCACTAACCAGTACCTCTATCAGCCGTGGGAGAACAGTATAACTAGAGATAAGATCATTCAAAATGGTGCCCTGCCCAGAGAAGTTATACTACGGTACCACATGCTGTACACTAAGGTGCACGTGTCTAGTGTCCACGTTATACTGCCGTACCCCTGAGACACTGGTCTTGATGTGGGCCACCTCCAACACAATGTCCATCTGCGGGGACAGTGTTCTGAGGATACCCTCGTACACCAGTCCACTCTGCAACTGCACATCTACAACACAGCCCTGGGAGAGGGGGAGGAGAAGGGAAGGAGGGAGGAGAGGATGAGAGGAGGGGAGGAGGGGGGGGGGGGAGGAGGAGGAGGTGGGGGGGGAGGGGGGGGGGAGGAGGAGGAGGTGGGGGGGGAGGGGGGAGGAGGAGGAGGAGGTGGGGGGGGGGGAGGAGGAGGAGGTGGGGGGGGGGGAGGAGGAGGAGGTGGGGGGGGGGGGGGGGGGGGAAGAGGGAGGGGAGGAGGAGGAGGTGGGGAGGAGAAGAGGAGGGAGAGGAAGAGAAATGAGATAGTGGTAGGGAACATTGCCTTTGGTTGTCAATGTGTAAAATTATGTCGATTCATGTCCACGATACTGACTATTGGGAGAGGAGTTTTAACATACCAGGAGTGTTGTCAGTGCATGCGTCATGATTGGGTTGGTATACACACCCTCCAACGGGGCCTTCAGGACAAAGAGATACACAACAGTAAGCCACTTCTATGCTTTTCTTTGGTACCTGAGACCTGGGGACGTCTCAACCACCACACCCCCAACTTACCGTATGCTCTGACCGCTGTGAACTTCTGGGGCTCATCCTGGTCAGGAGAAGCAGAGAAGTCAGGCTACCAAAAGTTTCCAGTCATCATACCTACCCCACCCACTCTCTGATCACTAGTGCACATACTACAACCACGTTCCACGGACGAACGCGCTACGATCCCTCCCCGATCGATGGCTCACCTGTGCGGTGGCTGTCGCCCTCTCTTGCTCTGTCGAGGGTTCATGGTGAGGAGAGCGTCGATTGGCTGGGCCTCCACTTCGGTATATAAATTACTAGGTAGGAACACGTGACTTTCGCATGACATGCATGCGGTACATTCACCGAGGGTTTTCCCCCTTTAGCGCCAGCATGGACGTCCCGGACGGTAACACAAGTGGTGGCAGTGGAGATAGCCTGGAGCACTTGATAGACGATAGCCTTGCAGCTACTACGAACAAGTAAGCCAACTCCAACAGTGCTATTAGCTGTGGCTAGGCTACCCAGCCTATAGTATGAATACTATTACTGCGCCCTTCTGCAGATGTATCCCCAATTATGTATCGCTGCTGAAGAGCTGGCAAGGTTGGTACCGTCATCAATCAGTGAATAGGCCCACCTGTCAAACTCTCAGAGGTAGTCTCCGTCCCAGACCCAACCAACCCCAGCACGGATCGCTTTTAGTATACTGGAAGCGATACACGCGCTGGATAAACGGTCTGGGAACGAGACTAACTCAGAGGATGCCCCTGTAATTATCATGTTCTCTTCCGTATACTATGTAGGTACACTAAGCCGAGCTGCGGAATGGTTCAGGACGTCCGAAAACGATTTCACCGAGTTGGCTGACACCATATGGTAGTAACTAGGGTAGCCTCGTTCCCAGTCCCACGCCCAGCTTTTCGGTACCCACTTTACTGTACTGCAAAAGCTACAAAAAGCTGGGTGTGGGGCTGGGAACGAGGCCAGGTTACCAGAGCATGTATCATTGACCACTGCATGTAGACCCTAGTCTCGTTCCCAGACCCCCCTCGGAACGAGACTATGTAGACCCTAGTCTCGTTCCCAGACCCCCCTCGGAACGAGGCTATGTAGACCCTTGACAGGTATGCATGTACACATGCTATAATCATTATTTTGAAACCATATCCTAGCAATTACGCACTTGTCAATTAATTTAGACGTATACATTTTGTTAGAGCTGACACCACTGGTCTCGTACCCAGCCAAGCGGGGACTGGGCACAAGACTACTCCAGTCATAGTAGGCCAGACTGACAGGATGTGATGTGTGATTACTTCCTGTCCGATGAGTGTCTCTCTCTCTCGCTGGTTGCAGTGCCGAGCATGCCTCCAAAGACACGACCATCTCACATGACCACACCTACTCCAGGAAACGCTGCTGTAAGTCCACACTGTTCAGGTAGCCAGTGATGGACACCTTCAGCTCCCATATCATTCCCACCTCTCTCTAGTCTAGTTCCCAGACCCCGTACGTGCATGTTCGGGGTCTGGGAACGAGACTACCTCTCTCACCACTTGTGTTGAGAAACTGGACGCGTTCCAACCTAGAGGTAGGAATTGCCCAAGGGTGAGTGCACCTGCTTGCCCTTTGCACCCTAGTTATGCCCCACAACTGTGACAGGCAATGTTGGAACAAGACCTCCGTTCCAAACCGGCTGGAGTACAGTCCCCTCAGCATTCCGTTCCTTCTGGACTGGCAGAGGTTGGTGAGACGGCAGCACATGTCGGTCAATCACTGTGATCCGAGATGTTGACTTGTTTCAGAGTTGTTTATCAGCGAGTTGATAACCGCATCGACGTCTTTTACATCAGTCCATGTGGACGGCAGTTGGTCAGTTTGCATCTCAATCCTGGTGATCTTGCAACAGCTTATCACCTTCTCTCTCTCTGCAGAGGTCCATGGAAGAGATCCAACAGTTCTGTAAGAGTAGTGATTTGTGTTGCTTGATTCAGCCCTAATTACAGGGATTACCCCCTGCTCTGCAGTGGTGGCAACTGGAATGTCCAGCATGGAGATCACCCAGTTCACCTTTGACCCTCACTGCTCTGTGCAGTCACTAAAATACATTCCACAGGTAGGCTATGCATGTACGTGCATGTATTCTGTTCCACACTGGATTGAGTATGGACACACTCTTACCAGGCTCCCTACGCTTATGCCTCCAGGCTGACGCTGCTCTGCTTTATATCCCTGATGTCTCTGGGGGCCAGGAGAGGAGACCAGTTTCTGTACGTTATTCAGACACACACACGTTAGAGCACTCTCATATCAAACTGGTCGCTCTTGTTCGCTTCACACTCTCCCTCACTCTTACACACACACACACACACACACACACACACACACACACACACACACACACACACACACACTACAACACGTACTAACACTCCACAAAGTGTGTGAATTCCTTGAATAGTGAATACCCAGATCACTTGGAGTATACAACCACACGCACCTACGAACCCAATGTGACAATTAACGTAGAGCCGGAGTTTCTCGTGTGCTGCAGCTGCACGGACAACTGTACCAACCGCTCCCAGTGCGAGTGCTGGCAGCTGACAAACGAGGAGGCCCGTGCCATCGGGGAAACGCATCACTCGGTTGGGTACTTCCACCACAGGCTCAGGAGAGAGCAGCTGTCAGCGTACGTTTGTGCCCAAGGAAGTTTTGATGTTGGGAGGCTTCCACAGGGTCCTATGCATACAATGTTCACCATTCAAATCACTGCCATGGGGTATGGTCTAGAGCCTCCCATTCCGAACTTGACACCCACATATACATACACCCTGGGAACACTCCAGCGTTGTTAATTGGTCAAGAACAATTATAAGTGTCACATAAATATCTGGTCGTGTGCTCTTGAAGTCCCAGACGGTGATCTTGTCTGTCTCCAGGATCTACGAGTGTAACAAGTGGTGCAAGTGTGGTCCACAGTGTGCCAACCGAGTGGTCCAGAACGGCCTCCAACACCGGCTCCAGATCTTCAGGACCAGTGAGAGGTGGGTACCTGGGGTGCATGGGCACACTGGGGCTCAGAACAGCAAAGAGTGAAGTTACGTACCAGGAAATCTACTGCACGTGTGTAGCTAATGGAGGGTGACTGTGTCATACACACCAAGTGTTGAGCAATGTGCAGCGTGTTGAGTTATGCCCACACAAGATGACATCCCAAGCCCACCCCACCCCACCCCACCTTTTCATTCTGCAGGGGGTGGGGGCTGCGGACCCTGGACGACATCTCCAAGGGAACTTTTGTGTGCACTTACATTGGGCACATCTACACGGAGCAGGGTGGGGAGGAGGTGAGTTGCGCATTCAGGTCTCTGTTCCTATGGCAACAACGCCACTGTGCAGATAACAAAATGTTCACTTCATATGTATAGCATGCCATTCGCTATGGAGATGAATACTTTGCCGAACTCGACTACATAGGTGAGTGTCGATCAACATAGCGTAGGGATGTGACTCCGCCGGATAACATACACACACACCACATGCACACACACACCACACGCACACACACACCACACGCACACACACACCACACGCACACACACACCACACGCACACACACACCACACACACGTAGAGGTAATGGAGCACCACAAGGAGGGATACGAGTCCGATGTGGAGACCATGTCCGGGTGTTCCTCCCCCTCCTCCAGTGGAGAGGACTCGGCGTACAGTGTGGAGAGTATGGGGTCCATGAGGTTACGGCTGAGGAAGGTGGTACCTGCCACTCTTCCCAAGGTTGAGGTCTCCCCCCACTCAAGCACTGCCACCACACCAAACACTTCAAGGTACATTGCCATGGTTACTGTATCTACACCAGTTGCTACTATTATTGATTATAATAACCATCTCCCCTCCAGCCGGGTATCATCGGCCACACCCACCTCACCACTGACAGGCAGCACACTCGGTAGTGTGCCCCCACCTTTCTCCCCCCGGGCCTCCGCCATGAAGCAGCAAGGCATGAGGACACGTCGGTTCTTCAACGAAGACTACAGCTACATCATGGACGCCAAGACGAGGGGCAATCTTGGGAGATACATCAATGTAAGACATCGGTACTCGTTACATCATAGTTACATAGATCATCATTCTTGTGTGCACATTTTGACCTGTGATGCAAACAATTGTCTTGCAATCGACGGCTCTCCTCTCCGTACACAGCACAGCTGCTCCCCAGACCTGTTTGTCCAGAATGTGTTCATTGACTCTCACGATCTCCGCTTCCCATGGGTGGCCTTCTTTGCAAAAAGGTAAGGAAGGCGTTCGAGTCTCATCAATCGTGTGTGTGCTCTGTAAAAGGAAGACACTGCCTATTGTACGGTGTGGCACACCGGTAAGTAAATCAAATAGAGATTTACTCGTTCACAGCTACTGCAAAGCATGGCCATCACATGTCCCTGTCCACATGCCCGCAGGAGGATCAAGGCTCTACAAGAACTCACCTGGGACTACAACTATGAAGTGGGGTCAGTGGAGGGCAAGAACATCCAGTGTCTGTGTGGGGCCCCCAACTGCAAGGGGAGACTCCTCTAGCATCGATCACTTCAAACACTCTTCACCTACCTATCCTCTTATATCGTTCACACTCATGTCTTGCTCATGTACAGAACGTAGTCAGTTGTTCATAAAAACAATTATCTATTTACAGGTGAGGCTAGTTAGGAATCAGCCAGTAAGTGTTATACTGCCACCGCAGAGTGAACGTTACGCATAACATAAATACATTTATCTTTGTTCCCTCTCAATCCTATGCATACTGTGGGTTCTTCTGCAGGAAGATCTTCCTCCTCCACTCGGGCATGGCAGCGATCTCGGCCCTCTTTGCTTCCTTCTCTCTCACACGTTGGTCTTCCACTTCTTCCTGGGCCGCCTTGGTAGCCATTTTCTGTTTGAGCAGCTTCTTCTTCCACTCCGGCACCCCCTCAAACATGGCCTCCTCCTCTTTGTGCCTCTGCTGCTCCTCTGCCTCCACAAGCAAGATTTTGTCTTGATGCTTCTTCAGTATAGCTGCCTTCCACCCTGGAACACTTTCATCGTTGTCATCAATTGTTGGTATCCCTTGGAATCCTTCGGTCTGTGGCTTCCTTGTCACTCTCTGTTGTACCGGTGGTGAGTGGGGAGGTGATAGAGGCTCTGGCTCTTGCAGTGTCCTCTGGCGCCTCTCCTGCAAGGCTCTCTTCCATGCTGGTACACCTGGCTCACCACGCAGGGGGATGCCTTCATAGCCTTGTGATTTGGAGGTCTTCCGGCCACGAGCAGGTAGCTTCTCAGCTTCTGGAGGTGGGCTCTCCTCCCCAGTTGATGGGTCCCTGTGGTGGTCATCTCTCCCTGCTTGTGAATGCTTCTTGTGCCTCTCACCCCTTCCACGATGTTCGTGTCTTTCACCACTGTACCCCTCACCACTCTCATCTTGTGAGTACCCATGCCCATCTCTTGAATTCCTCCCTCTGTCGTCCCTCTCATCTCTTGAATGCCTCCCTCTGTCTCTCTCTTCCCTCTCATCTTGCAAATGCCTCCCTCTGTCTTCCCTCTCATCTCTTGAATGCCTCCCTCTGTCTTCCCTCTTATCTCTTGAATGCCTCCCTCTGTCTCTCTCTTCCCTCTCATCTCGTGAATGCCTCCCTCGGTCTCTCTCTTCCCTCTCATCTCTTGAATGCCTCCCTCTGCCTCTCTCTTCCCTCTCATCTCTTGAATGCCTCCCTCTGTCTCTCTCTTCCCTCTCATCTCTTGAATGCCACCCTCTGCCTCTCTCTTCCCTCTCATTTCTTGAATGCCTCCCTTTGTCTCTCTCTTCCCTCTCATCTCGCAAATACCTCCCTCTGCCTCTCTCTTCTCTCTCATCCCTTTGTCTCCCATGCCTGGTCTTGTCTTGTGATTCCCTTCTCTGTCTATCTTCTGATGTTTTTCTTAGCCGCTGTTTGCTACTTTGAATGTCAGCCGCGGAGAAGAGCGGTATGTTTGGCATTACACTTGCACTTCTGGTCTCTTCCATGAAGTGGTCTTGTTCGGCATGTAACTCAGAGGTTGTCTTAGCCCTTGGTAACTCCCGCTCTGCCGCTTTCCTGAGCTGCTTTCCACTTCTGATCTCTTCCAAGAAGTTATCTCGCTCGGAATGTACCTGAGAGGTCGTCTTAGCCCTTGGTAACTTCCGCTCTGCCGCTTTCCTCAGCTGCTTTCCACTTCTGATCTCTTCCAGCAAGTTGTCTTGCACCTGAGGAGGAGGAATGCCAGCTGATGGTGGAGGAGGAGGAGGAGGAATGCCAGCTGATGGTGGAGGAGGAGGAGGAGGAACGCCAGCTGATGGTGGAGGGGGAGGAGGAGGAACGCCAGCTGATGGTGGAGGGGGAGGAGGAGGAACGCCAGCTGATGGTGGAGGGGGAATGCCAACTGATGGTGGAGGAGGAGGGGGAGGAGGGGGAGGAATGGCAGCCGATGGAATGCTGGCTGGCAGGAGAGGGGGAGGAGGGGGAGTAGATGGTGAAACAGCTTCCTCTTCCGACACCTCACTGCTTTCGTCTTCTGAGTCTTCACTTTCTGATTCTTCGCTGATTCTGGTAAGTTCCAACTGTGGTGAAAATTGCTCAGAGTCATCAAAGTTAGGTTGCAGGGGTGTTTGGGGGGCCACCTGCTGAAAGGGGGGTACTTGAAGCTGTGGCTGAACTGGAGATGATAGCTGTTGGCTTCCATCTAGTTGCTGAACTACACCTGGTTGCTGGATACCTCCTGGTTGTTGGACGACACCTGGTTGCTGGACGACACCTGGTTGCTGGACTACACCTGGTTGCTGGATGACACTTGGTTGCTGGACTACACCTGGTTGCTGGACGACACCTGGTTGCTGGATGACACCTGGTTGCTGGAATACACCTGGTTGCTGGATGACACCTGGTTGCTGGACGACACCTGGTTGCTGGAATATACCTGGTTGCTGGACGACGACACCTTGTTGCTGGAATACACCTGGTTGCTGGGCGACACCTGGTTGCTGGAAGACATCTGGTTGCTGGACGACACCTGGTTGCTGGAATACACCTGGTTGCTGGACGACACCTGGTTGCTGGAATACACCTGGTTGCTGGAATACACCTGGCTGTTGGAAGGTAATCCCTGGTTGCTGATTCTCTACTACACTGGGTTGTTGGTAGAACAGCTCCTGAGGATGCGGTGCCACCACCTGGTGGTGAAAAGGAAGGGCAGCTGGTACCATGCCTTGCTGAGCAATCACACTTGGTTGCACTGCAGGTGCTGGCCCAAAACTACCAACGATGTCTGCTGCCTTCTGGAAGAAGTCATCTTCTTCATCCTGCCCACTGAGTAGCTTTGAAAGAGCATCAATGGTGCTTTCCGTGTCCACGGTTGGTGGCTCCGCAAGCAGCTTGTTGCCAGCTTCAAGAATGCTCGACAATCCAGTAGGATCATGTTTCTTATGCCTTCGGTGTCTGTCCTTTCCTTTGTGTCTCTGAGACTGCTTGTCTTCCTCTTCCCACTCCTTCGGTTCTTCCTCTCTCCTGTGCCGACCTTTTCTTCGTTCCCCGCTCTTCTTTTTTGACTGCAATTCCTCCTCTTCTGATGAAATTCCTTCATCGTCTTCTTTATTCTTGGCCCTGCGATCATACCTTCTGTCACCTGAAGACGACTTTCTATCACCTGAAGACGACTTCCTATCACCTGAAGACGACTTCCTATCGCCAGAAGACGACTTTCTATCACCTGCAGATAACTTTCTCTCATGTTTTTGCTTCTCACGTTCCATTTGAATTTCTCTGTATCTGCCTCTTGTTGATTTGTGAGGAGGCGGAGATGGGGGTGGGGAAGGAGGTGGAGAGGTCCCATTCAGCAGTGGCAATCTGCCTCTTGTTGATTTGTGAGGAGGCGGAGATGGGGGTGGGGAAGGAGGTGGAGAGGTCCCATTCAGCAGTGGCAATTCTCTGTCACCTTCAAACATGGCAATTTTGGTCAGCAAGTTGCTCCTGGAGGGACGTGACCTGGGTGGGCTGGAGGGAGGGTCTTCCTTAGTAGGACTGGCAGCCATTTCCCCGAAAAGCTTGACACTGCTGGGTTTGACCGACATGCTGCCGCCCAGTTCCACCATTGGTTTGACTGCATGTAGTGAGGAGAATTGACAACATCATGTCTGCAAGGCCTTCTACACCTCCAGTTTATATATCTAGCTCTTACAATACCGTAAGCTATCAAAAAGTGGCAGTTATAGGCATTACAGTGACAGCACACTAATTTTATACTATGCTAGATATCTTGGGCTAGGAAGGAGATATGAAGCTGGGATTTGCACCATTGTGATCAGCATGAATGGAGCAATCCAATGATGTCCATTTTGTTGTTGGTTGAATTTTGACCCAAACCTTTGCGATACTTTGACAAAAATGTGACTGAGATTAAAAATCGGTTTTAACACATTCATGCTGATCACAATGGCACAATCCCAAGTGCATGGATACAACATGTCAATGGATAACCAGAGTAGGAATTACATCAGCTATAAGTAGTATGCTAAGTATATTGGGCTAGGAATGAGATACAAAGCGGGAATTAAGGGAATGCCACCCACCTGTGTCTCCCTTTTCTCTCTTCTCTGAGGCCCGGATCAGCTGCTGTACAGAGCGTGACATTGGCAAATCGATTGCTGGCTTTGAGCCTCCCGACGATGTGGAGACCGGTTTCTCAAACATCCTCAGTTTGTGTCCGAATAAGGGGCCTGATGTGGGGGAGGAGGAGGGAGGGTGGACGGATGGAGCGGGGGCCTTGGGAGGAGGGTGGGAGTGAGTTTCAAAAGCAATATCAATTGGAGGAGGTGGGGCAGGGGCAAACACACCTGTACACATGTATGCATGTGAGTGTGTGTGTGTGTGTGTGTGTGTGTGTGCATGTGTGGGTGTGAGGGTATAGAAGTGGAGGAGCAAGTGGTTTAGTTCTCTAATAGGTTGTGTGTATAACTACGCACATACAATCTGACCTACGGCGTTATCGTACTCCACAGCAGAGAATTGAACACCACGTACAGGGGCCAGTGGCCCGTATGTGTATGCAACTCACTAGCAGACGGTTCTGTAATCCTCCCCCAGCCCCTCCCTCCACCCCTACACACACTTCCCACCCCTCACACATACTACTCCCTAGCATGCATACATTGGCTCTGTGATCCTTCCTCCCCCTCCCTCCCTACACACACGCTTCTCATCCCCTCACACTACTCACTAGCAGTCGTTGGTTCCGTGATCCTCCCTTCCAGTACATCATCAAATATGACCTGGTCCTCAGGGTCAACAAGAGCCCTCGCACCCTGGCGCAAGTGGGCCCTAGCAGAGGAGATCAACGTGCATCAGATTAACCCCTCGTGCTGGGCACGTCCCAGAACACCCCCCATGCATCAGATTAACCCCTCGCACTGGGCACGTCCCAGAACATCCCCCATGCATCAGATTAACCCCTCGCACTGTGGCTTGGCGAGCATGCTATTTGTCCACGAACAACAACAGCGAGAAAAACGCAATATTATAATATAATGCTGAAAGAGAGCCCATTTAAAGATTACAGTGCTAATAATTTCATAAGCCAGGTGATGACATGCTAAATCCCAGGACCTAATCAGTAGCTGTCCACCTCAGGGCTTTAACCCTTTACCACCCACAGATTATGGAGGTCAGTATTTTAGCCTATAATTTACTTAAACATACCCTAGATAAGGTTCCCATCGGTTTTCAGGCTCAAAACGTCACACAGAACTGTACACAGCCATGCTTTCCACACTCGTGATTCTGACCACAACCACTCATTAACGTGTACACGATCAAGATGCTCGGGCGACTGTTACTCGCTCTAGCAGAAAAATCAGCCTTGAACACTGGAATTCGAGGCTCTGCAAGGTGAGACCACTGTTTTCTAGGCCCATTTATGCTTAAAACCCGAGATTTGGCCTACCCGGCTCCAACCAAGGGCTGTTCAAAGCTGAGCCCAGACACGACCATGCTGTTTGCACCCTTCGGGTGCACCCACCCACCTCCCCCTGCCCCGCCCTTTCTGCTGGTGCAGAGCCTATCTCCCAAGGACATTGCCGGATGTGACATCATGAAGCTGAAAGTCTCATGATGCCATATGGCGTCAGAAAGGGCTAACATGACAAGCTCAGATTTAACCTATCTCAGTGATGATCGTACCTTTTTCCTCTGAAGAGCAGTTTTGATCGTTTGCAGAAGACGACGACATCAATGGTGCATTTCTGATAGGCAAGCCAGTCCTGGCGGAATTTGCGATACTCAATCACACCGAGAGTCTTGCAGACCTCGTGCAGGTAGGCCTTGTGGGCGGGGTCACGTGGAATGTCATCCACTCTCACCATCACTGGAAGAGGTCAAAGATCGATCAATTGGGGTATGGCGATGCACACACAGTACAGTGTACATACCCAGTACTAATACACTGCCTGTCAAAGAGACACCTACCGGGCCATGGAGCTCTCTGTGTCTGTCTACGTGGCTGCTGTTTCTGCAGCAACTGTCGCTGTTTTGAAGGAGCCCTCCCTGGAGGCTGCTTCACAACCTTAGGAGCAGTCCTGTCGGGAGGCAATGGAAGTGTCACAATCATTTGTTTCTCTAGTGTTGTATTATGGATAATTTTTGTGTTAGTATCTTGATTAATTTGTAAGTGCAATTAAGCAATAATATTTGACTCTATTTCAACTAACACCCACACACGTACTTCTCCTCCTGCTCGTACTGCTGCAGGTTGCTGGCCGGTAGCAGGACAGCCCTCCCCTCCCTCCCCACGATGGCCGTCTCCTTCTCACCCATTACAGTCTGGAGTAGGACAGCCCCTGAGGCATCACCATCGATCCGTGTCTCCTTGTCCCCCTCTTCCTTTGACTCCAACAAGAGACTTGTATGAAGAACTGACCTCTGTTCGGGTTCGCCATCAGATTGGCCCTCTTCCATTGTGGTGGCTTGTGGCGTGTGGTGAGTGTCGGTGTCCATTGGTTCAGGGGGAGCAGGTGCAGTATTGTTGGAGGCTCTTACAGCTGGCAGTTCTGCGGGTGTAACCTCCATTGGCTCAATGGCGATTTGGGAGTTGGATGAGGAGGGAGGAAAGCTACCCTCAAGAGAGAGACGTGTTCTGCTCTTTGCAACGTACAGCTCGGGACTGTCAGGTACTTTGACCCCCGTTGTGTCTTCAAGAGGCTGGATCATAATGGCTCCATCGTGCTTCTCAATCTTGGTCGATCGAATCGGAGGCATTAGCTCACCAAGGGAATCCTGCGACCGACTCAGTTCCTCCTGTTTGACCTTGTCTTGGGGTCTGGAGGGGGCAGGACGGGAGGGCTGCCTCCTCTTCTTGGACAGGGAACCTCCTTCAGGACCCACACTCAGCCTCTTCAGTCGGGGACCGTGCATCTGGGAGGCAGGCTTCCGTCTTGATGGCTCCTTTGTGATTGCCAAGAACTGACGGCCAATTTCTTCCAGCAGCTCTCCCTCAGTGGAAGGAGAGGGTTGTGGGTTAGTACTCCAATCCCTGAGAATCCAGTCCTGTCCTGACAGTTCAGGGATATCAAAGTTGCTACTGGGCTGCAGCTCTAGAGTGTCATTGTTGATGCTAGCGTCGGGTGTGTGTTCAGCTTGAGACTTGGGAGGTGAGGGCTTGTCAGATTTCATCTTTTGTTCAGTTTTGTCCACGGAGAGTCTCTTGAGCATCTTGGCTTTGACTTGCTGCGGCTGCTGCTGTTGCTGCTGCCTCTGTCTGGCCTCCTGCTGGGAGAGGAGCGACTGGAAGTGGCCACTCACCGCAGAGCAAATCTGGCGTACCCCCAGCTGTGTGTGTGTGTGTGTGTGTGTGTGGGGGGGGGGGGGGGGGGGGTGGATGTGAGCGTGGGGTGGGTGGTTAACGGTTGTGGGGTGCATATTACCAACAGTTTAAAGGGCTTAAAAGATACCTTTATCTCACCTCATTATCACACTGTAGCACGTGGCAGCAGTAGCCGGTCCCCTCCCCTCCCTCTGCCGGCGGCGGGGTCTGCACCGCCTTGATCCCCAGGATGTGCTTGCTGTCATCCTCCGCGTACGCCAGACTGCCCACAGCGGCCACTGGAAACTCAGCATAGGTCACCTGATCACAGAAGAGCAGCCTCATTCCTAACATGTAATGGCAAGAGGCTGCCTTCATTTCTCATTCTGCGTACCTTCTTCCTTCCGTCAGTGATCACCATCCACCGCGGAGAGACGTGCAGCAGCTTCTGAGTCATGGAGTGCCACATCAGATGGCCTTGCACCTGTGAAGGTATTAGCAGTGACACAGCGCAATGCATATCAGATTGATGTTGATAGTTGGTTGTGAACGCACTTGTCCATGGTCCACCATTTCCATGAACTCCGATCGTGAGCTGGGGCTCTTCCAGTCCCTCACACCAGGAACACAGCCCAGGTACTGAGACAGAGAGAGAGAGAACAGTAGTAGCCAGAGAGTACAATGGGAATCCACAGAGAATGGGCAATGTGCATAAATAAATATTCTGGTACCACAAGAACCAGTCAAGAACCACATGGTCAAGCAACCTACCCTGACATCCCAGAACTGCCCCGCCTGCAAGTGCCTGGGGTTCACTTTACCGATTACTGCAGGAGGGATGGGGAGACAATAATGACGGCTGCATGCACCATACATGTATACAACTAAGGTGCAGCGGCAGCCCCGCCCCCTTACAAGTCATGTCTGTCACGTTGATCCGTGCAGTGGCTAACCTCTGTACGTTTCCTGCAGGGAATCTGGTGCATGTGGGTTGGGTCGGTCTATCTGCACGACGGCCTTCTGCCCGCGGCCGAGCTGGGGTAGTAGAGTCAAACGACAACAATAAATATTGTCCTTCGAAAATCCAACGTTTATGCGTCTCACCCATCCTCGCTTCTTTCCGCCCTTCGGCTCCTTGTTCTTCTTGTCCCCTTTTCCCATAGTTGCAACCAGTTGTACTGCGACGCGTACACGTTACAGCGTGCAGCCATGCACCACCGCACAGTACATATCGTGGGACCACGCCCTTGTTTGTTGCAGTCCTGGACACGCCCCCAATTAACTTGCACACGACATTGTACATCATGAATACTAACACTCACAAACACTATTGCTGCAAGACCAGCACAAGAATTTAGCTTGCTGAACTCTTGATCCTCCTCAACAGGGTGGTAGAGGGCAGGCGGAGAAACCTGATGAGCTTCTCCACACTTGCATCCTGGTACTCGTGGCTCCACGGGACACCATTCAACTTGGTGAGCCGTTGAAGGCCCTCGGGAAGGGTAGTCTCCACCGGCCACTTAAACAGTGGGTCCATCACTGGCACAACGTGCACCTTACTGTCCAGGGCACACAGGATCTCCCTGTGTACCCAGTCCTGTACCATGGTGTCTCCAACACACCTGTCCAGGGACTGCGGAGTCAGCACCAGCAGCACGTTGCGGGAGTTGCTTATGGTGGTCAGAAGAGCCTTGTCAAACTTGCCACTGCCCAGTTCTGCAACATCCAGGAATACGCTGAGGCCCTTCAGCTGCAGGTGCACCTTGAGCAGGCTGGCCAGCTGGGACCCTGTTGACCGCCGGTAGCTCACAAACACGTCATATTTTTTATTCTGTGAGGGGGACTCAAAGATTGGAACAGGACCCTCACTGTCTGGTGTGTCTCTACCGGACTCTTCTTGGATCCTCTCAATTGCCAGCAGGATTTTCAGCCGGTCAACGGCGCTGCACACTCCAATCTCCACGAGTATTTCATCCGTGAGGTGAGGAAGCAAGTCCTTGGTGATTCCTCTTTGGGCAAAGTCCACTTTGTACACCTCGAGATCTTTGCTAACGTTCGTGAGCCACCTGCGTACATCATCTCTGTCCAGAACTGACACATCAGCACGGCAGCGCAGCTTTCGAACCTGCTCCAAAAACCACTTGCACCTGAGCCTACTCTTGAAGCCAACTTCCAGCAGGTCCTCCACCTTCATTCCCAGAAGAATGTTTCCTGTGACCAGATGCTCCTGAAACAATGGACCCAGATCCCTCACACAGGTGTCCTCCACCCACGCCCTGACATGATCTGGGGTCCAGCTGAGTACGTCCCAGAACTGGTATGGGGGGAGGGGGGCGTTGGAGAGGGTGAGCGCCTCTGAGCAGAGCTGGGCAGTAAGGCGAGAGCCTTGCTTCGCTGCTAACTGCAAATGGCTAATGGCATCGATGTCTGTGAAGATCTGAGAGAAACAAATCAGACACAAATTCAAACAGCTAGTGACAATTGTCATACACACTCACTCACGTGCAATCGCTGCTGTTTCTTCTTGATGGCGGCCTCCATGGCAAAGTGGAACGCGGCAAGGGAACGTGCCTCCTCACTCTGGCTGAGTAGCAATGGAACCAAATGTTTCAGCCACCCAGCCGACCTCCCATGAGCGTGGTTCGGACAGCTCCTTGCAAACTCCACCGGATCCATTGTGTGCAAGAATGGTAAAACAAGAGCCAAGGTTCCGCTCTGTGCCACTCGGTTGGCAAGGTCCACATTGGCGGCCAGGAAGCATATGGCGAGAAGGGCATAGTACTTGACAATGTTGTCCTTGGAGAAGGCGAGAGGGAAGAGCCAGTGGTCTGCGTGTTTGGCCACCATGGCGGTCTGGCACTTGTGCTCGCCGTACATGGCACAGTTGGCCAGGGCCGCAGCACAGAGCTGTAAGGTGGTAGGATCAGAGCTGCGGCAGGCGTCGATAAGGGCCTTCAGAGCCCCACCATGGATCAGCCTCAGGCAGGTCTCTGAAGACTCCTTGAAGAGGTTCTCTAGGATACCCGTCCCGCACTGTATGGCCTCCAGGCTTTCCTGGCTGCAAGCAACGCCAACAAGGGCGTCAAAGAGACTGTGCTTTGCGATGTAGTGTCGATTCATGGAGACCATCACTTGCTCCAGAGCCTTGCCCACCGCCAGCCGCAGTCCCTTATCGTGGCTGGCACAGATGCGCAGCAAGGCCTCCAAGCCACCATCAGTCCTGGTACAAAAACTAGTATCTTTATGACTGAGATGAGGGTAGTGTGTAATACTGCTAAGTAGCTAAGGAGCAGAATCTAGTGTACTGGTGTAAGAGCTTACCTAATCTCATCACACACAAGGTCGGCAGCGTCCCGTGCAAGGTGGGTCTCCAGGGACCACACAAACTTGATCAGTTTTAGCAGTTGCTCCGCCCCCTCCTGCTGTGAGGTGATGGTGTCCGACCTCAGCTTGTCTGCACAGCAAGCAACCTCTGACCTCAGGTCCTCCACTGCCAGCGACCCATCCTTGATCCAGCATGGGGATTCACGTGCCATCCTGACCACCAGAGATCCTACCTACAGCACAGTGCAAATTGAACTGTACCTTGTGTACGAGGTATATTCTTCTTGCAGGATTGCCTACTATTTCTATGCATACTCCAACCACTAGAGCCACAAAGGTTCAGTGATTGGAGTGTGCATAGAAAATATAGGCCTAGCTATAGGATATATATAGGTAGGACACTAGGCCTATAATATTATTATTCAATGGGAAGCCCCTTCCACTAAAGCTTGCAGTCTCAGAGACTGCAAACCTAGCCTCGAACCCATATTCGTGTGGTGGTAAATATATTATACAAAACTCACTCGACTACAGCTTACAGTAGCTCTTGTTGTTCCATGTGTCCCGCCATCACTAGTCTAACAAGCTAGGGAAAATTCGAGGGGCTAGCCCGCTAGACTACGCCATCACAAACATACAGCAGTACGCTCGTTCCGGAACGGTACGGGTACGGGACAGAGGATGTCCCGTCCCGGTCCCGTTCCGTATCGGGTTTTACAACCTCTGTGGTGGCACGACTATGAGTGAGGAGGTTTCTGAAGCAGAGATCAGGCAGCTATGGCCGCTGCACTTACTGGTGTGGAAGGATGACCACAAGGCACTGGACAGAATCCTCCAGGAGAAACAGGTACGACATGGCACGCCCGGACGTACACAGTTCACCATACGTGTACACATGAACATGCATGCACCACACAGCACGATCGTGAGCAACTGGACCCCCGTGGGCGTACCCCCCTGCACCTGGCGGTCAGCCTGGGGAGGGTGAAGTGTGCTGAGGTGCTGCTGCGTCATGATGCCAACGCCCTCGTGGTCAACCGGCACCAGTGGTCAGGTGAGTATGCATAAAGCTATCTTTTACCTGAATACGTCACCATTGTTGGAAGAAACTCACCTGCACTGTTAGCTGCCTTGTTCCAGTTTATAGTCCAGGACATTCCAATGGGGGGGGGGGGGGGGGGGGGGGGGGGGGGGGGATCACTCCTACGTACATCACAGGTGTGGTCAAAGGACAGTGCACTGTAGTGGACGGAGCATCCCGGATCGAAGGGCTCCAACAAGCATAAGACAGGATTAAAATTGAATCCCAGGTGTTATTGAAAAGCACTCTGGTACTCCCTCACCTCCTAGTGTTGAACGAGGCAGTGTGTGGAGGCAACCCAGAGATGATTGGCCTGGTGTTACGCTATCGTGACCAACAGCAGGCCAAGGTCCGGGCGCAGGAGATTCCCCTGCTCTTGGAGAGACTGCAGAGCACCCGGGACTATTACATTGAGATGAAGTGGGAGTTCAGCTCTTGGAGTGAGTAGCATGTGTGTGTGTGTGGGTGTGGGAGGGGGAGGGGAGGAGGAGGGGACGGTCCCTCTTAATAGACACTGCATTCATAGTCATAGCTGTTGGCTGAGATCACCTGACCAAAGCTGCTTATGACTGACCTGGTAGACTCCTTGGTAACCTACAGAGCACTGTGGTTTGCCGTGCCCCTTTCTGTGGTACACAATGCAAGGTCACCATACCGATCACAGCTGTAGCCACCGTCACGGCAATAGCCCCATTCCCAGCTCGCTTCATTCCCCGGCCCAGGCCCAAGAAAGGCTGTGGGGGTGTGGCCAAGGAACATGGCCTGTTGGGACGATCATCCACTGCTCACTCTCTCTCTACACAGTACCATTCATCTCAAGAATGTGTCCTAGTGACACGTACAAGATCTGGAAGAAAGGTCTGTAGACTCTGTACATGCCAAACTACATCACCAGCCACAATGTGAATTTATGAGGTGACATCATGGTGATGTAATGGTGATATAATGGTGCCATGGCTTTGTGGTAATGATGTAATGGTGATGTAATGATGATGTGGTGACACATCTCCCTCCAGGCACCAGTGTGCGGGTTGACACAACACTGATAGGTTTTGACCAGTTCTCGTGGCAGAGAGGAAACCTCTCTTTCATATTCAGAGGCACAGGTCAGCCCTTACATCTGGTACAAACTGTAAGGATCGACACTGACCGTTTCTCTCCCTCTCACAGCCAATGGCGCCCATGTGTCTGAGATCAGCCATGATCGTCAGATGGTGTGGCAGGAGGAGTTCCGGCTGGTAGAGTAAGTCTAATCATGTGATGTTGGGTGTCATGCAGTGGTACCTGTATACCAGTGACGGAGTGCAAGTAGCAAGGGCGGAGTTCTCCTCCTCCCAGGCGTGACCCTGTGCAGACTCTGATGTCCCAGGAGGTGGGGGTACTGCACAAGCTCAACTCTCCTGTCGTCTCCACGTTCCTGGACACAGACTCTGTTGCTTTCCAACGGTAGGTACAGTCGTGCTTGTGTGTGAGATACATGCATCATCTGGTGTGTGATGTGGTGTGGCCGGTGGTTGCTGCAGGCAGAAGAGCGGAATCTGGGGGTTCAGATCTGACAGAGTTGAGAACATCAACGGGTACAACACTAAAGTGAGCGGCCACTACATTCTAACTACCTTCCACTCTTCCCCCTTCACTCAGTCCCTTCCACCTTATTCCCGTCCATCCCTGTCCTTCATTCCCACCCACTCACTCCTCTCCCATCCTCTTCACTCCCCTCCCCCTCACTCCACTCCTCCACCCCTCCCCCTTCACTCCACTCCCCCCTCACTCCCTCCCTCCCTCCTCACTCTCCTGCCACAGGTCTTTGGTGCCTCTGGGCTGGACATAGTGACAAAGACTCGTGTTGAACATCTCCCAGAAGCGGAGAAGCACAAGCACAAGTGTGCCAACCCCCTCCAGGACTTCCTAGGAGGCGGGGAGGATGGCATCCCCGCTCTGGACCATGCGGCCAGCATCTCGGGGCAGCCACCAGCGGCAGAGGTCAGCAATCTTGCTCCTCGGCTCTCCCTTGCCGAGTACTTCCGCAAACCCCAGGACCGCAAGGAGTACGACGGTGGGCAGCTCTGTCTAGCACTTCCGGAATGTCACACTAATTTATTCTTTTCTTCCTCCCCGGCAGCCATTGGCCGGCCAGTGGAGGAATCCTCGCGAGTGCAGAAGCTGAAGGCAACAGTCTGGCTGGGGGAGGGGTTTCCCCTCTCCCTCCAGGAACAGATCATGCCCATCATTGAACTCATGGTAGGCTACATACGTACGTACCTGTGTGTGTTCCATTCCATTCTATAACCTCATTCCAATACTGTCTTACGACCTCATTCCAATACTGTCTTACGACCTCATTCCAATACTGTCGTACGGCCTCATTCCAATACTGTATTTTATATTCACTAATGCACACTTACCTGGTGCCCCTTCACTTGGTTCAGGCACTCAACAACGCCCACTTTGCCAAGCTGAAGGATTTCATCACCTTGCAGATGCCTGCGGGATTCCCCATCAAGTTTGGTAAGCACTGCCCTGCTAATGCACATCCAGACAATCCTGTACCCTCTGAGACTGGCGTGATTAATGGCAGCATGCACCATTACCCAGTAAAATCAGACGCAAGCTTCTTGACATGCTTCTGGGGAATTGATGAAGCAAACAAGCAGTGTTTCCCTCAAAGCTGAGGGGGGAAGAGCCAAAAACCGGCCACATCAAAGTGCTGATATATTCCAAAGACCACATCAAGGCCAGGAAGGGGGGGGGGGGGGGGGGGGGGGGGGGGGGGCACCCTGGAACTGGGAACCTGAGCGGTATGCCAGGAACGGCCATGCAATACACTGCTTGTTTGCACAGTGTGGAATTCCATACTGCTGTGTTACTGATCATGCTGATGTCTCCCCACACACATCCTCAGAGATCCCCATATTCCATGTGATGGCAGCGAAGGTGACCTTTGGTAACTTTAACGGCCACTCTCAGCCGGCTCCCCACGTCTCCCTGCACACGGAGAGCAAGAGGACTGAGCCACCACCGGTGCCCACCCCCTCCGCTAGCGTGGAGGTTGGCGGCATCAAGCACCGCCACCCGCAGGCCACCCTGGAGCAAGGCAGCAGCACAAACCTCCCACAGAGGTGTGGTATACAGAGGTTTACTGTAGTATACTGTCTAGGTAGTGATGCTTGGTTTAATTGTTATGAGCGGATAGTGTGTATAGCATGACATGTACATGCCAGTAGTTTACTGAGGTTTGTGTTGTGAGACTCATCTAGTTTACTAACATATACTGACTGACCACCAAGAATACCAACTCCTAGTGGTGCTGTTGTTCCTGCTCTTGCAGTGAGGCTACTGCTGCCGTGGAGCAGGAGGTGTGCACGATCTCGGAGGAGTGTTTCTCACTGCCAGCTCACTACCGCTGCGTGACCCGGGGGCGTGGTGGGATAGTGGACGAGGAGGAGCAGCTGCTGCAGCTGGCCATCCGACAAAGCCTGCTGGACCAGGGGGGAGGTGAAGAGGGCGGTGGAGAGGTGAGGGGGGAGATGTGAGGGAGGGAGCCCACTTGGTTGAGAAGATACCAGCTGTGTAGGAGTTGAGACATAGCTGCCTGTACACAGTGTTACACCCCCCCCCCCCCCCCTTCCCCAGGAGCTCTCCCTCACAGAGGCACTAAGAGATTCAAAGTTACTGGCTGCAGGCGATGCACATCAGCAGCTGCAGAGGTGAGGAGATGCTCTTACTGTCACTGTGAGCCAGGTTTATGTGCGGGGGTAAAGACTCTCTTCCTCCTCGCCTAGTGGGATCCTGGGCGGCCCTCAGGCTCCCCTGCCTGATCACCAGGTGGGGATGGTGGGAGGCGATGAGGACACTGAGCTGGAACTGGCGTTGGCACTGAGTCGGCAGCAGGCAGATGAGGAGGAGCGAAAGAGATGCCAACAGGAGGAAGAGGAGCTTGAAATGGTGCTGCGCCTCTCCCTTCAAGATAAGTAGCCGTCAGGTGCGGTTGCTACTGACAGACGTAGTGTACGTTGAGTGTATCACTTCTTGAAACTTAAATTGTATATATCAGGAGCTCGTCAGTAAATATTAATGTGCACAAGTCCTAATTCAATTGCCACGAATAAATGTACTGTACTATTGACAAATCATTTCTACTAGAAGCTAGATATTGTCTACAGTGACAGTGGGGTTTCTGGGGTCGTGTCCCTCCTTGCAAAGCTTGAGGGAGAAGTTGGTGGTCTTGTAGCCCTGTGTGGTTGAGCTCAGGGACACCACGTCCACTGAGGGTAGGCAGTACTGGGAGAGGGTCTCTTTGCGAATGCCTCCACTGGCTTCAATGGTCAGGGCAGGGAAGGAAGCCTTCAGCGCTTGCGAGGCCTGCGCCAGGGCTGCAGGCTCAAAGTTGTCCAACATGACGATGTCTGCTCCAGCCTTCACTGCCTCCTCCGCCTCAGCCACACTCCGACACTCGACCTCGATCTTGATGCTGAAGCCACCTGCCTTCCTTGCTCTTCCCACTGCCAGGGCCACGCTGCCTGCCGCCCAGATGTGGTTGTCCTTCAGCATGACCATTTGGGACAGATCATAGCGGTGCGTTGAAATCCCACCCACCAGCAGGGCATACTTCTCCACAATTCTGAATCCGGGGGTGGTCTTCCTGGTACCTGCCACTTCTCCCTTCCAGCCCAGCCTCTGTACTTCGTTGCACAAGTCCCTGGCGTGCGTAGCTATCCCACTTGCTCGGTGGAGCACGTTCAGTGCAGTCCTCTCTCCCTGAAGTAACTTGTTGGCTGGTCCTCTCACTCGTGCCACGTCACAGACAGGCTCTAGGTAGCTCCCCTCCGTGTGGTTCCACTTCACCACACACCCCAATTCTGTGAATATCATATCAAAGAAAGGGACACCACACAGCACCCCTGGTGACTTGCACAGCAGGACGGCTTCCTCGGGGCGGTCTCCCACAACAACACCAGCACAGTCAAACCCAGGAATGTCCTCCCTCAGCCAGGAAGATACCAGCTGCTTGCAGTGAGGGGGGAGCAGGTGGCGGAAGTCTACACTGCCATCAGTGGCCATTATGCTGTGATATGAGAGGAGACGATGGTCAATGAGGGGAGAATGAATGAGACTCCAAATGCAGTAGGGGCTTGGCAAGGTAATAAATCCAAAACAAGCAAATTAAAACAACAGCTGCAGCTGGCAATTCAGTACTGGGAGGGACTATACAAGGTTCTAGTTTCGCGTGGCCCAGACCCTTCCCGCGGCGATTACTGCCCCGCCCCACTAATCGTCGCAGGAAGGGTCTGGGCCACGCGAGACTAACAAGGTTCAAGATAAGGCATAAACGGGAACACACCGCTTGGCATGCTGGCAGGCACGTACAACCCAGCTGCAGTCAGCTGAGACATTGGCATTCAGCAATTTTTATTAGCCCCACCTGTTGTCGATGTCTTGCAGTGTTGTTCGCTTTTAGGAAAATGTGCACTAATTAGAACATGCATCGCCGCCAATGCATGCGCCAGTGACCACTCCCTCCTCCGCAAAAGCTTCCCGTTGTCATTGTCGACGCGTGGAGGGACAGAGACGAGACAAAGCACGAGAGATATCTTAGGAGCAGTGCCGTACATGCCACGCGGTCACTCTCTAGTGAGCGACGACAGAGAGCGAATACTGTGATTTGTTGCGGGGAAATTGGAGCGTCAATACAAGTTGCCCCAAGTGACCGAGTGCCAGTAGATATGAGAACACTTACATGTAGCTGCGGCTAATTAGACCCACCTTGCTCTTGTCACCCCCCACCCTGGGAGTTCACCATATATACCGTAGCTGTACATGTATGGTTTACACGAGCCTAAAAGGATAACTGGACAGCTTATTACTGGTAGTGATCAGTGATCAGCGATCAGCACAGTGTGAACCTTCAGACTCTGAGTGGTACAAGCCATGGTGGATGTGAGTGAGATGCGGCACTCGATGATCCTGAGGGGGAGGAGCCAACAGGAACAGAAGAGAACACTCCCACCTGCTGTGGGCTCAGAGGGAGGCGGGGCAATGTCTTCAGCAGGTCTTGATGGTGACATAGCCCCCAATTCCAATGGCCAGCAGCCCCGTACCAAACAGGAGGACCACTATGGATTCCTCTACTCCATGAGCGAGGCCGACGTACACTAGTGAGTCACATGCATCTCCCACTAGTGGCTGTGCTATCTATGACCTTAATTTGTTTTGAGGCAGTGGGCAGGTGCTATTGGTGATCTATGAGTGTCTTGTCTTGTTACCGTAGCAACCCATTATTGCCAGCAAGGAAGTCCCGAGAGCGTGAGGGGAAGTGGCTGAAGATGCTCGACCACTGGGATGACTGGATGGAACGCAAGCGCACCAAGGTCAGAGTGCAGTGTGACTTAAGTTTGACCAACCACACTCATCTTGCTTTCTCCATTGCCCAATGGATGGATGGATGGATGCCAGAAATTGGTCAGAATGCCTCGGGGATAGAGAGCTTTGTCTGTGACGAGCCTGCAGACTGTCTGATACAATTGAGGAGGTCATATCTGGTGTTCCCCTAGACTTCCACGGGCCAGCCTACCCTCGTTCCCAGGCCGTGTGGGGCGAGGCTAGGCCCAGCCAAATGAAGGAGAACAGGCCTGAAGCAGTAGTTGCCTGTGATACCCTGGTTTGAGGGAGGGCACGCTATGTGATGCTCATGGCATGTATTGCCGTACTCTGGCAACAAACATGAGCTTGTGTTGATATTTCTCTCTCATGGATCACACAACTAGTGCTCTCAGCCCTTCTTTTGTGGGTTGTGTTGTGGGTTTCTGAGGGTACGTTTGTTAGCCATCTTGATCTCTAGATCATCTCAATCTGTGAGTCCTGCGTGCTCATCTGTGGTTGTCTGGGTCTAGTGCATGTCACCGCCTCCTCCCTGTTCCAGGTGAAGGAGAGGTGTAGAAAAGGCATCCCTGACTCGTTACGGGGGAGGGCATGGCTGCGTTTGTGTGGAGGCTATGAACTAATGAAGGAGAACTTCGGGAAGTTTGAGGTGAGCAGTGTGTGTACTTGTACCTTAGCCTCATTCCCAGGCTCCTCCCCAGCTTAGCAGGTAGCCTGGTTCCCAGGCTCCTCCCCAGCTTAGCAGGTAGCCTGGTTCCCAGGCTCCTCCCCAGCTTAGCAGGTAGCCTGGTTCCCAGGCTCCTCCCCAGCTTTTTGTCACATACTGTACAGTATGCGACAAAAAGCTGGGGAGGAGCCTGGGGACGAGGCTGCTTGTACCTACTATCCCAGGAGCTGTTGTAGGTGGTGGATATGGTTGATGAGTGAATGTAGCAGCGAAAAGAGGGTGCATCTCAGAGCTTTTGTCACTGAAGCCCTGTTGATCAGTGTTTGAAAGCTTCTGTTTTCTGTCACACATGGGACACACGTACACACGTGCTTACGCACAACAACACAACTCAGTGCCTGTGTACTCACACTCAATTCTACAGGAACTGACATCGCAACCTGACAACGACGTTGTTCTAAATGTGATAGACAAGGACTTGGACAGGACGTTTCCCTCACACGTGCTCTTTGCAAAAGACGGATCACAAGGGTACGTTGACTCTCCTTATATGGAATACGCCATCAATCTCCATTAGAGTGTCATCTTGTTCTCCCGTCTTTGTCCGGTGCAGGCAGGCGGACTTGCGCTTGGTGTTGAAGGCGTACGCCATGTACAATGTCAAGACAGGGTATTGCCAGGTGTGTGCCCCTGCTTACAGAACCATACTGTCCCGACAAGAAT
Source organism: Axinella damicornis (assembly GCA_963931865.1). Classification (NCBI taxonomy): domain Eukaryota; kingdom Metazoa; phylum Porifera; class Demospongiae; order Axinellida; family Axinellidae; genus Axinella; species Axinella damicornis. The sequence goes on from OZ007507.1 coordinate 334,724, forward strand.
AATTATTGTTCCGCACCTCACAGGCAATGGCGCCGGTTGCAGCGACCTTGCTGATGCACATGACGGCAGAGGTATAGTGATAGCACACTCACACACACACGCACGCACAAGAGTGCTAGTTAGGCAACAAGGGATGGTTGGTGGCTGAGTGGTTGAAGCATTCGACTGCTAATTGAAAGGTTGCTGGTTCAAGTCCAACCACTGCCATAGGAGATTTCTTTCTCTCCTAAGAGTCGACCCTAAAAAATGAGTAGGTGTGTTCTTGAAGGCATTTCACCTGAAATAGTTCACACTGCGTCCTTCAGAGAGGGGAGGTAAAGCCGTTGGTCCCGGGGACCTGGTTCAATAAGGCTCTGCCTTCTCCAGACCCTCGTTAGCCACCATCGTGGTAACCCCCTCAACGGTAGTCAAACCAAGCTGTTTGGTCTGTAGCAATAGTGTTTATGCTGTGAGCCCCGGTTTGTAGCGAGTGCTGACCGTCTGCGGTGTCTGAACCTCTATTCAGGAGGCATTCTGGTGCCTGGTTCAAATCTGTGAGCAGTACCTCCCTGGATACTACAGCCCGGGACTGGTGAGCCGTTCCAGTAGCTCTGATTGTCCACTCCCCCATACACTGTAATGCTGCCAATGAATGTGATTAATGGTGTGGGTGAGTAACACTGAGTACTGCAGCACAGGAGCATTTAATAGGCAGGAAGCAGACTGTGTGTGGGCCAGTCTAGCCGCTGGGTGGAGAGGGGCTAGCGGCTAGACTGTGTGGGGCTTGTGGGTGGAGTTCACAAGTTGTAAGTAAGGTAGCTGCTTGTCCCAGGAACAGCAGCGATGGTGGATGGCACCTGTGTGTATAGTTTGGTTTAAGAGTGTCGCAAAGCTACCGGACTACATTTGAGATGAGTCGATTTCTAAAGTACAAGACTTAGTGTACGTTTCGCATGGGCTCCTCAGAGTGCAAATTGTTATGGTCTTTATCAATCCCAAAATTGCATTGTTTTTGGCTTGCATTGTAGCACTTTAGCTTCACTCACTTCAGCTACTGCCCCCTCATTCGCCATCGTGACACTGAGCAGCTCTCCATGAGAGGTCTGATGAATATTGGCTTCCACTCAGAATGCGTACCGAATTAATCAGCAAGGCAAAGAAACTTGTTAACGTTCGTGCCATTTTTGTCCCAAGTCCTATGTGCAAAGAAACTCAGCCAGCTGCCTCCTGTGAAGCTACCACTGCCAATCTCTATACTGGTGATTGTCCATTAGCTCGCCGATATGGCATGTGCCTTTGATAACACCTTTTCTGTAGCTTCTAAGCTACTCAGTCAAGAGATGAGCCAGTGTTTGACTGTCAAATGGCTTCTGTTGACCTCCCTTTACACACACGTGCACAGCAAGACGCACACACACACACACACGACGCACACACACACACACGACGCACACACACACGACACACACACACATGACGCACACATACATGATTGTTATTTTAATTCAGGGAGAGAGAAAATACTCATGTTCTGGTTATTAAGAGTGGTCACATGATCATTCAAAGCGGTCTTGTGAGCCATGATGGTGGTCATGTGATCTACTGAGGGTGGTCACATGACCACTGGCATGATTGTAATGCAGTGTTTGTTTGAGGGCACAGCATGCATGACCTGCTAGTGTTGATACTGATAGTTTTGATACTAACATTCCAACCCCACTCACAGCATGCCTTTCAAATTGATGCACTGATTTTAAAGTCACTACTCACCAAGTACCTCCCTGGCGTGAAGACCTGGATGGATGTGAGTAGGCGTGCATGGTACTCCATACCTGCGCATGTGCAGCAGGGGTAAAACAATTCTTTCGAGTCTGTATGTGTGTGTGTGTGTGTCTGCCTGTAGGCCAAAAAAAATATTGAGCAGGTTAGCTGAGGCACTCACAGACGTTATGCTCAACACAAACAATGATATTCAGATGTTTCTGTACCTGATACGAGTCGAGCCGTTCTTTTTGCCAGCTACTTCCTCTTACTGGTTCCTTTGCTCCACCGTACGTGACATCATTGACCACACTGGTGTATACTTGCACTGCACTGAGGTGAAACACAAGGCACGGGGGAAGTATTCCATGAATACGCTCTAGTTGTATGCAGAGGTGCTAGGACAGAGATTGGACACATTCTTTACACATCAAGGGAATATGAACACGAATGGAGTAGTACTGCACCGCTCTGGGCTCTCTGGCTAGAACCCTGCGTAATGACCTTCGGCGTTGTACTGAGTGCTGTAACACTAGGGTAGATCTTGTCCCTGCTGGACTGCTCAGTGAGGGGATGTGCAGTACGAACAGTGCCCTCCGCCCCTCTCTGTCATGCCAGGTGTACGTTATCCTCTGTCCCGATTTCTCCTCTCTATTGTACAGGTGTCGAGTAAGGAACCCAATGTAGGTGCCTTACGTAGCTACTGAGAGCTTGCTCTCTAGTTAGCAATAACTGGCATAGACTCTGTATGCCATTGATCATTGGCTACACATCCCAGGCCTGTAGCTACCATTGATCATTGGCTACACATCCCAGGCCTGTAGCTACCATTGATCATTGGCTACACATCCCAGGCCTGTAGCTACCATTGATCATTGGCTACACATCCCAGGCCTGTAGCTACCATTGATCATTGGCTACACATCCCAGGCCTGTAGCTACCCTTGATCATTGGCTACACATCCCAGGCCTGTAGCTACCCTTGATCATTGGCTACACATCCCAGGCCTGTAGCTACCATTGATCATTGGCTACACATCCCAGGCCTGTAGCTACCATTGATCATTGGCTACACATCCCAGGCCTGTAGCTACCCTTGAGAACAACCACTAAACTACCTCGACCAGTTACATCTTAACGAGTTACCTTGACCAATATTTGAGGGCTGCATGTATTGGAATATTGGCTGTAGGCTGAGTCGAGTATCGCCTACTGCCTACTGGAGAGGAGAAAGGGACACGAGAAAGAGAGTAGCCAATGTCCTCCCTTTACGGTACTTGTTCTCATACCAGTACTCTCCTCCCGCCACTGCAGTCAAAGCTGCCGCCCAACCCGGACGGTACAATAAAGGGTCTGGACCCCATTCTCTACTGCACAGAGTGGTTCATGAGCGTCTTCTCCAGGTGGGGGCACTGCCAGTACTGCATTGGGTGCTGTCGGTATGGAGAAGTGATTAACCAAATATTTTACCCCAGATCCCTGCCCTGGCCGACTGTGCTGAGAGTGTGGGACATGTTCTTCTTTGAAGGGGTGAAGGTTCTCTTCAAGGTTGCCCTGGCTCTCCTCAACCTCGCCTTCAGCGCACCCAAGAGCCAGAAGGAGTGCACAGGGTGAGTGGTTTGCTAACCTGTAAATAGCAATGGAAATCAATCTCCCTTCCTCTCCCTCCCTCCCTCCCTCCCTCCCTCCCTCCCTCCCTCCCTCCCTCCCTCCCTCCCTCCCTCCCTCCCTCCCTCCCTCCCTCCCTCTCTCTCTCCCTCCCTCTCTCCTTCCCCCCCTCCCTCCTTCCCTCCCTCTCTCCCTCCCCCTCCCTCCCTCCCCCTCCCTCCTGTTCGCAACTGGGATATAGGTTCTTTGAACTAACAAGAAAACTCCGTAGTCTTCCTATTGCAATCACACATGAAGACGTTCTCATTCCAGAGGTGAGCTCAATGCAGCCACCAAGCAATAGTTAAGGTGTTGTGTTACCTTTGTCAGGTTTAGCATGTATCGAGTTAATGTAGTGATTGAAGCCGTAAACTCTCACCAATCAGATAGCTCAATGCTCAAAACTGAAATATAATACTGAAAAAATTGTATAAAGAGACCGTTGTCTTTGTGGTGCTGTAGGATATCATGGTCTATGGCAGTGATATGATCTACCTATAATCATGTATCTATCTACCTCTGTATAGTTGTTGAAATATAGACTTCGTGGTCCCGAGCTCAGAGTGGCCCACTTTGACCAGGCGAGTCTCCACTTCACGGAGGAGCGTGTTCGTGTTATGGAGCTGCAAGCAAGACGGCTCAGGTCCAGGAATAGTAGTCTGTCCGTCGTGTCCGACGCTGCCGCATCAGATATCTCAGACATCGTCTGACAGCACACACCAAAAACACATTATATAAACTGTGTGTTCATTATTTGTGAATTGTATGTGTATATTGAATGTTGTACGCACTACAGTAAAGCTATATTGAATCATTTGTAAGTATTCTGGTAATTATTTTTATGTACTCTGTCCGTCAGTATATTATATAACCCTATATCTACTGGACGCTAAATTTTACACGTGAAACAAGACACTACTACAAGTCTTTCAACCAGGAAGAATTGCTCATAACCACAATATAATTATCCCTATAGATGAATCTAATCATTTTTATGCAGGAAGCCTTAAGTTAATTACTGTGGTTCACACCTATAATATTATTCGTGTGTGAAGGGGTGTGGTTTGAGGACCAGCTGCAGTATAGTGATGCCACTGGTGGTGATGTGTGGCCTGCCTTGCTCGGGGAAGACTCGGCGGGGGGAGGAGCTGGTGGGGTTCCTGAGGAGCAGCTGTGAGCAGGAGGTGCAGGTAGTTGCTGATGACTTCAGCAGCAGGGACAGGAACACCTGCTATGCCTCGTCCGGGGAGGAGAAGATGGTTAGAGGATCTCTGAAGTCCAGTGTTGAGCGATACCTCAGTCAGGAGAGGATTGTTATCTTGGATTCCCTCAACTACATAAAGGGGTTCCGTTACGAGCTGTTCTGTGTGTCCAAGCACGTGAAGACACCCCACTGCATTGTGCAGTGCGGGACACCTGCCGACACAGCCAAGGAGTGGAACACACTCAGGACGGACAGTGAAAGGTATTCTGATCAGGTCTTTGATGGCCTTGTGGCGAGATTTGAACCCCCTGACTCCCGCAACAGGTGGGACAATCCCCTCTTTGTTGTGTACCCAGAGGACTCACTCCCCTGCCAAAAAATTCTCGACACCCTCTTAAACCGTAAGCCTCCACCTCCAAACCAATCAACACAATCTCAGCCTCTCTCCTCGACCTCCTTTCTCCATGAACTAGACCGCAAGACCCAGGAAGTGATCAGCAGCATTCTGGAAGCACAAAGGTCGGGGACTGCTGGAGACAGCATTGCAGTGCCAGGAACCTTGGAGAGATTGCAGCTGTCCCGAGACATTACCATGGCAGAGTTGAGGAAACTCAGGCGTCAGTTTATTTCTTACAGTAAACTGCATCCAGTGGACGACCACAATAAGATCCCAACACTGTTTGTACAGTATCTCAATACTGCATTATAACGGATAGTGTTGTTGAGTTGTTTGTTGTTTTTGTGTGAATTTCACCGTCATTATTGTTCCATGTGGAGCTATACAATTGGATGACTTGATAATTGCTTGTGCAGTGTCTGAGTTATGACTGAGACTCTCCACATAATGTCCACTATAGCCCCCGCCACATGCAGATAGTCTCACAGTCACGATCTTAAACGTCATAAGTATGCTTTGTTGCCCTGAGGTCACCATTGATCGCTTGATCGTCTCCAATTAATGATTTTGATCACGTTCGCAACTCCTTAACTGGCTGACAGTAATGAGATACGTTCATGTAGTAGCTACTGCATGCAGTAAACAACCTGAGAGCATGGCTACTCCAGGTTGACTGTACGTAGGGTGCATGCAACGATTGAGCCAGTGGTTATGCAACTATTCCAAAGATGACTACTCTCCGAACGATGAATCATGCAATCTTGCACATGTTAAAGCTAATGTATAGCTACATAGTCTCTAGCTGGTTCACTATTTTTAAAGTGCAAGAGCCTATTTGAAACTTGACTAATTTACTCTGTGGCTCTCTGCAGTCCATCAGGTTTTGCTGTAGCTGAGTTTTATACTCACTTCTGTCATTGCTACCTGAAGTTGGGTTTTAATTAGTGAGCTATCAATAATGAATGAGAGAGAGCAGCTGACATAATTATGTAGCTGCTTGAATTGTTTGATATTGTATAAAAGAGAGAAATATGAGAAATCAATGAAGATAATTCTCATCAGGCTTGTAACTGTGAATGTGTCTGAACATCTCTCCCAACGAATTATCCATGTGCAAGACCTCTTCTCCGTCCTCCACCTTACCTCGGCAGAAGTAGTGAGCCGCAGCCTTCCCTCTCCAGACCACCTTGTGACCAGGAGCCAGCCACTCCTCCACAGACACTGACCAGCTGGGATATTGTGCAACATCAGGGTCTATCACGACATCATAGAACCCTTCTTTCCTCGCCAAGTCAGCAGGGTAGAAGGCACCGTTGTAGAGCCACAGATTGGGCTCGTAGTCCCTACGGTATCCTTCTCTCCAATCCCGCAGGAACCTGGCTCCTTTGACACAAGAGAAGAACCCTATATTGATGTAGGAGCAGTCGTTGTCGCCGCTGAGCACACACTCTCCTCTTCTCTGCTCCTCCCTCAGCTTTGTCCCATTCAGAAACACAGCATCAAAGTCCAGAGCCACACCTCCATGCAACAGCACCTGGGAGAGCTTCGTGAAGTCCGCCTCATGCTGCACCCAGTCCAGAGTTCTCCCTGCAAGTCCTCTGACCCTCCTAACATGGTTGTACTCAATTCCTGTGGTCTTGGCTGCCAGGTCCCAGAATCTACCACTTGGGGCGACATTCGAGTGAAACAGAATTCTCTTAGGTCTGAACAATGTGTGAGCTGAGAGGACAGAGAGGTACTGTCGGAAGGTCAGCTGAAGGGATTCTCCACTTACAGAGATGTGGGCATAGTGCACTATCTCCGGATGACTGTAGCTTCCATTAGGGTTCCCTTGTATCAGGCACAGGTCCAGATGATGTATGGGAGTTGAGACCTTCGGCCCTACATGTACACGTATACATGTAGAATACTGACAGCCATGATTGGCCTCGTTCCCAGACCTTCCCTCCAGTTTTTGATCGCTTGCAGTATGTACTAGAAGCAATCAGCATGGATCAAGATGCACTGGAAAGGCTTTGGAATGACCAGCTAACACTGTAGCTAGGCCTGATTGAGCACATCTATCTGCTAACTATATCTTTCCGTCCACTGCTCCTACAGGTTAGTTATGCTCCGTTTGGTCTCTCCTTCTTGGAAGCGAGTCATGAAACATCTTTCTTAAACTTATGAGCTAGTTGCCCAATTGGGATCGCCTCCTTGATTCCAGTGTCTGGCAATTGTCAGAGGCACTCAACCACACTGGGTCTGCAGCCCCCACGCAGCATTAATTAGTCACTAGCATAATCTATATATTCATACACCTTAATGCCGTGCTGGGAATTGCAGTGTACGATGATGGTACCTGCTCCTGATGAGTGTAGCTGTGAGCTTATAACACCAGCTGCAGCTGCCAGGACTAGCACCAACACAACCTTCACTGGACGACGCATACTTTGTCATTGGGCAGTCGTGTGGAACACTTCCTAACTTGTGAACTCAGAAATAGTGCAATATACGTTACATAACAGTTGAAATGTTTCTAGTAAGTTGCTACTCTAAGCTAGATTGCATTCAATTGCCTATTACATTTGGTTGTGTAAAACTATTGCTATCAAAAAATTATGAGTTCAAAGTTCTATGACTGATATTCAACACATCACATCGGGCTTCACGACCAAAGAACTGGAGGAGTCAAGAAACAAGGATTCGTAGATAATGGTTGTGTGTGTGCGTACAGGCACCATGTTGTGTGTATGCATGTACACATCTGTTCCCACCTCAGGAGAGGATCTTATTGAAATCAGCAGTCTCGGCACCCTGCTTGAGGCACGTCACAGGGATCAGGGGGTGCTTTGTCTTCATCAGGTAGTTCTGCGTGGGCACCAAGTTCAGTGTGTAAAGCAACCAATCATATCCATAATCGAGACACTTACATCCTGTCTACAGGCTGAATACAGCCATCCAATTGGTCCATACAGGAGCCAATGCCGAGTGGCTTACGTGTGCATAGGTCATGGCATTCTTCTTCTCGTCAGGGGAGGCTCCGCTGCCAACCCACACGAACAGTGCCTTGCCAGTGTCAGCAATGAAAACTGCAGGTAGAACACGAAGCCAATACACTGAACTTAATGGATGAACAAGCAAGGAGGGTTTAGGATTGAGTCTGAGGGAAGTCTGCAGTAGTTACCGTCAGCTGGATCCAGTCCAGACCGAGGAATGGAGCCCTCAGAAATAACGCTGAACTCAAGACTTCCACCTTCATCACTCAACCTTGGGGGAGGAACAAGGCGACAAGTAAGAGGGAGGAGGGAGAGGAGGATGGGAGAGGAGAACGAGAGGTGAGAGGGAGTAAGGGGAAAGTAGGAGGAAGAGGAGGAAGGAAAGAGAAGGACGAGGGTTAGGGTTAGGGAAAGAGAAGGACGAGGGAGAGGAGGAAGGAAAGAGAAGGACGAGGGAGAGGAGGAAGGAAAGAGATGGACGAGAGGTAAGAGAGGGAGGAGGAGGAGGGAAGTTGTAGCAGATACACTGCTACACAACTAACCGGAAGAGAGAAGGTGGGAAGTCAGTATCGCTCTCCTACGAGGGAAAGCAAGACAGCATGTGAATGAGGTGTGTGTTCTTGTGTGGGGGGAAGTGGGTACTTACCTCTTCCTCCTCCTCCTCAGGAGGATCTTCAGAGAGTGCAGCATAGAACTTGTGAGTAGATGAGATCTCACGTTCATCTGGGACAAGAAGAGACAGGGTAGTTCACCGCGTGGCTACTGATACCAGCCTGGGGCAATGTGCCTACCAAGAGACTCCACCTTGGGCTTGCCACCACGCTCTGACTGCACACGAAACAAACACATGGCCCATCAGGGTCGGTTCCATTTACTGGCTATCATACAGTGGGAAATTTTCAGCAGGAGTAACATTTCATCAATTTCGCCACCTGCTTAATTGATGTGGCAAAAATACTGCCAGGTCTAGTGTCATAGTCAGTCATCGGTCTTTCGCTACACCATGGAGAGCTTCCTGACCTCGCAGGTCGGCTGTCAACTCAGGGACTGTTTCCATTAGCGACAATTGCAGAAACTAACTCCGCGGTTACCAGCACACGAGAGAGGCTGCGATGGCAATCTAGTTCCTCACCAATGGCAGTTTCCCAAACACCTTCGCAGTCACAGACACAGCAGTTCGGGCCTCCATTTCTCTCCAAAACAGTCCTACCAGCTTTGGCGAAATTTACTCCCGGGGAAACTGTCCCTTAAATTAATACTTTGTTGCATCACCTTCAAAGTCTGCAGGTACTGCACTGCCTTGAACTTCTCATCTTTGTTGCAGGTCTTGCCGTTCCACTGAGGGGAGACAAACGTACATTATAAACACCTCACCAAGCTTTGAGAGACGGGGCAAATCTGTGTTAGCAATTCTACCAATCACACACGCATGGGGAGGTGTGTAGTCATACGTACCTGGTAGACCTCCAGTCCCAGATCAAGAATGAAGACATCGCTGGAATCCAGGCAGTGCTTACTCAGAGGACGCTCCTTCACAGTGATGTCTTTCTGTGTGTGCGTTGTGCGTGAGTGTGTATGTGAGTGAGTGAGTACATGGTGAGTGTGCAGTGTGACAGTGTGTGCAGTGTGAGTGTGTGTGTGACAGTGAGTGTGCAGTGACAGTGTGTGCAGTGTGTGTGTGTGACAGTGTGAGTGTGTAATGTGTGACAGTGAGTGTGCAGTGTGAGTGTGTGCAGTGTGAGTGTGTGTGTGACAGTGAGTGTGCAGTGAGTGTGTGCAGTGTGTGTGTGTGACAGTGTGAGTGTGTAATGTGTGACAGTGAGTGTGCAGTGTGTGACAGTGTGAGTGTGCAGTGTGTGCAGTGTGTGACAGTGTGTGCAGTGTGTGCAGTGTGAGTGTGCAATGTGTGACAGTGTGAGTGTGCAATGTGCAATGTGTGAGGGAGGAGGTACCTTGACACCATGGAAGTGTAGCAAGCGGGGTGTGTATTCTGTGGGTGTTACGTGGCGGAACCCTGTTTCAGCACTGAGAAAGGAAGCAGGAAGTTGCACACACATCCTCACAAGCACACCTCTACTAATTGCCTACTACATAGCTTCTCAATTTGCAGTGGCTAACATCTGCGCCCATATATGGCAATAAGATTGCGTTGAGTTTGGCACACAATGGGTAAGGCATACCAATTGACATAATACACAATATGCCAAAGACATGAATGTGTGTGTGTACGTGGGTGTGCGAGTGGTGTGTGCATGTGTGGGTATGTGAGTGGTGTGCATGTGTGGGTGTGCATGTATGGGTTTGTGAGTGGTGTGTGCATGTGTGGGTGGGTGTGCGTGCAAGTGTGCATGGGTCATAGTGTGAGTGTGTGCGTGCATCATGGTATATTATGTGCATGTGTGCGCCACGGCATATAGGTGTGCGCGTGTCCGTGTCATAGTGAGTGTGCCTAACGTTCCTGCAAACCTACCCGCCCTCCAGCAGAGTGATGGACTTGAAATAGGTCTTGAAAAGGTCTGATTCGTGATTCATAACTTCACGGTGCTGAACTGGTTTGTCATCCAGCTAGAGGGGGTCGAAGCATGCTCGAATGGGACACACTAGTCTCATACAAAGCCAAACAATTACATGTACACACACAGAATTAAACCAATAAGGGCACCCTGGAGAAGATTAGCTTATAAGGTAATACTGTCCAGGGCCAAGCTGGGAAGCCCTACATATCCACCATTCCTTGTTGCCATTGTGGGACACTATGGCAACCATCTGGAGTACATACAGGGAACATTCTTTGATGTTGCGCAGGTCAAGTAAGGTGTGCTGGCACACATACAATTTTGGGTAGGGCCAACGTAATTTGGAGGATGAGAATGTAAACTAAATTGTGTGGTATTGGGCGGGGACGTGCGGACTCACCAGGGTGTCCAGTTCCACGGTCTTGTAAGCAGCCGTCCCGTACTCATCCTGTGTTGAGTACTGGCCGATCCAGAAGTGCACATCGTACAGCAGCTCCTAGATGTGAGCAAGGGAATTACTGAAACAGGCAAAATTGCAACCAAAAAACAACAGCCAAGAGAAGGCTCAAAGCTCCCTCGTCTTACATCAGAGGGCGGAGTCTTGTATGTGTTCAGGATAATGTAGGAATCTCCGTTGTAGAACTTCCCGTATTCCTCCAGAGGCCAGGCCACGACCTGCACACAGACAAACATTCCACTACCTCATTAGTCTGCAATCTAGCGAGCGAGGTTGCACCCACCTTGAACTTGACGATCCGCCAGATCTTGATGCCAACCTTCTGTCCAGCACCCTTCCATGCCTTCTCCGTCTCTGCAGAATCCTTCTTCACCTATGGAAAAGAGATATAAAGGGCTGCGCTGACCCGTCGCGTCGGCGGACAGCGATCGATCGCGCACGATGGTACCTTGCGCTCCGTGTCAGAGCCGAACAGGGCAAGATTGCTGTCCTTCCAGTCGTACTTCTTTGCCTTCACGAGACCGGCCATGGCTGCACTGCACAACGACACTCGTACCCAAGAGCTAGCAGCAGAAAGTAGGGTTGCGGGCAGAAGTGTCGGTATGCAAAGAATTTTATAGCAGCGGCTACGCATGCGCAGTCTGTCATAACTGCTAATCCCACACTGGCGATCACAAATCACAAAGGGATCACCCCTCAATAATTGCAACCTTGATGGCTGAAAAGCAGAACTTGAACAAGAAACTTCCTGATCCTCTCGCAGGCTGTCTCCGCACCCCCATCACTGGTACACCAGACTGTGTTGCAATCAGATTTGAAGTGGACAGCAGTAGTACTCCTCTGCCACAGGGCGCGAGAGAGCTGCTTTTCAACGCTGACATGCAGGAGGACTCACAAGGTACGGACCATGGGCGATCACAGACCTCAATCAGGTCCGTGATCTGTGATGCTGTTATGTAGAGTTTGAATTACAGGCCCAAGGTATATGCCACACGCAAATCTGCACACACAACCACTTGCACACATACGCACATGACATGCACATCATGGAGTAGTCCGAACCCCTGTAAATCAGGTGATCAAGAGCCTTAGATGGGAATGATCAAGCGATCAAGGATCATTTTCACCAAGATTCTTGATCCCGGTCACAAACGCTTCTACAGGTGATACGTAAACGACTACCCCTTGCAGTGCTTGCACATGCACACACGTCCGTACATGCACACACGTCCATACATGCACACACACACGTCCATGCATGCGCACACACACGTCCATGCATGCAGGAGCGACAGCTGCAAGTGTGGGATCTGAGGCGGCTAGAGAGGCACTGGGCCAGAGGAGTCTGCGGGACTTCAGGATTGAAACCTACACCCCAAAAGGTAGGGCAATCTGATCCACACAATTATTGGCCCCTTGACCCCCCCCCCCCCCCCCCCCCCCCCACACACACACACACACACTGCTTAGCTGATGAGAAGACGTATGCCAAGGCCACATCTAGCCCATCCCTAGGGAAGGGGGAGAGCACTCCACCTCTTCCACGGGACAGAATAGCCTTCTTCTCCGGCATACCTGCTGTGGAGTGCATCAAGGGAGTGCTACACCTGTACAAACACCGGTGGGAGTGTGCCGCAGAACTGGAGGGTGCAGTAGTGTTCATCCTCATCTCTCCTTCCTCCTTCCTGCGACACACACACACACACACACACACACACACACACACACACACACACACACGTGCACACACACACACACACACCACACAGCCCCCAAGTAGAGCAACCTGTTAGTGAGCTAGTGTGTATTGTGTGTGTCCCCGCTCACATGCAGCTGTCGGACATGCTCACCTTCCTCTCTCCCGTGAAGTGAGCTGCTGTGTGGGTGTGTGTGGGTGGCTGCAGCTGGTTCACGTACCGTGTCCTCTGTCCGCACAGTTCAAACATCCACAGTCTGCGGGTCATCCGAGACTCCACCCCCAACCAGTACATGTTGCTCATCAAGTTCAAACAGAAGGTCAGTCTCTTTTCCAAAGATGGACTCTTTCGAGGTCTCCCATTGTTTACAAACCCACTGCCTGTCTACTCAATCCACACAGACCTTAGCGGAGCAGTTCTACAACACCTACAATGGCTGTCGGTACAACTCTCTGGAGAAGACAATATGTCAGATAGTCTATGTCAGCCGACTGGAGATCTTGAGGTCTTCCAAGGGGGCAGCCCTGGCCCCACCGGGGCTGACAGAGCTGCCATCGTGCCCTGTGTGCCTGGAGCGACTGGTAGGCGGTTACACCACTACCTACATTGCAACCATCACCATAAAAGGCAATGTTCTTATGTTAACCTCATTCCCAGTGATGCTGCCTGCTGGGCTTTGCAATACCAAATATAGTCATGGAGGGGTTGCCACCGTAGTTGCTTCAATGAGGGAGAAAGAGTTGATTGTTCAAAGGAACTCAGAACAGCTGGATTAGTGCTTATGCCTGTATGTGGCTATAGTTTGTACGAGCCTAATTGTTTCAAATGCCATCCTCTTCATGCGAATGGGAGGGGATGTGTCACTTACCATCGCTGCAGGGTCACTGGACTTATTCCCTCTTTAATTAACCCATGCCCCTCACAGCACATGTTCCCATCCCCCACCCACTGTGGTATCACAGCCTCGTTCCCGGGCCCATCCCCCACCCACTGTGGTATCACAGCCTCGTTCCCGGGCCCATCCCCCACCCACTGTGGTACCACAGCCTCGTTCCCGGGCCCATCCCCCACCCTCTGTGGTATCACAGCCTCGTTCCCGGGCCCATCCCCCACCCACTGTGGTATCACAGCCTCGTTCCCGGGCCCATCCCCCACCCACTGTGGTATCACAGCCTCGTTCCCGGGCCCTTCCTATTGAATTGGAAATGGCCTGGGAACGAGCCTGACTGTCTCTTGTTTGGTTCCTCCTGCTCTGCCCCCAGGATGAGTCGGTGTTGACGATACTCTGCAATCACTCCTTCCACACAGATTGTCTGACGCAGTGGGAGGACTCAACGTAAGTGACCACGCCCTCTCCAGTCAGCTGCTATACTACCACAGTCCTGGACAAAATTACCATCCCAACTGACATCCAGTCACCTAGCCTCGTTCCCAGGCGCTCGGTAGCCTGGGAACGAGGCTACCAGTCTTTCTCTTCAGATGGCCTGGCTGGCATGTAACCTTGTTCCCAGGCCTTCACCACCTGCAATCTTTGATCATGGCCACGTGCATGAGATCAGAATGACAAACAGTAGACACATGAGGTATGACCGACATTTGGCATCAACCAGCACCTGGGGTGGACGGACTTTACAAGAAAGGGCTTCAAGTTGTTTGACCATCAGGCACTGCTCCCCGTGTGGGTACCGTCCATCTTCCTGACGTATGTCATACACACGGCTAGATTTCCCAGACCTCCCTCAATTTGCATACTACAAGCGATCAAAGATTGGAGGAGGCAAAGCGATCAAAGATTGGAGGAGGCAAAGTGTTTTGTTAGGGCATATCTCAGAAGGTCCTGACATGGCCCAGACGGTATGTCCTCACATTCCTTTGTGGGTGTGTAGTGACAGTATAAGCTGCTATTGTAGTGATCCCAGTCTCCTGCCCAGCCATTCACCCCACTTAATTAAACCTTTAGGCGTATTTATGTGTCGTGCAACTTCAACTTGTGTCACTTCTGTTCTTGGGACTTAGTTTCTGTGTGAGCAAGGGTGGGATATAGCCTCGGAGAGAGCCTGGGAACGCGGCAGAAAGGGTGGGACAGGGGCGGCGAGCAGGTTTCAGTGCTAGCTAGGCCAAACTAACATGGCTGCTTTTGTAGAAAGCCCTTGGCTGGCCATTTTTCTCCTCCTTTGCACAAATGGGCTCAGAAACCAGTCTGGCTGTGTAGAGCCTCCATTTCTGGCAGTGAAGGAGCTGCCAGCTCATAAGCTCTCCTGCTCCGCCCTCTCGCAGGTGTCCGGTGTGCCGGTACACCCAGACTCCAGAGCCCAGTGGAGACAACACCTGCTCATCATGTGATTCAAAAGAGGTAGACTGTGGGCGTTACCCCGTGTTACCCCGTGTTACCTCGTGTTACCCGTGTTACCTCGTGTTACCCCGTGTTACCTCGTGTTACCTCGTGTTACCGTGTTACCCCGTGTTACCTCGTGTTACCCCGTGTTACCCCGTGTTACCTCGTGTTACCTCGTGTTACCGTGTTACCCCGTGTTACCTGTGTCTCTTCATAAACACTTACCTTCCCTGTACGATACTGTGATGATACTGAGCACGTGTTGTGCTTGATTGCATGGTCTTGAGCAGGCTCCTCTCTGGGATGGTTTCTAACCTTGCTCCGATGCATCTGGTTGACTCTCAGGATCTGTGGATATGCTTGATATGTGGCAACATCGGCTGTGGCAGATACGTGGGAGGTCACTCCCACAAGTAAGTGCAGATCATTTGGTTTGCTATCCGTAAAGCCAACACCCTTGTCTCCCCTTGCTTGCAGCCACTTTGTGGAGACACAGCACACGTTCTCAATGCAGCTTGGCACACAGAGAGTATGGGACTACATTGGAGGTGAGAGCGAGTACCAGCGCCAGCGTGGTAGCACCTCTGGATAGACGTCGGCTGCTGACGCTCCTAGGATGGACAGTAGTGCCCCTGAGATAGAACTCATGACCGGCATAAATCCCTCACTGCTAGGCATATCATCTCTCCTGCAGACAACTATGTCCACAGGCTGGTTCAAAACAAGGAGGATGGGAAGCTGGTTGAGGTCGCTGGACAGGGCGGCATGGTGAGTCTATCCGCTGCCCAGCCTCAACAGTATACTGAGCCATTAATATTATGATTGTACGATGCAGATTGGAGATGATGAAAAGATTGATTCACTGCAGCTGGAGGTAGGTTTTGCATGTGCCGTGCGGCTGTTTGAAGTTCTCGCCCTCCCTACCTCCCTGACCTTGCCTGGACGGGTCTGTCCTCTCAGTATACGTACCTGCTGACCAGCCAGCTGGAGTCTCAGAGGTTGTTCTTTGAGGAAAAGCTGCTCAGAGTGGAGAAGGAGGCCAATGACAAGGTGTATCTCGTGCACTGTTGCTGCTGAAGTTTGAAGAACTGGTGACTGGTAGACTCACTGCTACTCCCTCCCCCCCCCCCCCCCCCCCCCCCCCCCACACACACACACACACTCACACACACACACACACACACACACATGTATGCAGCTAGCAGTGATGGAGTCACGCTGCCGGAGTGCTGTAATGGACAAGGAGCAGCTGGAGGATCACCTGATGGACCTGGAGAGAGAGAAGAAAACCTATGAAAGGAAGTCATTTCAGGTAATGAACGGTCCATTCCAATATGGCCTCGTTGAAGCAGAGTTCAATGGGAGTATGACAGCAGTTGCTAGGCAACCCTAATGCAGGCACTTGGCACAGCATCAATGAGCTGATCACCTGACTTGCCCCCACACTCCCTGTGACGTGCCCCCCACTCCCTGACATATGCCCCCACACTCCCTGACATGCCCCCACACTCCCTGTGACGTGCCCCCCACTTCCTGACTTGCCCCCACATTCCCTTTCTTGTGCTTGCACAGGTCCAGGCAAAGCTGTCCAAGATGGCTACTGAACTGAAAGAAGAAAAGGAGGTCAGTGAGTTGCACTTCTGTAGCTGTGTGAGCAAATGGGGAGGAGGGAGGGGAGGGGGAGGGGCCGAGGGAGGGGGAGGGGCATAGGGAGGGAGGGGGAGGGGAGGAGAGAGGGGAGAAGTGGAGGGAGGGGAGGGGAATGACCTTATTGTTTCCCTGTCCATAGATGAACAAGTGTCTGTCAGACAATCAGAAGGTGTGGAGGGGACGTGTGAGCAGCTTGGAGAAGACGATTGATGTCACCATCCAGCAGAAGGAGCAGGTCCGTTGTCAAAGTATGAGCTTGCCTGTATGCAGCATCAGGAGCTTATGAGCTGGTCCCAATAGCCTCGTTCCCAGGCCACGCCAGAGTAGGGAAAAGTGCTCCCGCGTATGTGGCTGGGAACGAGGGTATAGTCACAGTAGCAACCGCAAGCACTTGCAATTCAACTCCACGCATATGAAGACTCATGGACTGCTGTTGGTTATGTTAGTCAGACGCTCCTTTGTGCAACTTCATGTGGCTCGGACAACTAGGGAGTTCCCTGGCGGAGTGTAATTTGCAGAACTAATTGAGTACTGATTGAGACACAAACCACTTCACTGACATCAGAGAGTGTTTGGTTCAAAGTCGCTAGCATTTCTGCATGCTATGGAGGTCGGTCGGTCATCTCAACTAGTTGACATCCAAGAAATGTAGTCCACAGCCCAATTAGTCCACTCATTAAATTAATCAGTCATGCCTGACTATCAATAATGACTATTGCTTCTATGGGTTCTCACCTAACAATGAACTAGAGCTTCTGTAGGGAGTTTCAGTGGGGCTTCAATGGCACAACTGGCAGAGCACAGCAGTGTGCTAGTTGGATGCTCCTTCATTTGGCCATTCCCACCTCTAGTCTTAGCAGTTTGCATGCAAATACAGAGGGAGGCAGCCTGGGAGATCTGTTCACATCTGGTAGACAGAGGATAGACACGGGGAGTGGTGCGTGATGAAAGAGCTCAAATCCCTAAGGTCCACCTGGGCTGGAAGCCAGAACATTCATTAGGCAGCATCAATAGTCTTTCAAGATGCCGGGAATGACATCACATCCACATTAGGTGGATGCAGGGGAGTAGCACGGAATGTAGCGTTGATCAGGAACGACTCACCTGAGTAGTCACTATGACTAACCTCTGTCATGATTCTGGGAGGTGTCAGCAAGGGGCACGGTGTGCAGGACCTCACCTGACTGGGTGTGTGTGTTGTGCATGTTCACAGGAGATCAAGGAGCTGCGGGACCAAGTGAGGGACCTCATGTTCTACCTTGAGACTCAGAAGAAGATTGCTGAGACTTCCGAGGAGACAAGACAGGTTGGGGCTCCCTCTCATCCCCAGGGCAGGTTGGGGCTCCCTCTCATTCCCAGGGCAGGTTGGGGCTCCCTTTCATTCCCAGGGCAGGTTGGGGCTCCCTCTCATCCCCAGGGCAGGTTGGGGCTCCCTCTCATCCCCAGGGCAGGTTGGGGCTCCCTCTCATTCCCAGGGCAGGTTGGGGCTCCCTCTCATCCCCAGGGCAGGTTGGGGCTCCCTCTCATTCCCAGGGCAGGTTGGGGCTCCCTCTCATTCCCAGGGCAGGTTGGGGCTCCCTCTCATTCCCAGGGCAGGTTGGGGCTCCCTCTCATTCCCAGGGCAGGTCTGGGAATGTGATTATATCAGTGCAGTGTATATAGTCTTAGCACCCTCTTATAGCAGACTCCGTTTTCTTAGATCCGTTAATGTCTTCGTCCGTTAATTGAAACCTACATTGAAGCAGGAGCTTATGAGCGGCAGCTCCTGATTGAAGTCACCCAAGCAGAAGTGCTTTTAAGGAATACCTCGAGATTATAAACTATGTCTTGCTGCTGAGTAATTACCACTGCTAGTGAATTATACACTTGCAGCAACCAATAACCGCCAACGTATGGCCAATGAATCGATGTTGAAGTTAGCAGTAGATCTTCCTGAAACCTCTTCAGGCCCTGTTTGTTTTGTGTTCTCAGGAGATCCAGGAGGGGCAGGTGGTGGTGACCCAGGGTGCTTCTGGTGCAGGAGGGGGAGGAACACATTCACGCAGACCCAGGAAGAAGAAATGATCTATTTATTTTCACCATTATATCTGTGTTGAGCTACCCACGTCTTTCATTCTGTTATTTATGCAAACAGCATTGCTGTCATGATCACACCTTGATCAGTGAGGTCCTCCGCAGCTGTGCCTCTAAGACAATCCCAATCATACAACTCTTACCATAGTTAAATGTCAATACCCAGTGTAGTCGAGGATGGGGGGGAATTGCTTGTCACTGAACAAAATCTGGATCAGTGATCACATGCAGTACATGTACACTACAGCACACATTAACTGAACAAACACTTCTCCATACATCAACACCTCATTGGAGTACAACAGATTTGAAGTTGGTGGGCTGTCCCCGAAACCTGCCAGCGATCTCGAGTATGGTTCTTCCCATCTCTTCCTCCCTGCTTCCTGTTAGGAACTCACGGGACAGCTCCCTCAGGGTCACGCCCACCCTCCTTGATACAATGTGCTGCCGTTTAATGGCGTGTGCCCAAGAGTGGCGGGCTGGGCCCCTCACCACCACCAGGGACCGCTGCGGAAGAGGGACGAGAATCTCAGAGGAACAAGATGAGAGGGAGAAGGCAAGGAGCGTTGAAGAGAGGAGGTTGAGTGTGACAAGCCGCTCTCCCCAGAGCCACTCATCGTCCAGGTGAGGGTCAATGGCGGATCCTCTGTCGGGACAGTATTCTAGAGTGCACAGCTCCACAGGAACAAAGTCTTGCAGCTCAGGCACACTGTGATTCATGCGTTCCACCAGCGCTTTGCTGAATGCAGGCAGGCCATTGAAGCTCCCTAGTTTCAGCTTCTGGCGCTTGAAGTTCACCTTTGGGCCATAGTCCTATGCAGATATACCGCATACATGTAGTTATTTCACCAGACTGGAGCTATGGTAAATATACCGTATCTCAGTGAAAGATGTACAACAGCCGACACTAAATATACCGTATCTCAGTGAAAGATGTACAACAGCCCCTCCCCCCCCCCCCCTCCCCCCCCCCCCCCCCCCCCCTCCCCCCCCCCCCCCCCCCCCCCCCCCCTCCCCCCCCCCCCCCCCCCCCCTCCCCCCCCCAAGGAAACCAGTGGATCACGCCCAGGAAACAAGGGGTAGTCATTTGCATATCACCCATAGAAGCGTTTGCGACCACAATCAAGAATGTTAATCTTTCAAATGTGTTTTGATTGTTTGTCCATTCCTGTCTGAATCCTTTGATCCTACAGGGGTTGCCACGTCCATCCGTTGATCTTGGAGTTCGCCTTGATCAGCTCAAAGAATGTTGATCAGCAAGGGGTGGTAACTCCACTATGCGCCATACTTAGAACTGCAGTCGGGGTCATAGCCTGTGAACGTCCAAAACTGCCTGTGACTGCGTGACTGTGCTGCTAAACTGCCAGTGACCCTGTGACCGTTGCAAAATCCACTGTGACTGCGTGACTTTTGGTAGTATATGGAGTAATATGGTAAGCCACACCTACATCCACCCGTATACGGGGTCACAATCGCCGGTCGCAGCTCTAAGTATGGTGCTTATTGGAGTGACCACCCCATGATCAGCAAACATTGATCACTTGATTCTATTGATCCACCCTTGATCAGCGAACGTTGATCACTTGATCCACCCCTTGATCACTGAACGTTGATCACTTAATTCCATTGATCCCGGTCGCAAGCACTTCTACATGTGACATGTAAGTGACTACCCCTTGAGTGTCCAACACAAGCACAATAAACTCACCTGCTTCTTCCTTCCAGATTGAGACTCCGCCCACACACTCCTGTCAATGTCCTCAACGATCTTTTCTTCCTCCTCGCGACTGATAAACTCCTTCACAACCGTGACCCCTTCAAACGGTTCCCCCTCTAGCGTACAGTGAGCAGTGTAGTGTTGCTACAGTGGGCCCAAGCGCTGACCACAACATGTGAAAAGAGGTGGGGCAATCGGATCAACGCGGACATTCACTTCATCGACGATCTTCCCGCAGTTGTGGCACTGATAAACCTGCGTGCTGGGTTCCCTCGCGACAGGAGCAGACGTCTTTGCCGGCTCGCACCAGCAGGCATGTTCTTATTCCCCTTGCAACTACATAGTTTTCCCTCTTGTACACGTGCCATGACTAACGATATTCACAGCGGGTGTTTAATTGACAGGAACTTCACACAAAATTGCATTGCAACGGTACACAAGATGATCATGGTGATATGGCTGTGAGGGACTGCAGTGAAGGAGGAGGGAGAGAGAGAGAGAGTCAGAAGAGCTGAGGCCATGTTGTTGTGGAGCCATCCTTCCACTTTGGATCACTTGAAATGGGTGCTCGACACAGCGGGCACGTCGTCTGCTTGTCAAACCACTGTAACACACAGTCCTCACAGAAGACGTGCTAGTATGTGTGTGTATGGGAGGGGGGGGAGGAGCAGTGTGCGTGTGGGGAGGAGCAGTGTGTGTGTGTATGGGAGGGGGGAGCAGTGTGGGTGTGTATGGGAGGGGGAGGAGCAGTGTGTGTGTGTATGGAAGGGGGGAGCAGTGTGGGTGTGTATGGAGGGGGAGGAGCAGTGCGTGTGTGTATGGGAGGGGGGAGCAGTGTGTGTGTGTATGGGAGGGGGGAGCAGTGTGTGTGTGTATGGGGAGGGGGGAGCAGTGTGGGTGTAGTATGGGAGGGGGAGGAGCAGTGTGGGTGTGTATGGAAGGGAGGAGCAGTGTGTGTGTGTATGGAAGGGGGGAGCAGTGTGGGTGTGTATGGGAGGGGGAGGAGCAGTGTGGGTGTGTATGGAAGGGAGGAGCAGTGTGTGTGTGTATGGGAGGGGGGAGCAGTGTGGGTGTGTATGGGAGGGGGAGGAGCAGTGTGTGTGTGTATGGAAGGGGGAGCAGTGTGGGTGTGTATGGGAGGGGGAGGAGCAGTGCGTGTGTGTATGGGAGGGGGGAGCAGTGTGTGTGTGTATGGGAGGGGGGAGCAGTGTGTGTGTGTATGGGAGGGGGGAGCAGTGTGTGTGTGTATGGGAGGGGGGAGCAGTGTGGGTGTGTATGGGAGGGGGAGGAGCAGTGTGGGTGTGTATGGAAGGGAGGAGCAGGGTGTGTGTGTATGGAAGGGGGGGGGGGGGGGGGGGGGGGGGGGGGGGGGGGGGGGGGGGGGGGGGGGGAGGAGGCAGTGTGGTGTGTATGGGAAGGGGGGAGGAGCAGTGCGCGTGTGTTTATGGAAGGGAGGAGCAGTTAGATTCAAACCCAGTATGCATGTTCTGCCACTGACCGCGAGTCTGACACATTGACTCGTGCTCTCACATGACTGATCATGAGCATGAACTCCTGCATACAACTAGCATATACCCTGGTTGAAACACAGGTGTACGAACTAGCATACCCTGGTTGAAACACAGGTGTACGAACTAGCATACCCTGGTTGAACACAGGTGTACAAACTAGCATACCCTGGTTGAAACACAGGTGTACAAACTAGCATACCCTGGTTGAAACACAGGTGTACGAACTAGCATACCCTGCAGGTGTACGGAATTTCGAGCACCATGTTGAGCAACATGTGTTAGCTGAATTCTGTGCTATGAAGGGGCGGGCCCCGTTTCCCATTGTAGCCCCTCCCATTTGTGGTGGGGGCTATACACTAGAGCTGTGACCTGAGTCATTTCTGAGAACCGGTTAATTATTGACCAACCAATAACTGCCGTTGGGTTAACCTGTCACACAAGTATTGAAGTGAGCCGTTAGTTTAGCATACAGTGACCGCTAACATTAGCCTCAACAAAATGCAGCTGTTTTCGTAAAGAGAGCACGAAAAGTGACTTGGGAGTACCGACAGAAAGTTTACTGTACTGGCAATCAAGTTCTAACATTAGAGTGCTTGCAAACAATGACAGCTGTGACGATCATCCAATTATGGTCTGTGGGAAGGCTGTCAAGTGACAAGTCTTCCTTTGTAGCTGAAAATCTCACACCACATAAACACATGTGCACACACACACACACACACTCACTCTGCACTTGAGCATGATGGGGTCAGTGAAGCTCTCCTGACATATGGCACAGGTGATTCCACTGTCCGAGAGCTCATCCTTGGAGACGGTCATGCCGTACATCTGAAGGAAAGTCAAGCTCTAGGATAAACATCAGGTGGCAAGTAAGAAGAGCATGAAATGTGGCTGCAAGTTTTCCCGTGCACCCTGATTCCTGGGTTCAAATCAGCTAAGCCCATGCTGTAGCATTGTTTGACCCGAACAACCTCCGACCTTCGACCTCTCTGGCCAATACCAGAAGTCAGGACAATATATCTATTAGGTGCAAGACTTGCCACCCCCCCCCCCCCCCCCCCCCCCCCCCCCCCCCCCCCCCCCCCACGCCCACATCTTCCTTGATCGACTACCTGACCTCAGTAACTACACTCACGGGGTCTTGCAATCGACTACCTGACCTCAGTAACTACACTCATGGGGGTCTTGCAATCGACCTCTGACCTCAGTAACTACACTCACAGGGGTCTTGCAAGAAGTTGATGATTGCTCTGTAGAGCTCTCGGAGCCTCGCAAAGATGACCCCGCCCTTTATCATGAGGTAGGCGGCAGTGATAATGACGGCAAAGACGGCCCCTGAGTTGTGCGAGTTGGACAGGTATCTGAACCAGAGAGGTGTGGAGACTAGCGTGCGGTAGAACTGAGAGACGTACTCCAGCAGCATGTAGTACTTGCTCTGTGAGGGTGTGTGTGAGAGAGTGGGGGAGGGGGGGAGAAGGGGAGGAGGGGGAGGGGGGAGGAGGGAGGAGGGGAGAAGAAGAGGAGGAGGAGGAGGAGGAGGGAGGAGGAGGAGGGGAGGAGGGGGAGGGGGGGGGAGGGGGGGGGGAGGGGAGGAGCAGAGAAGGCGAGGCGGAGGTGCGCGGGGGCCGCTGGGCGGCGGGGCGGTGCACAGGTTAGTGACTACGTGTGTGTACATGCACACAGACTCTACTACCTTTTTCCTGGAGGGCAGGATGTAGAGAAAACATGCAGCAACCAGCGCCTTCAGAGCCATGGTGCCAAAACGAAGGATGTAATCTGAAACACAAAAGCAGTCCAGTGTTCAGCTACGGCTGCCATATAAGGAATTGTTTGCACCCTCACCTGTTACCCAAATAGACCACAGCAGGTTCCACAAATCAACAGTGAAGTGAGGGGCTTGGAATATTAAGCTGCGTTTGTTGATAGGGGGGAGAGGGGGAAGAGAGGGAAACGGGGAGGAGAGGGGGAAAACGGGGAGGGGGAGCAGAGGGAGAGGAGAGAGGGGAAGGGGAGGAGAGTGAAGGAGGAGGGAGAGAGGATGAAGGAATGAGAAGAAGGGAGAGGAATCATGCTGGTACAGGTGGCAGCCATCAGTGCAGAACTCACCAGTTGTACAACTGCTGATCCCAGAACACATAGTACACAAAGTAGATATTGGCAGCTAGGAACAGCACAACCAGAACTAGAACTTTCGTTCTCCCTCTTATTCTGCGTGTGTTGGTGGGGAGGGTGGGGGTGTGCGTTGGTTGGGGGTGGGGGGTGTGTGTTTGGTGGGGAGGGTGGGGGTGTGTGTTGTTGGGGGTGGGGGTG